>VZRQ01010336.1:437122-473560 GCA_013397975.1 Machaerirhynchus nigripectus
TTTTTTTGTTTGTTACCGGTTTTGTACATTTAAAAATTAATTTAGCTCAGATTCCCCTACTGTGCACGGCTGCTTTAGAATCTGCTCTGCTGGATCTGAGCTAAGCACTTCCACAATTACATGTGCCATTTACAACACACCAGTTAGAAGCTTACTTGATCCCACTGTATGTACAGAACACCACAGTCTTTCACTGAAAGAGCAGGAAAAATAAACAAAATATACTATTACAATTTTTAAAAGGCCTTTTAAAAAACCCAAGCAAGATATCTCATGAAAAATGCCAAATCTTGCTTTAGACTTCATTTCACAGGTTTCAATGCAACCAACATTTGTGATTTTGTTCCATTTTCATCCACAATGTTTTGTCCTGATAACATGATTGAAAGTGCCATTTAAATTCATATTTAAATATGTTGTGTATTATAAATGCAGCTTTCCTCCAGTAAATAAAGCATTTCAAAAATGGTTTTAATTAAAACGCCATAGGAATTATTGAAGAGAATTTTTTAAAATTATATATTTTTTACTCTTTGAGAAAAGTAAAATCTTGTGACAAAAATATTTCTCACCAGAAAAAAAAAAAAAAAAGAAAAAAAAGTTACCTCTATATGTTATGGGGTTTTGGGCACGATGAAGTTTTAGACAAGAATAACAATCATTAAACTGGAATCTCACCTGCACTGATTTCAGTTCCACGCTCCCTTTCCAAAGAGCTGACACAGTCTTTCTTCAGTAGAGGCTGAGCACAGAGAATGCTCAGAGAAGTCTTGCAGGCACTTAAGCTCATTCAGGGTCAAAACTGTGAAACTTCTCAAATCGGCGCAGTCGGGTTTGGTGAAGAAACACAAGCAACAGTTTCTGGTGGGTTTTCTTTAGATCTACAAAATTTACCTAACTGGATTGGTATGTGTTATATTAAATATTCATTAATTGTTATTAAGAAAAGCTAATTAATAGAATGATACTCTTCACCTTTTTCTCCAGCCAAGCTTCGTGCTGGCATGAAATTAGAAATTATGACCCCTACAGCTTAACTTACTACAGAGAGTTTACTTCTGAAATAGAACTCCCCTCTTCTATCCACCACAAACTGCAGACTGCCTCCATCAGCACATTTGGCAAATCCTGCTGAGATGAAAATGATTTTCATCTAGTTAGTGAGAGCTGAAATGAACCCAGCTCGTTGCTGATTGCAAGCAAATATTTTGAGAGCTTCGAGCTGCGTTTGAACAAGGGATCCAGGACAAACAATCTTTGCCCAGTCGCTAATCCCATTCATTAGGAGCTCAGTGATTACCTCATTAGTATGATTGAGCTTTCCCTGGGCCAGCTCACAGAGCAGATCATTTGGCACCGATGACCCAGGTAAAGAATTTCTCTGCTGGAACTACAGAGGTTGCCTGGCTTCGAGCAAGGAGGAAATCATGTGGCAACAAAGACAGGCTGTTGTGTATCGTAGACTTGGTTATAATGGCAAATGTCATTAAAAAACCCCAAACAACTCATGAGGTCATTATAAAACATTTTATTCCTGCTAAATCATGGAATTGGAAAATAGTTTTGTTTGGCAGGGACCTTCAAGGATCGTGTAGCCCAAGTCCCTGCCACGGGCAGGGACACCCTCCTGTAGACCAGATTGCTCCAAGCCGTGTCCCAGCCTGGCTTTGAACACTTCCAAGGATGGGGCAGCCACAGCTTCTCTGGGCAGCCTGTGCCAGGGCCTCACCACCCTCACTATAAACAATTTGTTCCTTATGTCTAATCTAAATCTGCCCTCTCTCAGTTTAAAGCCATTGCCTCTCGTCCTGTCACTACACATCCTGGTAAAAAGAATCTCTGTCCTTCTTATAAGCTCCTTTCATATATTGAAATGGTGCAATAAAGTCTGTGCAGAGCCTTCTCTTCTCCAGGCTTAACAGTGGAACACCAGCAGGAGTGAGAATATGTGAGAGGAACAACTCTGCAGACACCCAGGTCAGTGAAGAAGGAGGGGCAGGAGCTGCTCCAGGTGCTGGAGCACAGCCCAGGGTGCAGCCCATGGTAAGGCAGCCAAGCCCCTGCAGCTCACGGGGGTCCACAGGCTCCTGGCAGGACCTGTGACCCTGTGGACAGAGGAGCCCACGCTGGAGCAGGTTTGACTGTCCCCACAAGCACCCCAGTAGGGCTCAGCCTGTTCCTGAAGGACTGCCCCCATGGAAGGGACCACACCGGAGCAGTTTGTGAAGAGCTGCAGCCCATGGGAAGGACTCATGTTGGAGAAGTTCCTGGAGGACTGTCTCACATAGGAGGGACCCCACACTGGAGCAGGGGCGGAGTGTGAGGAGTCCTCCACCTGAGGAGGAAGGATCAGCAAAAATGTGTGATGAAGCGACTGCAAGCCCCATTCCCTGTCCCTCTGCCCCTCTGAGGGGGAGGAGAGAGAGAACTGAGGAGTGAAGTCAAACCCAGGGAGAAGAGAGGAGTAGGGGGAAGGTGTTTTAAGATTTGGGTTTATTTCTCATCATTCTACTCCAAGTTCACTGGTAACAGATTAAACTAGCTTCCCCAAGGTGAGTGTTTTGCCCATGACAGTCACTGCTGAGCGATCTCACCCAGTGGGGTGCAGGACTTTGCTCTTGGCCTCGTTTAGCTTCACACAGTTCCCATTTCCCAAGCCTGTCAAAGTCCCCCTGCCCAGCATCCTTTCCTTGTAGTGCACCAGCTTCACCACTCAGCTTTGTGTCCTCCACAAACCTGCAGAAGGGTGCACTCAGTCCTGCACTCAGTCCTGTTTCTGTGTCATTTATAATGATATTAAACCCTGCTGGCTCCAGTATGGACACAACTAGTCACCAATCTCCATTTGGACAATGAGCCATTGGCTGCAAGCTTTGTTGCAACTGCAAGTGAAGATTTGTTTTCTACTTCTTTAGTCACTTCATGGGTACATTTTCCTTTGCTCTCCTCGTGGAAAATATATCTAACCATGCCATTAAGGAGCTGTTTTTGTTCATGATGCTTTGGGAGGAAACACAGGCATGGTTTCGTCTTCTTTACAATGTCTCTGGCAGAGACACGGAGCTCAAAGATTTCCAACAGCAGGCAGTTCAGTTTGGCAGATCCTGCAAACCACCATGGTGTGGAGGGTTGATTGGTAACAAATAGGTGAGAATAGGATATGACAAGGGAAAATTCTAATAAAACCTCTTTGCAAAGGCATTATGAGGAGCGAGAGCATGCTGGCAACAGCGGAAGAGAAGTTAAAAAGATCCTGACAAAATCAATTAAAAAGAGGTGCATCACAGGCATAGTGAGCTAAGTACCCAGTTCAATTATTAAGTTGTCAGGTCCTCTTAGTCTGGAGTGGAATACGAAACAGTTTTTTCTCTGGTGCCGTAAGGACAAATGTGAACACGAGGAAACAAACCTGTTTGGATGTCTCATGCTGCTGCTGACAAGCCATGCAGGAGCTGGGGAAATTTCTCTGATCTGAGACCTTTGAAAATGACTGTTTGCCAAATCTGAGTCCACCAAAGGAGATAGATCTCAAAACTGAAAATGTTGCACATACCATCAACTCCTCAACAATTTCTTGACCTTTTCTCCCCTTTGACGACACATGTGAAAAATTTCACTAAATATACAATTCCAGGAGTTGGGCTTTGATGATCCTTGTAGATCCCTTCCAACTCAGAATATTCTATGGTTCTATGAAATCTCCTGTGCTGGGAAAACAGCTGCTTGAACTAAGCAGGAGGAAGCCTTGAGGAGCCTTCTCTGCCTTCATCAGCACAAGGTAGGACATGAGGACAATTCTACTGCCTCAGCTCAAGGATCTTAATCACTTGGTATTCTCTGTCCAGCCCAGGCAAAAACCAAGTAGGCAGGAGACGAAAAAAGTACCTTTGATCTTTTCTCCCTAATAATCTCACAGTCTTCAATCCTAATTTTTCTGTTAAGGGGATTTCGTGGTCATGGTGTGGTTTGAAAACAAGTTTCAAGGATCTGCTACCAACAGGGGAAAAAAAATAAAAGAAAGCCCCAAAATCGCAGGGTTTGGTTTTGTGGTTTATTTTTGCTCATTGAATTTGGCTCCTACTACTATAATTTATTATCCATTTCTTCCTTCTATTGAAGAAAGTGGCTGAAAATCTGTCTCAATACACCCTTTCCATCTCATCATAATTTCATAGCCTGTTTAACAGAGGATATAAACCCCAAAGAGAGAAGATTTAGATTAGACATTAGGAAGAAATTATTTATTATAAGGATGGTGAGGCACTGGCACAGGTTTCCCAGGGAAGCTGTGGCTGCCTCATCCCTGGAAGTTGGAATTCCAATGCCAAGTTGGAGTAACCTGGTCTAGTGGAAGGTGTCCCTGCCCATGGCAGGGGGTTGGAACAAGATGATCTTGAAGATCCCTTCCAACCCAAACCACTCTCTATGATATGCCTGACTTTTAGACAGCTCCACCCATCTGAAAGGAGTTCAGTCTTCATCCTAAGCTGTTTTGTGCTAACAGGGGACCTGTTACCTCCTGTGCATGGTGCATTTTGATCCAAAGTCAGCTGATGTTATTGACATGTCAGGTGTTTTATCTTGCTGTTTCACCTATTTTGATCATTTCTTAGGCAAAAACCAGAGAAAGCCACAAAACTGAAATGCAGAGATTGACACATTTCTACACTTTAGCATTTCACGCCCCTAAGAGCGGATGGAGCGAAAACAAAGAACGATGGAGCAGGTCAACAGATCACTCTCTAACAATTTATTAATCCACAGCTCTGTCAGTCCAAGGGGACCTGAAACACTGAAAGTGGCTGTGATTCACCCATTTAGTTTAAGTGCATTAACCCACATAATGAGGTGCAGTCTCTTCCAAGGCAGCAGCCCAGAGCATCTTAATGATCCCTCACATGGAAGCTGGGCTGTGCTTCTCCTGTGCTCGCTCGTTACAGGCTTCCACACTGTGGAACTGAGTTGAACCTAATTAGACCACAAAGAAATATGGTTATAATTGGTCTGGGGCAGCTTAGTAATATGTAATATGGAAGTTTAATTGGTTTTACTGGCTCTAGAATCTATCGTTTGCTTTGGACATTGGGCCAACTCCACCTCACCTTGCTGTGGAAAGCAGATGAATGAAAATATGATGATAATTATTAATTTGGTTGTTGATTATACACAGAAATGGCAGAAATTGCTGAGTTTCACAATAAAAGACAGGGATTCCTGATCCTTGGATGCTGTCAGTAACTGGAATGTCCATTTTAAGAGTACCAGATGGCATTTAGAAAATGAGATGTGTCATCGCTACTTTGCAACCTTTGTTTCAGTGGAATGGAGTTATGACCAATGCCAAAATCTCTAACCGTCATAGCTAGAAAATACAGACATATGTAAAAATTAAATTAGAACCAATCACAAAGGTGAACAAGCTTTTTGGTTTATATGAAGAGAGCAAGGAGGCTCATGTGGTGAGGTTTGAGGAAAATATGTAGGAAAATGAAAATTTAAAAGATTAATTCTATTTATTCCAGTAGAAATTCCTTCCTTCCTTCCTTCCTTCCTTCCTTCCATCCTTCCTTCTTTCTTTCCTTCCTTCCCTCCCTCCCTCCTTCACTACCATCCCTACTCCTAACTCTCCAGCTCTCTTGGATCCCCTTTAGATACTGGAGGAGGCTCTAAGGTCTCATCACAACAGGTCTACATTTTTCTTGTGCTGGGAGCCTGAGATTTGGCCACAGGAGGGGTCTCACCAGAGCAGAGAAGAATTTGCTGAAAAGAGACCCCAGGAGTGATTCCTGCATTAGCGATCCTCTGTGTAACTCTGGCACTAACTTTGTAGTATCCAGCTCGCTGCCACACTAGGTAAAGAAAGAAAACAAAGCAGAAAAGGACTCCATGGAGAATGTTGACACACCAGAGCAGCTCCTGGGATTCCTGGCCACCAGGCAGTTAGCAAAAGGCAGAAGTTTGGGATGAGCGACAGTGCTGACAGCAGCAGGTAGGGAGACATCAGGCAGGTCTGGGATGTCCTTTGCCGTTTGTTTCCTGGCTTTATGATTCCACTGGGGTGTTTCTGACACGCTCAGCAGCAAAGCTAAGTGCTGGAAAGCCTCTGCCAGGATCCTCCAGTCCTGAACATTCCGAGCACAGACTCAGCAATTCTTCAACCTACAGGATGGGTTTAGAGCTCGTTTTCCTTACAGGTAAGTTGGATTCACTGCTGAGCCCAGATTTACCTTATCTTACTTTAAGCATTTAAAAATGAGCACAGCCACTTTCAGCTCCTATTACAGTCCGTGGAAAAAGATCTTGGGATAGACTGTACTACCCTCTGGAGATTCTTATGTTTCCCAAGGGCTACTGTGTTCAAAATTTAGAGCCTCAGTTAGGTGGGGTGAGTCCAGACTGATTTTCCCTTCACAAAGCTTCAATATAAAAGCACTCCCTGGTGGGCTATAAAGTTCCATCAGGGCTGCTTCTTCCCACTTTTCCAAATCCCATATTGATCCTTCCTGTGCTTTTAAGTGTTACTAACCTTCTGAGCCTGCATCTTCATTTGACATAAGACCAAATAAAATACGCCACAGAGGTAGGCAGGCAAGGCAGAAGAAGTCAGCCTTTATAAATGCCCTGAAATATTTAAGGTCCCCAAAGGAGAAAATGCAAGCACAGTGCAAAGACTGAAAAAAGTCACTCTTCGTTCCTTAAAGTCATTAGAGGATTCATCAATGGCTTTATATATTACTAAAATCAGAAAACTTTGTTGTGAAGATCCTCACTGTAGACGACACCTGAGAAATTATATCCGTGGGTTATGGTCACAAAACTCTGGTACTGGATAGTGTGAAAGGATTTACTGGAATAACTGAGAGAAGGAAGATACATCCATGGGGAGGAAACTGAACACCAGCTGAAGAGAATTCAGATGATATGAACATATAGTAAAAAAACCCCAGCTTTTCATGTTTGAGCCAAGATAGACAGGAGTGGAAACTGTTGCTATTCTTCAGTTTATGTGTTTTGTTCCTCCAGGTCAGGTGGATTCCAGGGGTGATGAATTCCATGTTGGAGCCATATAAATAGAATTCAGTTTCTGGTCTTTGATCTTACTGAGAAATGGCAGCAAATAGTCTGTGCTTTAAAACATAAACAGGATCTATTATGTTATCCGAGCAGTCAGCCACCTCTCTTCCATGATCAACAACATCTATGAAGTGTCCATGGGCTAAAAATCGTCAATATTTCTCTTGTGTAAGAAGCTGAAGAACAACCAGGAAAGGAAGGATCACTTCACTTTTGTCATATGAGACAAAATGCTTCTTATATGAGACAAATGTTTCTGCCTTTCTCCAGCTACTCAGTTCATCGAGGTCTGCCCTCCTCTGAAGGGCAGTGGCAGTTTCCAAAGACTAAAGGACAACAGAGAAGCACAGAGAAACCAAATTACACCACAAGCCACCCTAGTATGTTGTTATTCTTCACAACTGGCCAATCACAGGCTATACAGGAGCTTCATTTTTTCTGCTTTACTGCTGAGCAATGTGCATGGGGTTTTTGCTTTCTTTTTCTTGGCGTGAGGAAATGGGAGTTTCTAATTGAATCAGAAAGTTTGTAATTGAATCAGAAAGTTCATTGTTCTGTCAGCTGTGGCAAAAAAAATAGCTATGAAGTGGCCCCAAAAGGCAGAACACTTGCCTGGCACCTCTGGTATCCTCACTCTCATTTCCAACCCTTAAGGCATCACATGTGCGGTGGAATTCCAGAGGAAGAATGTGAAGATGAAGCCAGACCTCTGAGAAATACAGGTTTAAAAAAAAACAGTGGGAGGATAAAGGGAGGTGATGAGTTGGGAAGACAATCCAGTGAGGTCTGGAGTGGTGAGGTTTGGAAAGCTTCAAAAAGTCACTTTTTCCCCTTCCAGTGCTCTGTCCACAGCACTGAAACCTTTTCTGTCTTCACAGTCTCCCATGGATTTCTCCCAGACTCATGATAGTGTAAACAGGGGTTTGATCTGTGCAAGCAAGAACACAGATGCTCGTTTTGGAGCAGAGCTTTCTCCTTACACCTGGCCAAGAGAGGCAACCCTGGCACTGCCTTCTGAGTCATTAATTCCCTACTTGATCAGGAGTAAAGGCTGGCTGCTGAGCATTGTTTGGTTTGGACTCAGACTATGTTGATAATAAAAGATTTAAAGATTGTATTTATTCCCCATGAAAACACTTTACAACTAAAGGGACAGAATACTGTAGAGAAGTACTGAGAAACACACTGCTCTCCTGCTCTCAGCAGTCCCTCCTACATATTATTAAAGATAGCTTTTCACAAATAAACCTGTGATATTTTTACATTTCTGCCCTGTACACTAGGCAGTGGCATTGTAAGATATTGCTTGCCTCCCAGGACCCAAAGCCCCTGCATATCATATTATTGTTCCTCTTGGTTTTAGAAGTCTTTGATTCATATCCTGATTTGTTGCTCACTTGACCACGCTCCCTTTCCGTACTTTGTGCCACATGGAAACTTCCACATTCTTCTCCAGAAAATTACTTCTGTCTCTGCAAACCCCCTTGAGATATGGCAGGCACTAAAAGCGAGAACTGGAGCTAAGAATAGAAAAGCAAGATGGTAATCATGACAATAAAATCTCCCAGATCACCAGGCAGAGCAAACATTTCCATACGCCTTTGGAGAGTTAATGCTCCCCAACCACAACTCAATTATCAGTTACATGGAGGCAGGAGGTTGGGAGTGGGAGAGCGGCCTCTTGCTGGTTTCTATCACAGCCAGTAAGTGTAATATAAAAACATATAAGCCAGGGGAACTGGCTGGGCCATGTCAGGAGGTCCGAAGGGATGATTGCAGGCGAGGTAAAACCCCTGGAGTGGAACAGGAGAGCAGGAGAACGAGAGGTAATTTGGAGGTTAAGCCACAAAAGTCTCAGCAGAGTTGGTGAAAGCCTTTTAGTGTTTATTCCACAAGCACACAACCATTGCTTGTGTGTAATGAAGACCTAATTTGTCTTATGAACTCCACTGCTGGTTTCACCTCACTGTTTTTGCATTACATTTGACCAAAGCTGTGCTACAGAAGTTTTATAAAATAAAGTTTTTTAAAGAACACTTCTCTTTCTCTTAGTCATTTCCCCCCGCTTGAATTTAATGGGCAGTTATAAAATCCCTGAGATCTACAACAAAAAGTGAGCACAACTGTTAAAGCCCCTGCTGCCTAAAATCCCCTGACATCTGAGCTACAGAGAGGGAAATTCTGGAAAGAAAGATTTTATGAAGTTCAGATGGCAGAGACAGAGCTCTATGGGACAAAATGACCTCGAAAGAGAAAGGATCAGAAGTTTGTGGAGGGAACTATGCAAGTGGGAAGTGAAATGCCATAGGAAGGCACTAAAAATACAGTTCACAAGAAAAACGTGATGTGTGCCACTGTGAAAACATGTCTTTTCTCTTTGCTTTCCCTTTGTAATCTGTTTGCTGGCACAGTGAAAATCCCAAAACGGATTCACAGGGTCCCAAAACGACACAACCCCTCCACTGTGTTGTGTTTGTTGTGACTTCCAGTTTCTGAGAATTTGGAAACTTTAAGACAGAGACAGTGCTCATTTTTTAACGCTTTTTCAGGGTCTGACAGGAGGTGTGTTCCTACTCAGGAGACTTTGTGCTCACCAACGCTAATCTGGATTTTTAAGTCTCTGAAAGTGGCTAATCCTACGTGGTAAATTGTTTCAGAGGCTAAATTCCTTTATTTAAAAAAGAAACCCAAACAAACTCAGCCCCACTGAATGTTTCCCTGCTTCCACTTGCCAGAATTGTACTTAATCCGCTGATAGTTTTCTTGTCATGCTTCTTTCCCCAAAAAGGGAGCCCAGCTTTCCTGGGGGTGGCTGAACACCTGCCTGCCCATGGGAATCAAGGAATCAATTCCTTGTTTTGCTTTGCTGGTGTGTGCAGCTTTTACCTATTGAAATGTCTTTATCTCCAGCCATGAGTTTTCTCACTTTTACCCTTCTGATCCCCTCTCCCATCTCAGCAAGGGGAACTCAGCAAGTGGTTTTGTGGGGCTGAGCTTCCAGCTGGGGTTAAACCACAGGAGAAGTGTATCAGTAATGCCACGATGCTCTGTTCAAGATAAAAAACATCTTTTATTTTTACACCAAGAAACTTGCCATCAGACAGAAAATGACTTGTCTGGCTTAATTAAAGTAAGTGTGATATACAGTCTTCATACAATATAATGATATTACATCACAGAGTATGACAATACAGTCTGAAAGCTAAGGGAAAAAATAGCAATATTACTGGAAATTCTGTGAAATATTACCATAATTCTGTCTCTGAGATCCATTAGAATTTGTCTCTTTACATGTGCTTTTTTTTTTCCCCCTGCTAAAATATTTTGTTGACATTAAAGAACACCTTTGGCCTTCAGATCCTTTGTATGTGACTGTCCAAAGGACAGTTTAAGAGAGAGCCTTGAATTTTGTAACGTGACCTTCCAGGTATTGTTCCACCTATTAGGTGGTCCTCTACCTCAATAAATGGAAGAGAAAAAGAAATCTGAAATTAAAAAAAAAAAAAAAAAAAAGAGAAGGGGGAAAAATGTTCCCTTTTGAGCCTGGGAAAAGTAGTGATTTAAAAACATATTTCTGCTTTTCTCTACCAATGAAACCAAGTGGATTTACCTGAAAAGAACACAGCCTTTGGGTTGCAGCTGCCTTTGTATAAACTCTCTCTCTATAGAAACACCATATTTGTGCCATAGATCAAAATATCAACAACAGACAGTCATTTATCTTCAACCCTCCCAGGACTGGGATGGTTATTGTTTTTCTCATTAAGAAAGCTGCTAAATCCCAGGGGAGTCTGGGTTTTACAGTTTCCACTGATACTCATTTGTCACATTTCTATTGCTGGTTAGAGGCACATAAATTTAGGTAAAGAATAATAATTGCTGCCTGAGGTCAGTCTCATGCCTCCCTTAGAAAACTAGAGGTTTATGAAGAAAAAAAGGCTCCCTTTAGGGAGAAAAAATATGAAGACCAAGATTATTTTTAAAACCTGGGCACTCCTAAAGTGTTGGATTATTGTTTGAATCAAAAAGGGAGGAATTGTCATTCTGGACTTGACATCTTCTACATCATCTGGGCCAAGGAGAGAATATCTGAGTCTGCAGAGTCATGGAAAACTGCCATGGAAGAACATAAACTTCCCATGAATGTCCCATTCACATAAACGAAATGTTGAGTGACTACTGGTGCATCAATATGTTGATGTAATTTTGATGTTTTGAACTCTTTCGCGGCTGATAAAAGAAGAAAGAAGAATGAAACTGCACTTTTCATGAAGTCTGAATGGCTGTCACAGGAAGGACAGGGTAAGGTCAAACTGTCACCAAGAGCATTGTGACTAGAGATGCAAAAGCAACAGAGGAAGCTCCAAAATGAGAGACCCTGGAATGATTCCTCAGGGATACTGTGCAATATTTCAGGTAACAGCCCCAAGGTAACCTGGGTGGGTGAGGAGTCTCAGAGTCTGGTGCTTTTGATCTCAGCGTTCATTGGTATTTTCAAAATGTGCTGTGGGGGCAAAGAGATGAACATTGAAACAACAGAACACAACTTTAATAAATGTTAAGATAGGGCCTAGAGAAGCTGTGGCTGCTTCATCCCTGGAAGTGTTCAAGGCCAGACTGGATGGGGCTCTGAGCAACCTGCTCTGGAGGACGGTGTCCCTGCCTATGTCAGGGGGTGGAATGAGATGATCTTTAATGTCCCTTCCAACCCAAACCATTCTATGATTATACATATATACTTTTTAATTCTGCGTGGATCTCTCACCAGGACAGCTGCAGTGACTCCCCACCAGCAGTTCATGGAGCAAAGTCGAAACCACTGATAAGCCAAAACACACAACTGCTGCTGGCAGCTCGAAGATATTTCTGTAAATTTTTGGTGCTTTACCTCTCCTGCCCCCATTCTTCAACATACAGCAAGGTTCTAATTCTGATGAAGTAAATATCTGCTGAGGACCGTTGTTCTAGTTTGAAAGCAAACTAGTGAGAGACTCCAAGTCAGAAATACAATAGGAAAAATAAAATAAAAGCAATAGTAAGTAAGAAAAAAAAACAAAAAACAACCCACTGACCTTGTCAGAGTACAAACCTGACCCCTTGACAGTCAGAGGGTTGGTAGCAGTCCAATTAAATGGTGGCTGCAGTCCTCCTGGAGTGATGGTTGGGTTGAAGCAGTGATCCTGTAGAAGGCTCTGGTCTTCCTCTGGGAACCCAGTGGAAAAGGCTGCCTTAGAAAGTTCCAAGGCCAGGTTATATCCAGGTGGGAATGTTTGGCTCCTCCCTCCTGGGCGGAGCATCTCACAATAGGATGAGATAAGTCCATGAGTCATGCAGTGGTTTCTTGATGGCCCATTGTCTGATATCAGGGGTGGGTCATAGCAGGAGATAACAGCTAATGGCCCACAGCTGGTGGTAATCGAATACTTAAATACATCTGTATTGTAACCTAGGACAACCGTGCAGGGCACATCTGGAGCCTGCTGGTTTGCCCAGTGCAGTGGGGATGTTTTCACAGGTGTGTAGTTAAACAGAGCCTCTGGGGCTGTCACCCTGAACTATTTCATCACCATTGTATCAGATTTTAAGAAACAACAAAGAAGAGTTAACAAACCCACAAACATTGTGAGATTCTATTCAGTTCTGTGGGTTTTTTTCTAGACAAGGGAGAACAAAAATCTTGTTGCTTGGCAAAGGTCTTTTTTTTCAAGTATCACATATGTTCACTGGTTAAGTATTTCATTACAGTGCAGATAAAAGATCCAGATGTCTCCAGTGGTTAGTGATGCCATGTTTTATTTATTACCTTTTGTTACTTTTTTCATCATAAAGGACACCTACGTGTCCTTTTCTTAACCTCCAGTTGAGTTTAATTCTGAATGGCAATTCAATGCAACAAAAAAAACCCCCAACCAACTAACCAAACCAAACCAAAACCACTTGTATCCTTAAAGCATTTGAAAATCTGCCACTAAATTATTTATTTAATTTGATTTTTACAAAGAAAATTGTGACTATGTGGGTTTCTTACAGGAAAAGGTCTGAATGTCCTGATACATATCACCAGATGAAAGTGAGTCACTTATTGCACTGGTATTCCTAGGTTCCAACATTATCTCTGAAGAGATAAATAAAGAGATAATATTTATCTTTTGCTGCTTGGATTCTTGGATTTATAAAAAACTAAAATAACCCAATTTTTTTTTCTCAGAAAAAAAAAAAAATTAGAATCCAAGCTTGGGCAGACTGCAGCTTCCTGCTATCCTAAAGATGAAAAATTCAACTTCAAAGGTAGAAAGATAGTGACAACAAAGGCTTTTTATAAATACTCAAAGATTATTTAAGGAAGACTGACAAAAAACCCACTCAGGCCTGTAGAAAGTTTGGTATTTTACTCTATTCCCAAAACTAATATCCATGTATCCATATCCTCCCATCCTCTCCACTTCCTTCAGACAAGGAGGCAGTGACTTCAACAACCCCCAGGGTAGAGGGGCCATAAATATCTTCCTGGTGGCAAAGATTGCTCCAAGTTGGAAATGTTCTCTGCACCTTCAAGGTATGTGATACACCAGTGCAAAAAAGAGATTAAATCTTGACTTATTTCCAGTTTTCCTCACCGGGCAGACAGCTCCTGTCTCAGCTGGATGAAGTCAGGGTTCCCATCTGAGTCTGAACAAGACTCAAGAGAATCAGAAGCACTGGTGGGCAGTGACTTGTTTGAAACTCAAATAATAAAGCAAATCATAAGATGAAAACGCCAAGCAATTATCACATAATTTTCCCCCTCCACTCCGTGTTCTGACATGGCAAATTAAGGCATGAGAAATGGTTTTAAGAAAGCACAAGTTGTGTCAGGAAGGATGAATATACCCACAATGGGATTGCAGAGTTTCACAGACGAGCTCCGTGTGCTTAGCGGCATAAAAATCAAAAGTCTTTTAAGAAGTAAAAGTTCAGTAATAGTCTGGGCTGTGTAATTAGTCAAAGATAATCAAATGATCTTCAAATTTACTGAAGGTACTGTGGAGAAAAAGAGAATAAACTGTTTTGTTTTCAACATAGGTAGAAAGCAATACACACACTTCCCAGAAGGGAATATTCACGTTTTTTACATAAATTAAACTTCGTGACGGAAGGGATAGCGAGGCTTTGGAAGAGATGGTCTCCCCTCAGGAACGTAAAGGCAGACCCTATCCTTGGGTGATTTCAAGAACATTGATAAAAACCTGCCAGACATTTCAGGGACTGACCAAATGACCCTCTGGATCCTTGTAAAATTTATTCTCTTCCTTTGCAGTCCTTTGACGCTTACCAAAACCAACCACTACTCCTTGGGTTTCACAGTATCCCATAGTAAGTGAGAAAAGGCATTTCCTTCCTCTTCCTCCAGCTGCTGCACTAAATGTGGCTCCAGGACTGATCCCTTGAGAAGACTGGGACTGACAGATTTGTCAGAAAGATTTTAACTGAGAGACAAGCAGAGAACTGAAAAGTGCATGCAGCAGAAACACGTATTTATAGGGATTTCCAGGGTTGCTTTCAGCAGTTTAATGTCATATGGGGGGGAATTCCCAGCTTAAGAAATAGTCCTGAGCAAGGGTTTCTTCCTGGGAGCCTGAGGGAGCTTTCAGCAAGTCAGTGGAGTTGTCCAAGAGATAGGTAGGAAGGTTATTTGACTTCAACACATTTCCCAGAGAAGCTGTGGATCCCCATCCCTGGAAGTGTTCAAGGCTGGCTGGATGGGGCTTGGAACAACCTGGTCTAGTGGAAAGTGTCCCTGCTGATAGTAGAGACCTTGAAACGAGATGAACTTTAAGGACCATTTCAACCCAGGCAATTCCATGGGTCTGTAATTTTATGATTTGATGAATCTCACTTCAATTCAACATGAATTTAAAACTGGTGGTGTCAGCTGGGTGAGTTCACTGAAGATACCTCTGCCACATAAGCACTCCAATCCATCTCTTTCCAACCAACTGATGGAAATTATTAATTTTCTGAGGAACTCTTAGATGCACCCCCAAGATGTGATCTACTCCCACATCTCACTATGCACCTCTAGGTTGCTGAGAGCTTTTGTGAGGTTTTCTTGATAATATCTAATCTAAACCTTCCCTGAAGGGAAGAAGCAACTACTTAATCCAGTCACTGGCTAAACAAATATGTGTGCACATCCAGTAATTCTGTGTGAGCACAGGTCAAGCAATCCATGCACAGCTCCAGGAAAAAGAGGGAAAACCACCATTTTTTCACAAAGATTCCCTTTCTTTCCCCAAACACTTCAACCATTATTAATGAAATTCTATTAACCTGCTTTGCCCCCCTCTTTTCTACAGAGATTTCTGTAGTTTTCTATCTCTCTCCATCACATAGACTGGAAACTTTGATAAATTGCTCAGACTAATTTGTACATCACTTGAGGCAGATGAGATAAATCATTTAAAAAGCATCTAGTGTCTCACAATAAAAACCCACCAAACTGGTAAAGAGGGTAAATGTGCTTTGAGCAGCCTGGTCTAGTGGAAAGTGTCCCTGCCCATGGCAGTATGGTTGGTTCTTGCCCAAACCATTCTATGATTCAAAGATCCATCTGTCAAAATTTCCATGGCTGGCTAAACTTGACAATCTAAGGGTATGTTTGCAGCTTGAGGCTGTTGTTCAGTGTCTTTGCCCAAAGTTTCTGTGTGAGCTTGGAGAATTCACTGTCTGGTCACCCAGAGTGTGGACTCAGATATTATCTTTCCTTGTCTTATCTGGCAAATTTTCTATTGCATAGAACAAGCACTGGGGTTGGAAGGTGTGGGGGTACACAGCACTGGCATGGGACTGAAATCAGTTCTGCCATTCCAAGAATCATTGTTTGGGTAAGAAGAGAACTAAAAGATCATCCAGTGCCAACCCCTTGCTGTGGGCAGGGACACCTTTCATTATACCAGGTTGCTCCAAGCCCTGTCCAACCTGACCTTGAACACTTGCAGGAATGGGGCAGCCACAGCTTCTCTGAGGAACCTGTACCAGTGTCTCACCACCCTCAGTAAATATCTAATCTAAATCCACTCCCAGTTGGAACCCATTCCCCCTTGTCCTGTCACCACATGCCCTTGTAAGCAGCCTTGCCTGCCTGGATTGAGTCAGACTGGATTCCCAGTTCTATTCCCATTTAATCAAGTGCAAAGTCGACAAAATTTCTGGTGGGTTATGGAACCTACAGTCTAAAGAATATCTGTGACTGGAAGTACTTGTGCTTTGGTGCAGCCCTGTTGGTTACCCACCAGCATCGATCGTGTGAGTGAGTACCTGCTGCCAGCAGCAATGATTGGTAAAAACAGGATCTGCAGAACTCCCTCCAGGACCAGCTCATTTGCTTTCTCATTTTTTGGCTCAACATTACGTATGAACGCTAACACATATTTAAAGGGTACAATTCACTGAATGTACCAAACAAAGCAGCAGCCTCTAATTTTGAATTTCCCCGGAGCTGGGGAGAAAAAGGGTTTGTCAGAACTAATAACGGGTGAATCCCAAAATGGGCTGTGAAGAGAAATTTTCTAATCCTAGTCATTTCCCTTGGTAACCAGCTCCACTTTTGCTGGGAGATTCTGCCTGGAAAAATTGTATTCAATAACATGTTTTGTCTATATGGACCTATTTCAGTACAGTTCCACTCTTGGAGACCCATCTGAAGAACTGCAGCCCCACACGCCAACCATTACATAGGCAAGTAAGCAAATGTTAATTTTGGCTGTGTTACGTTCTCTATTTGACTTTAATTGGAGGAAATCCCCAAATCGATCAGTTAGGAAGCATTTGCTCGCAGTGGAGGCTGGAAGTTTTTAACAGAAAGGGCTTTAGTTACAAATAATAAATTATCACAATAATAAAGAACTGAATAGCAACCTCAGGGAACAAGGAATTATGCACTGAGTCTTCCCAAAGCAGATCTCTTCTCATCGCTGTGCAAGATGCATTAGCATCTTTAGCATAATGTTAGGAAACAGTTTATTTCTTTTAGGTGGGAAGACCTAATTCATCAGAGCAAACATCTGTCTTCCCCACATGATTTAGTTCTGCGGGTCACGATTTAGTTCATCTGGGTCTCCCCGGTGCAACACACCACTGAGGTAACAATTAATGACTTAGTTCCACCCTGCTATTACTGCCTGTTCTGTATTCCCACGGCGCCTTCCCTTTCCTGAAAGGTACACGCAGCCACTGCTGTTCAAGAAGTGCTTGTGCAGAATCCTTAGGGTTTAGAAAGCAACTCTCTTTGGGACAGAGAAAATATCTCCTTAATATAGTAGCTGGGTCTGGCTGGCTGCTGCAGTAATTAATTCTCAGACCACAGGGCAGGCTGGACCTTTCCAGACTCACAGAATCATTAAGTCATAGAATTGTTTGGGTTGGAAAAGATTTTTAGGGTCATGTATCCAACTGTCCCCACTAAAACATACCCCCAAGTGCCACATAGACATGTTTTTAAAATCCATCTGAACATGGTGGCTCCACCACTCCCTGATTCCCTCATCCACATCATTTGCAAAGACAACAAACAGGCTGAACCCTAGGGAACACCTCTGGTGCCTGGTCCCAGCTGGATTTAATTCCATTCCCCACCACTCTCCGAGCCTGGCCATTCAGCCTGGTTTTTACCCAATGAGCTGAGCACCCACCCAAGCCTTGAGCAAAGTTTATTCATGGCAATGGTGTAAAAAATGGTGTCAAAGGCTTGACGTGTCCAGCCCTTCCTTCATCCCTGAAGTGGGTCACCTTGTCATAGAATGGGATCAGATTGGTCAAGCAGGACCTGCCTTTCACAGCCCGTGTCCCCTGGTCCCCTGGATGTTCTGCACAAGCCACAAGATGGTGTTCCAGGTGATTTATTCCATAGCATGCTCCAACACTGAGGTCAGACCCACAGGCTGTAAAACAACTCCTGTGAGGCAAAATCTTCCACATTTTAGCATTTCACCTGCAGGCTAATGCCATAATTATGTGAAAACCACACTGTATCCTGAAGGATGAATTTATATTCACAGAGAAAACATTTTTTCTTCTCATTTGAATGAAAAAAAAAAACAACATTGCTTTTTATCTATTGTATATTCAGTAAAGTGGTTAAGGCACGTGGCTTGCATGAAGTCTGGGTAAGGATACTTCCTCATGAAATGTAAAGTAATGCGGTATAAAAATTGAAGCAGTCAGCTTTCTTGTGATATTTACTGAATTTTACATGTGCTGAATGTGATATCTGTGCTCTACTTTCTAAAATCTATTCTGTAGTTTATAAAATATATACATTCGATTTGTGCCCATTAAAATAACATTATATATAGATAAGGTGGTTCAACTAGAAAGTTAAATCCAGTTCCAACCTGAAGGTTAGATTTGCAATTTAAACAGAAGGTGAGAATCACAGAGAGTTGAAATAATTCCTTCATGTCATGAAATGCTCTTGCATTTGCTTTGCCTTAATTCGCCTTTCTTCAAGAGTAAGAAATTCCTTTACCCTGCTGCAGACTGCAGAGGATGAATACATGGAAGTTCAGTGAATAGTCAAATAATGGGCAACAAAGAATTGTTCTGAAGTGACAACTATTTGGTAGAGACAAAGATAGCCCTGGTCAATAATTGCTTCTGAAGTAATTTCGTCTTTTTAAACTGTCACATGGAGTGTTGAAAGCTGTTTTCAAAAAGAATGTACTTTCACACAGTAAAATATGGTAGGTTATGAAATTATTAATCTCTATATAAGTTCATTAAGGAAAACAAGACTTTAGCTGTTGTTATCTCAGTCTCAAGCATAGCAGAAACAAGACCAAGGGCACATCAGATTTTTTTTCCAGATAAAATACTTTTTTCTTTATCTATGACACCAATTTTGTTAATGTATAGTTTTATTTATAAGACTTTTAACTGAATATTAAATTTTTATTAATCATCATGCTTGTTTCTTGGGTATTTTATTTAACATTAAAAGGTAACATTTTGTATTCATGAACACTGTACTGTGAAACATTGGTTTAAAATACCTGAAAGCATACCTTTGTTCTTGGTTTTTCTTCATTTGGGGCTTTTTTCCCCCTTTTGATCTGTGCTGTTTGATCTCTAATGACTTTACCACATACAGCAACAAGCAGTCCTGTTGTTTCTTTCCTACTGAAAACCACTCTGGATTATCCTCTTTCACTGAGATTTCCTTTCTGAGCTATTTCTGATCTCTTTGTCAAACACAGGCACTTCAAACAATGATGGTGTGATATGTTTCGTGTTTTAAGAGCCTGATCTGATATATAAACATATTTCCCTGCCAAGCATGCTTGCTTTGTTATTCACCAAACACTGGGATGCTGAACATTTGACTTCTTTGTGTGCTGGTAATTGTTTCTCCCTTTTTGTGCCAAGGCTGGATGCCTATAAGTGATAACTGAGAATATGGAGTAGCTGTGCATCTTCTCCTTTCCCAGCTTCTGCTCCATTTCTGCTGCTGAGTCTGCAAAATCAAAGTATTGCAGACAGGTCATTCTGCTGAAGGCAGTTGGAATACCTCAGGAGATATCAGTGGCAAAAAAACCTGAACACTTCCATTTTCTGATTTGGGGTCTCTGCAAGATATGGGACAAAACAAACTCCTTTACTTACATGTCTTTTCTCCTCTGCACCCCCCACCTGCCACTCCCCCAGAGAAAGCTAAAGGGTAGAAAGCTGTCAGCTACCAAGGGACCTGAAAATCTGGGGTGGGAGGAAAATTTCTAAAAGAGGAAGGTGAAATCCCTGAGTTTCTCCTGAAAATCAAACAAACCAGCTGAACTCTTACAATTAAGTCACTGAAGCTCATAGGGATGGAAATATCAAGGTCTTCTGCAGAGTACAGTTTGGTCCCTCATAAAAGAACTAAAAATGGGTTCTTCTGCTCTCTTTTGGAAGTGCACGGTCCATCCATCTCCATGTGAACTGAGGGTTTAGGTTCTCACAGATAGGCTGCAGACTGTAGCCAGTAGAGTCAATGGAAATAAGGATGGCGCTCACCCAATAAACACAAGCAACAAATATCTTGTTTTAAGCTGAGTTTCACCCACTGCTGTACGGACTCTGTGTGTCAGGAGTCCAGACTGACTCGCACACTTAGGCTGGGATGAACCCACCCTGCACACACCCACCTTAAAATACAACACTGAGGATTTGCCTGCTTTGAATGGGTGCAGGTTTTATCTGCCTGGGGATTCATGAATTGCCTCTTGTCTCTTGCTCTGCCTTGGCATTCATCTGCATCACTACTGACACTCTCAAAATGATGCTAAAACCAGGAAATGCACAGAGATGTGAAGATTTATTTGTCTGTATACAGAGTTTGACAGCTACAAACTTGAGTTTGGTTCTCAATGAAGACAAACTGAGGATTATGTCAAATTCACCTGTCCTCCCATAGTCACTTTTTTCATCCACCCTTCCTTCCTTGCTGTATTTGCCCAGGACAGTCCTCAGGGCTGAAGCTGCCTTTTAGGAAGTGCATCTGCAACCTGTAGCTCGACAGGGCTCTGATGTCAGGGGAGAGTTCCAGCTGCTGCCGTCGTAACAGCCAAAAGCTGTCGAGGCAAATGGGGGAGCTCTTCTGTGTCTGCTACCAGGAGCAGTAAAACAGAGTGAAATTAGCGGAGACAGATGGCAGGAACAACAGACAGCCTAAGTAGCGTTAATCTAATAGACTCCAGCAGTATAAAAATTGGGTTTCTAACTTAAACAAGTTCTTCAATACACAATTGAAACCCACTGGAGCCTCCAGAAGGTGAATCTTTTCGCTTAAATACAGACATAAAAATTGTATGTATTACGTGTACTACAGTAACAATTTATCTGTAATGCAGCCTCTAATCTGAACCCCCTCGAGTGCATCTTGGTGCATTTTGCAAACTGAAGGGCTAAAAGCTGTGTGGCTTTAGAGGGTTTTACAGGACAGCTGTGGACCTCAAAATTTTAAGCTAAAATAAAGAATGCTTTTAAATACAGGTTTCTGATATGATGCGATCACTGGCATGTGAGCCAACATGATTATTTTATTAGATACAAACTAGTTAATAATCCATGGGGGATTTTTTTTTCCTTTAAGAAAAATGTGGTGTTTCCCTTCTGCTCATTTAAGAGAAGCTTTTAAAATTTTCATTATGAAAAACCTCCAAAAATTGCCACTGATTTTCCCTCTTCCCTGCCTTTATACTGCTTGTAAATCAGATGTGATAATAACTTCTGAGGAGCTGGAAAGAGCATATTTATCTCCCTGGGAAAGTTATGAGGATGACAGCTCAGTGCTTCAGCAGTGTCAGAGCTGTTACATTTCCATTCATTAACTTTCCCTTTTTCTATATAAAACCACATAATTGGGACTTCCCTTAGTGGAAACATTTAGTGCATCTTTAATGGGCGACTCAGGATCACAGCACTTTATGCCTGAATCTGAGAGTTATTGAGAGCTTCCTGAGAGCTGCCAAATGTTACATGTTCCCATAGACTCAGCATCTTTCAGGATTAGGCTCTCATCATACTTTTAGTGTTAATAATGTCAAATCCCCTGTAGTACTTTTCTAATCTATTTACAAAAATGTCTCATGCTGAGCGTCTCCAAAATTATCTATTCTTTTTTTTTCAAATATGTTTTCTCCAAGCCTGAAGTTATTATAATAATGTAATTTTTCCCCTTCTCCCAGACAAATTTTCTGGTTAAAATGAATGAGAGAAATAAGTGTTAATTCCAATTGCTTATGGGGAGGTTAAGAGTGAAAACAGTAATCTGGAGCAGAGAAAGAAAAACTTCATCATCACCATAGTGGTCTTGATCCACCAGTACCCACATAGTAAATACTTTGCTAAGGGATTCTGGATTTGTGAGATTTCCAGTTTCACACTTGTGAGATAATTTTTTAATTTAAGGCTCACCTGACCATCAGCCTTCAGGAGAGAAGAATGGATCAGAGTTAGAACACAACCCAATGGCGCTCTGAGATTTTGGGAGTCATTCTGCCATGGGTTTCATGCACAACTCAGAGTTCAGTACCCATCAAATGAAGAACATGCAAGGAATAAAATAAGAAACATATAAGGAATAAGTATTTTGGAAGAAGTTACTTATCACAGAATCATAGAATATCCTAAGTTCATGGAATCACAGAATCACAGAATAAAACCAGCGCCAAGTGACCCACAGGGATCGTCGAGTCCAACTCCTTGCCTTGGCCACAACTGCAGTAAAACCTGTCCAGAAAAAAAAAAAACCAAAAAACAAAACCAAACAGTAAAACACAATTTATCTTGGAGAGCAAGCCACTGTCAGATTTCCCATGGTTCCTTTCCTAATCAACTTCACCTCCCCCAAAAGCTGCAGTGCATCCCAGAGACATCTTCCTCTTCACATGATCCTGCTGCATCCCCAGAGCAAGCTGGGAATTTTTCACATAATAAAACATGATATCATGAGGACTGAGAAATACTGCTCTGTGTGCTTGACACTTCAGCCCCAAAACAATTACTTAAATTTCCTCCTCCTGCAATAAATCAGGTAGAACTGAAACAAATCCCTCGACATGCCTTTTACTAAAAACTGCCATTTCAGTGTAATTTTTCCTTGAGAAAATCGCTTCTTTGCAATTATACTCTTGACCACTGCATGAGCACCAAAGCAGACCTGAAAATACATCTATTTTCTGCTTCTAAAAGCAATTAACCAAATTCAAAACTCAGACACTTTAGTATGAAATTTCACTTTATTTATGTTTTCCATAGGTCCTGGCATTCAGACACATCTCACTACCCCAGATGTGAGATATCACTGCTGTGATGAACCACCATGTGGGGCTCTGAGTAACCTGGGGGAGAGGAAGGTGACCCTTAAAGATGAGACGATCTTTAAGGTCTCTTCCCACCCAAAGCACTCTGGGGTTCCATGTTTCTATTAACAGGACAACACAAGAGTGTCAAGAAAAGAGCTGTCACCATGAACAGCTCAAATTCCTTTTGTCTGAACTTAGGGAAACCTCTTAATTAGGGCATTTGGTACATCTTTAACCACTTAAATACCACAAAAAGGAATGGAGGCAAAGGAAGCCCCTTGTTGTGCCTGTGGGAAGTACAAATCCATGGGGTTTTTTTTAAGTCCCCTTCTCTCACTATATGCAGCAGTGACCAAAAGTGGAGGTCTTCATGAAAGTCATGGGTTTTTTTAAAGTTTTCTGTTGCATTATTCAACATGTCCCAGAGGCCGACACACTGAGCTTGCTGTTTGTTTTGCACTTTGGTTTGTCCATGGAGTGCTTGAAAAGGGGATTAGAAACATCTGGTCACATATTCCCTGGGATCTTCGAAGGACCAGGAAGCTGCTCATGAAAAGAAGTCAAGGAATAGCAAATCCAGAAGCAAGGACTTGTGTCAGGATTGTATGTCAGGAGGGATCTTGCTGTTCTCAGCTCGTGTGACATTTAGGCCATGTTAATTCTAGGATAGTCTCTCATCAGAGGCATGGAAGAAAAAGATCTGACTGTCTTGAGACAGCAGGTGAAGAATTGTCAACAGGGTCCTATGAGGCAGTTGTCTGCAATAATTGGGTCTGGGTTTGATGACAGCGACAATTTCTCCAGCCTTTGTCAGGTCTCATGAAGGACATATGACTAAGACAGGAAATGTTTTATATGAGAAAGTAACTGTAGTTGTTTGGGCTGGATTCCACATCTTGGTGATGCTGGAGAGAAACATTTCTCAGTACTGATGACATTTGAAATGTGCAGGGGAAAGAAAAGGATACATGGTTATTAATAGCTGTTTCTTCAGTCTTTCTTAAGTCCACACATACCAAGAAGCAATGTTATTTTTGAAAACATGTGTTCTTCAAACACCAGATGTTTTCTGTTGTATTAGTGCTTGAAATTTAAGTTTGTTTCTCTTTAAAGATCAGTCTTGAGAAAAATAGTGGAAAGACCTCAGTGGGAGCCAGCTGGGGGATCAGTCTCTTCTTCCAGAAAACCAGCAATAGGAAGAGAAAAAATGGCCTCAAATTGCACCAGTAGAAGTTTAGATTAGATATTAGTAAAATAAATTTTCACAGAAAGGTTTGTAAAGCACTGGAACAGGGCAGGGGACAATGACAGTGACAAGGTCCATTCCTAGATGTGTTCAAAAAATGTGTGAGTGTGGCACTTGAAGACATGGTTCAGTGGTGAAAATGTGGTGGTGCTGGGTTAAGGGTTGGACTTGACCTTAAAGGTCTTTTCCAATTGAAATGATTCTGTGTTTCTATGATTATGGTGTCTCTTTTAGTCGCTTTATTTAAACACAGTTTGTTGTTCCATACTGTCCAGTAAGAAATGCTCACACAAGAATGTAACATAAAACAAATAAAAATGTTTAGGAAATATGTGAATTAGGTCATTTTAATAACCACTTACATACATTAAATCAAACAAAACTCTTTAAGAAAGTAAATTGATTAGTGTATCAGAACACTAAATTTTCCTTTTGTGGGTGTCTGAGGTATTGCTATCTACCTTATTCTAAAACTATGCAGTTATTTTCCACTTTGGGCTTGGTTTGGGTATTTTTCTGCAACTCATAGAATTTCCTTGGGCTGTGAAGGTAATTCTGTCAGGATAGCTGAGCTAATTGTGAGTCTTTATTAAAGGCAGGGAGCCTAAAGATTACAGCTCCAGATCTTCGCTTTTCACTGGTGACCTTAAAATGTGGCTTCTTCTGGCTCTTTGTTGTTGTGGTGCAATATTTCTCAATAGATCAAGCCCGAAGAATATAATTTATTTGGTATTTCAAAGAGAATTTAGGCAGAGCAAAATGGAAATACCTGTGTCTGGTCAGGTGACCAAATTCACTGATGCTGTATTTGCAAGAGTGAAGGAAACCTTTCTTTGCATGAGGAAAGAAAATAAATTAAAAAAAAAAATCCTACTGTCTTCTTTATGTCTCCTGACCAGAACAATCTTGGGGGTGCAATTCCATGTTGCCCTCAGTGAGACACCTGACTCCAGTGGAAGGACTCTCAGGCCATGGCAGGGGGGTTGGAATGAGATTAACTTTAAGGTCCATTCCAACCCAAAGCATTCTATGATTCTACAATTAAATATGATTTGTAAAGCTACCATTTACTTTGGATCTGCCTATGAAGTTCCTCATCCAAACACAGCCCCACGCAAGCACCCCTGGGTCTGCCAAGGTCACAACACATAAAAAGTGCCTCCTGAATCCTAAGAAACACTTTTATCTCGTTCCCATTCATTCAGTCAACCTGACTGCATTAAAAGTCCCCCTGCTCTCCGCTGCCTGCACAGTGAGCCAGGGGGTTGGGAAGCAAAGTAAAATGAATATGTAGCTGTTCCACGGGGTTATAATGGAAATTTCAGAGTAATCTGATCAGATCTGTTCCAATATACCCTCAAACCAGTACTGCCATAAGCATGATGAGTGAACACATTGAAATTTGAGCCCAAATTGGGGGACTAATTCTGAGTATATTGAAATGAACAAGGACAAATGAGGTGCTACTTTCTCTCCCAGACACACAATCAATTTCAGAAGGGCTGCAGCACCTTTATTGTGAGTGTTTAAGCCGTAAATCACATCAGAGATTCGACTTTTCACTTTGGCTATGACTACACAGACTTGACTCCTTGACTCCTTGTGTAGATAATAAAAAAGCAGAAATCATTTGCATTTAAACTTGGTCTGCTCCTATAAAAAAAACACAAAAAAATCCAAAACAGAATAAGTCTGAAGTTCTGCAGCAGGATACTCTTTGACACTTTTCTAGGTATGTTTCCTATCTTTTTTTTCTTTTTAAGCATTAATTGTATTCAGCATTTGCTTTCTATTTGCCTATTTCTGATCTCACTTAACCAGCTTAGCCAAATAACCATCTTGGAAATGCTTTGAATGGCAAGAACATTCTTTAGCCTGGAGGGCAAACCATCCTCTTAGGATGTTAGGGAGAGAGTTGTAAACACCTGAAGCCAAGGACATCCTAAAATTCCCATCTCCTACTTCTTGAGTGAGTATTCAACACACAGTGAGTTCTGGGTTGTTATGGCCAAAGTGTGCATTGCCATTTCCTTCTCAAGAGATTCAGCCTTGCACCCGATACTTCTGATTTAATGAGGAGTTCAGGGCTCAAAATATTCAGATTTTATATTAGGGAAAAAAAAAAAAGAGAAGATGCTTCACTGGGAGATAAGTGCAGTACTGGAACAGATCATCCAGAAATTAGTGGGATCTCAGCCATGGAGGATTTTAGAATTCGGTGAGGCAAAATGATAGCTGACCTGATCTACTGCTCGACACATTGTTGTGATGTGCAGGAGGCTGGACTGCAGATCTCTAGAGGTCCAAGCAATATTTGTACTGTCTTAGGATTCATTTGGCTTGGGATTTGTGCAAGTGAGTCAGAGAGCATCCAGTCATAAATGAATGAGACAGGAAGCAGGCACAGGGGTTCTAAGATCATACTGAGAAGGGCCTCATAATTCTTGATGCTAATAGAAATGTCTTTTGATCAAAGATTGGATTTGGTTTGATTTTCAGAATAATAAATTTAGAAGAGAGGTTCCCAGATCTCCCAACCTATTTGGTAGAAGAAGATGAGTTCTCTTTTCCATTTTATTTCAATATTGCACCTGCTGAACTCAAGGCCCCTTTAGACATACTCAGTGTAGGTGACTGCAGGAGGCAACTCAGAAGTTTTCCTCTAAATGTTGTTAAATCTTCTAAAATATCTTGGATTATTACCAGTAAAGGATTCTATGGCAAATATATGAATGAGTAAAATAACTACAGCAAATAGAGTTTTCATCTCTTTAATGTCTTATTGCTATTAGCATTACTGGACCATTAAGAAAATGCAGTTACGGATAATTCCTGAATTTTGTTTTCTTCCTGAATGGTCGTCAAGGCAGATTAAACAAAAATAAGATTTAAACGTAAATAAAGAAACTGCTTTAGACAGGCTTTCACAAATCCCTCCCCAAAGATGTAGAACTCTGCCAAGCAGATGAGTTATCTCCTGCCAGACCGTTAAGAGAGACTGAAACTGCATTCTAGGATTAAAAAAAAAAAAAAAATAAAGATGTTAGGAATAGTCTTAGGGAGGTTTTGAAAGCAGCAGTTAAGATGTTGTTGCCTTTAATTCTCACAGAATACAGAGAAAAGGGACCCAGAATAGGATTGAAAAATGACCATCGCAATGACAGACTGGGGCAATGACAGTCATGGGAATGAGGCAAGGTTTTGTTTTTCAAGTTCTCCAACAGAGCACTTGCAAGAAAAAATTAAAGGGAATACATTAAATTAGGGTGGGTAGGTCTGATCTTTTCTTTATCTCCTTCTATGGAGCCGGAGAACCTGCAAAACCAAGGGATGAACTTAAAAATGGTCCAACAGAAATGCAAGGATTGGGGACAAAATACGGGCTGAGCTCAAAAACGTCATGTTACAAGCCCAGACACCACCATATGGGTAGCACACAGGCCCCAGCTGTTGCTGCTTGCACTTTATTTGGTTTCAGACAGAAAAATGTAATTTCCACACTTGTCAATCCAGTGCTGTGCACCAGCTTCATACCACAGACACACGAATGCTGTGTAATCGTTTTATGAAAGATGTTACATATAAACTGTTAGAAGGAGCTTTGATATCTCTGATTTTTAAGCACAGTCTGCATTTTTAAGGCAATAAATAAATAAATAAATACAACAGAACTGATTAAGGAAAAAAACCTGTAATCAAGAGAAAGGCTTCAACAAGACTTGATAAAAAGCATGCATGTATAAAATAACTGGAAATGTCTGTCATGTGTATAGAGTAGCTAAGTTCTTCCAGAGCTAAAGAGAAGATAACAGCTTCATTCTCAATTGCCAGCACATACACGACACTTTTGATATGAGATGTCCTTAGCTGGAATGTTTGAGTGCTCAAGAGATCCTCAAAATGAGTGGGAGTTTCCTTCAGTTATCTAAGCCTGTTCTCTGTGTATGAAACAAGGTGAGGAAAAAAAGTGTACTCTAAAATCTACTCTCCCTTTACCTTGCAGCAAAAGAGGCATCACATTTCAGAGAGTTACAATTCCAGCAAAAGTGCAGTCAGAATTAAGGAAGTTAATTCAAATCTAAATTACTATTAAAGAGAACTGAATACTTTTCACTCTCAGTAAATCCATATGCATGCCTAAAATCCCACTATGATATTCTCACTTAACTGCAAAAATGTCAAAGTTTATGCTAAGGAGTTGCTCTGAGGTCTTTTCATGCAGCCAAAATGCCAGACGTCTTGGTGGACGTGCTCACAGCCTGTGACAGTTTAGGAACACCTATTTCCTTCCCAGCCAAGATCTACATGGACAGCCTGATAGGACTAACATCAGTCTGCATGTAACATGCACTAAGGGATGCTTATCACATTCACATGGACATGACACAGTTAGGTGTGGCTCAAAGTGACATCAAGTGCAATCATGCAAGTCCTTTTCTTCTTGTAGACCCAAAGGGCCGAAGACTATTTCAGTTTAAATTACCTGCTTGTTCATTTTCTCTGTGGTATGCCAGGACACATGGAGAAATCCCTGATACAGTTTGGAAATTGCAGTTGGGTTTTCCACATTTCATGGTCTGCCTGAAAGTTTGTACAACTGTACATGAAAGTTGTGCAGCACCTGCCTGGTGTCCCTGATGTGCTTCCCTTGAAAGTAATAATAGGTATTCGTTTGAAGCAGTTTGTGGCAGGGTAATGAGAGTCCAGGGAGCACAAAATTCAATTATGGGAAGTGTGTAATGTATGTGTGTTTTCATGATTTGTATTGATCCATGTGCATGACAGATTGGTTATAAATTGGGGAATATATTGCCTGGTAAATGAAATACAGTGGACTGCAGGAGCACATTAGGTGGTGTATTGAATTCTCATGGCCACTGTGGCATTTTATTTGTGGGTGTAAGAACCTCTGTTATGGTGTGTGTGTGTGTGTGTGTTTGTGTCATGTAATTGTAATTCGCAGGCGATACCTGGGTCATTTATGGAAATATTTTGGCACCACAATACATCAGGTTACGGGGTGCCCTTGCCATGGGTGAGGGCAAAGGATGAGTCTGTCCCCCGGGGAGTCAAGGGTCTCGTGCCAAGCCCATGGTCACACCTCGCACAGCCTTGTCAGCCTCAAAAAGAAAATATCTGCTGGTGAATACCTTGACAGATCAAGTTTCCTTCAGGTCTGAATCTGGATCGTGTTCTTTTTCAACAGCATCAAAGCCACCACCATGAAAACAAGCAAACAAACCAAAGAAACCCCCTAAAAATCAACCAAAAGTCCCTAAAAAACTTCCTTATGTAGTCACTCACTTCCCCTCAAGAGAGACTGCAAAGGAACAAATTCTAGTAAGGAACAAGCAGAAAGTGGAGAATTTTGAAGGCACAAATGTGGAAAAATGTTGATTTGTTCCTTTTGCAAAGGAATGACATAAAGAGAGTAAGACACTTTATCTCTTTGCCCTGATGCTTTTGGCTGGCAAAAATGCAGAAGCAAATGCCAAAAAGTTTGTTTCTTCTAGAGTGGGAAGTGAAAAGAAGATTTATTTCACCTTATTATTTATATGACTTTTTAGAGTTGCAAAAGTATTTCAATAATCTTTATAGAGCTCAATTATACCACAGACAACTGATATGAATGATTTCAGTGCTTTTTAATATGCTGTTTAAAACCTCCAGTGAAAAATTTTCTTAAAGCATGGTATAAAATATATGGCAAACTCTTTTAATGTAACTAAGTCCTGGTTTTATTTTGTAGCTAAAATGCAGAAAGTACAGAGATTGGGTTTGTATTAGTCTGTAGAGATGTTTACCTCATTCCAGTTCTGTCGGTATTTCCAATTCTAATTTGGCAAAGAGGTCTTGCACTGATCTTGCTTATTTGTTTATTTCGGGGAATAATTTTGTCTTCTGTTCTTGATTTATGCCTGTTCTTGGGTGCCTGAAATTCTGTGGTCTGCGCTAAAGAGGAGATTTATGTTCATCAAAGTGCATCCTTTTAACTTTAGCTCCACCATTGCAGCACTGCGCGTGGTAATTATAAATTAATTAATTATGGGATGTGCTTGAGCTGGAGATTTACCACCTCTGACATACTCCATGGGACTTAAATTCTGGCATCAGGATTTTACCTGCCTGATCCCTCCTTGGGCATCTCAACTTTTAGACAAACTCTGTTGGAGAACATGAGAGGGGGCAACACTTGTGCAAAATGTTTCTTGTACAAACCAGATGTGTTTGTGACTTTTAAAATACGTGGTGAGGAACACTTCAGATAATTCTTTCCATATAACAGTGTAAGGTGATGGAGTACAATTTTTCCTCTGTGAAGGAAATAGAGTCTAGGTCTCAAGAGGTGAAGCGTCCAAAAATGAAAGCCAAATCTCAAAAAAACTGCAAGGTAGTTGTGAGGTAAGTTGTAAAGGTGCTTAAGTAAAATAGCATGTCCATATTGAACTGGATAGTGCTTTGTGGAGGTGATAATTTCCATAATTAGTCCAAGATTTATGATTAGCCCTGGTGACATGAATATCTCCCTTCTGGCGCTCTTGGACTCACACTACCCAGGTTCCCTCCATACCACAGCCTGAGGTGCTGGTATTGCATTGTATTTATGATCTATTTCTGTTGTGTTTCTCTGTTGTATCAGTCTCCACCAGACCCTGTGGATACCACTTCTCTAAACAGGGAGAAACTTTGTCTTCTGTGGTAATTCACACCTCCTGCCTTCAGTACTGTCCCTTCTCTGCAGTTTCCTCCACTTGTGTTATGAACCTGCAGAACACAACCCCTGAGAAAGACAACCCGTCAGCACAGGATTCTGGTGGCAGGTTGTGTTTGTCTCTTCTCAGTCATCTGTACAGAGGAAAGGAATATTCAGAATCAAATAGCCACCTGTGGCAGAGCTGTGTAACTTGACGAGCAGACATAAGTATGTTTAGCAGCCTAATGCTCTCTGAAATTATATTTCTTCAGACTAACAGTATTTTCCCAGACAAGCAGGACGATGATGGGCAGCCTGATTCTTTGCAGCAAGTTAGAAACCAAGTAGTCTTTAGGGTGGAAATATTCATCTACAGAAACACTGTGAAATAAAATGATCATAGGTCTATTATTTCCACAGAATCACAGTCATTTAGGTTGGAAAAGACCTCCAAGATCACTGAGTCCAACCTTTGACCGACCACTACCTTTGTTAACTAGACCAGAGCACTGAGTGCCACATCCAGTTGTTTCCTGAACACCTCCAGGGACGGGGACTCCACCACCTCCCTGGGCAGCCCCTTCCAATGCCTGACTACTCTTTCCAGGAAGAAATTCTTCCTGATCTCCAGCCTGAACCTCCTCTAGCACAGCTTGAAGCATTTCCTCCTGTCCTATCACTGATTTCCTGGTAGAAGAGGCTGACTCCCATCTGGCTCCAATCACGTTTTTCAGGAGATGTAGAGAGCAATAAGGTCTTCCCTGAGCCTCCTTTTCTCCAGGCTGACCCCCTCCAGCTCCCTCAGTCACTACCCATATATGTCACACTCTAGACTTATTCTCTAGTTGCTTCACCAGCTTCGTTGCCCTTCCCTGGAATGCCCTTCTTGTTTTGCCTGAGATAACTACGCATTTCATGTGACTAATGAAATATTCCCAAAGATTTTCCTGCCAGGCCACCAGGTATAAAAATAACAGGAAAAGTCACAACACAAGAGGATGAAGATAGCATTGATCAGGTAAATGTTCTTTTTTCAGTGCATGTGAAACTTCTGCACAACATCCCTGCTGAATTTTTGACCAGTGTATTTTTCTGAACCAGGAACAAGTGTCACTGTCTCTTCCTGTTGCACCTGCCTTGCCTGCTTGATGTGCCTGCTCTGCATCTGATCAAGCTGAACTATAGTATGGGACATTCCAGCTGACAACTCTTCTTTTCACTCATGTTTTTCATACTTCACTAAAGAAATCTTTGATGCTTTTTCCACTATAAAAGTAGAGGTCCCACAGTTGCATGACTTTGCTGCCACCAGGAAGTTTCAGAGAAACTCAAACGGATTCTGCTTTGTGGGAGGAATGAAAACACACCAATTTCCATTCAACTGATTCACACAGGGTCAGGGTTTTGCCTCCCTTTCCACAGTACTTCTTCCAGGTAACAAGAAACAGGACAAAAGGAAATGGCCTGAAGTTGACCCGGGGAATGTTTAGATTGGATATTAGGAAAAATTTATTCACTGAAAGGATGGTCAAACTTTGGAACACACTGCCAAAAAAGCGGTGGATTCACCACCCCTGGAAGTGTTCAAAAAATGTGTAGATGTGGCACTTGGGGACATGGTTTAGTGGTAGACCTCACAATGTTAAATTAATTATTGGATTTAGAGGTCTTTTCCAGCCTCAATGATTCCATGATTCGATATTCGTGCACTTCTGGTTCTTTCTCTGCTCGTGGTGAGGTGCAGAGTTGGAAGTTCATATCAGCTTGCATTTCATGTTGCTTCATGGAAAGCATATTCTTCCCAATTACTTTGGACCCTGAGCTGAACTGAACAATGATGTGCTAACTTGGTTTGCTTCCTATGACTCAAGGATTTGCAAAAGATAACCCATTTAGGGCTCAAGGTGCCTGTGCTAATTGTTTTCCTGAACAATGCATTTCTCAATCACCTTTTCCGTTATCCACGTAGATTAACTCCATTGTCTTTGGAAGTAATTGACACTGCTTTTTATTCCTCTATCATCTCATAATAATGTCAGTGCAAACACAGCCAGAGGTAATTAAACCAGCAAAGGGGATAAATTCTGTATGCTGTGCAAACAAAAATGAAAAATCCAGGGAGATTTAGTCAATAGCACTGTGAGTCTAATCATCTCATAAGACACATTAATAGGGATAATATCCAGCTTTGTTTGTGATTTACTTTCCTCCAGTTTGCAAGTGTGAACGATGGTTGCCCATAAGTATCAAACTATGGTAACTGATAAACCAAAGCAGTTGTTTATACTTTAACCTTGGCTTATTGTAGGCAATGGCTCATAAATGTTAATTTTGTAACAATGAGTGATCCACTTGACCACACTCTCAGATAAAGAAGCCAAACTATTTCTGCTCAAATCAATTTATTTTTTTCTGTATCATGAGCTATCAAAGTGTTGTTTGAAGAAAAGAGCAGAAAAACCTTTCAAGATTTTCTTTGGTAGGCTTTGTCTAAAATGGGTTTGTAGATGGTAATTAAGGCTTAAACTACTTTGTCCATTATCTGCTTATCTACTTGCTTGGAAAACACACAGAAAGAATATATTGTTTAAACAATCTGCCTCCTTTTTCAGGTGTAATTTCTCTTTAGACTCTGAGTTATGAGTGCGGGAATTTTGTGTTACTTTGCACAGTGTTGGGTACAAAGGCCTCAAACTGCGGATCAGGCTCTGACATGTATTACAATACAGTAACTGGTTGTTAAGGACATTGATTAAAAATAACAGCTAAAATCACCTGCATCACATTCAGCTGAGAGCAATTATAAGTAGATGGGAATACTCCCAGGTTTTACTTCCTATAATCTGTTAATTATGTACAAAGCTGTGTTTTCCCAGCCAGTTACTAAATGTTCTGTCAATTTTTTGGGGGACATAAAGTCACTCAGAATTTCTGACAAACGGGATGCTTAACCTTTAAAGGGTTGACCCTGGAACTCAAGTTTCCGAAAGGATCCTCAGATTTTACATTTTTGGCCTAAGTGCCTTTTCCAGCATAAGAATACAAGTCAGAAATTCAGCTAAATGTCTGGGACAATGAATGGAGAAACACAATTCCTAGTCAATAACACAGATTCCTGAGGGAATCAGGTTTAATAAGGTCCTTCCAAATATTTTCCAGAATGAAAACATATTAAATTAAATAATTAAGGTAATAATTAAATAGATATAATTCAATAGAACTGAAATATAATAGTTGTATACAAATATTTTGAGTTTCAAATCTCATCTACATGAGGTCATAGAGTAAGTTCATGTGTCACAGAGGAAGAAGCTCCTGATTTTTAATTGGTAGAAAAGTAAAACATTAAGCAGTAATAGGCTATTAGACCATAAACTAATTACTAGAACTCAACAATAGAACAGGACAATTACTTTTTCTCTTCAGTCTCACATTTAATCTTATGCATTCTGTTTTTGACAGTGAAGAAGTTCCACAAGGATAAATATTTTTATTAAAAGCACCACACATTTGTCTGCGAAATTGTCTTTTAACAGTCTGAGGGTGGACAAAAATATAGTTCAAGGGACTGAAACCACTCGGGGCTGCATAGTGTCCTTTCACTCCTACAAAGACAGCAGAGAATGTCAGGTCTTTAAACATATCCAGCTCTCCCAAAATGTCCCAATCCTATAGCATTTTGTTGATCCAACAGACCCAGCAGACTGCAGAGGAGGAGCTGTTCTGGTACTGAGTGCTCCTCTTTTTCTGCAGTGATTAATCGTTTTTTGTGTAGTCACTATGTCCTGAGATCAAAATTAACCTTTAACAATCCTCATTTCTTGCTCTTCTGTCTTTCCTGGCACAAGAAGATTTCTATTATGGGAAAACTGGCTCATCTAAACCAGGAAAAATAAATTTTTAGCATCAGAGTTAATTTGGCTCTAAGCGGGACTTTTCTCATGCCTAATTCTCATTCTAGGTAATTTCAAACTATGACAATAATTACAAGTTGTTTTGCCTGACATTTTGCTTGTGGTTAGTTTAGCAACATGGCTGAAAATGAACCAACTGCTTTTTTCTCATTTTCATTGAAACACCGTAATATAGATTCTTTTAGGAAAAAAGTCCTGCAACCAACATATAGTGCAACGTCTTCTGAATTTATCATAGGCCCCAACATTTCAGATCAACAGTTTCTTGTACATTTCTTTGGTTGATGACAGTTTAAACACCTTCCAAATCTGATCACGTGTTCTTATAACTATTTTATCGATTGTGCAGCCAGGTTGCACAGCATATCATAAACTAACCCAGAATGAAATGACTCACCAAAACTATACTTACAGTATATATGAATATCTATTTATTGAAAGGGGGATACAAGACAGCTGGAGAAGGACTTTTCACAAGGGCTTGGAGTGATAGGAAAAGGGGAAATGACCTTAAGACAAAGGAGGGTAAAGTTAGATTATACATTAGGAAAAAACTCTTTACTGTGAGAGTGGTGAGGCACTGGCACATGTTGTCCAGAGAATTTTTGGGTGCCTCATCCCTGGAAATGTTCAAGCCCAGGCTACATGGGTCTTGGAGCTACCTGGGATAGGTGGATGGTGATGATCTTTAAGGTCCTTTCCAACCCAAACCATACCAATTATATGACTGAATGATTGCTTGGCAGCTTAAATATTTCCTTAATCCACTTCATCTAACAGTTGCCCATTGAGTCATTCCTGCACAATGCCTGCAGTTGTTGGAACAACCATCTGGAAACTTGTGGGAAGAGGGACTAAATTTGTCTAAGTTAGCTACAGCAGCAGTACCACTGAATGTGCAAGCAAGGAAATAGTTTCATTTTGCTCTGAAAATGAACTTCTTTATATGGAAAATATATGCAAATCAACCAGATGTACTGAGAGGGGAAAACAGAAGTCCTGATTTAGCAAAGTACTTAAGCACACTCTTAAAGTTAATCATGTGCTTAAGTCTATTCACTGCAGCACTTGACACGTGTGTGTGCTTTTGCTGAGTTAATGTAATAAAGCAGAGACCATAATGATAGTCCTAGGATAAACAGACAGGCTGAGTTGTTAACAGAGAAGCATGTGTGAGCTCCTGCTTCCTGTATCCCATCCTAAAATAGGTCTCTAGAGCAGAGATGCATCTCACACTGCAGGCACTTCTCCCCTTCCCTTGAAGGAACTCAACAATTACTTTAGACGAGACAGCAGAAGCTGACAAAGCCCAGATTCAGTGGCATGACTTGGCATCATGGACTGAAGGCTGCCTTGCTCTCTAGCAGCATCTTATTCTCCTGGCCAGGGGGGTTGCAAGTTTTTTGGGAGAAAAATGCAAAAAGAAAAGATTGATGTCTCATAAAAAATTGTGATCTCATCCCCTAAGAAGATGGCCAAGCCTGTGGAGTGTTCCTCCCAGTACTGGGTCCTTATTAAAAACTAAGGAGCATTTGCTTCCTGCTTACTACCTGCTAAAAAACGCCCCCCAAAAAAGTACAGAATCATGGAATCATTAAGATTGGGAAAAACCTCTCAGATCGTCAAGTCCAACTGTTGCCTTTCCCTGGGCTTAGAATTAAAACCCAAACACAGTTAGAGGGGAAAAAAGGT
>VZRQ01010336.1:473663-538663 GCA_013397975.1 Machaerirhynchus nigripectus
CTTTCTGACCCAACTGCGAGGCCTCCAAGCTGTTTGGTCTCTTGGCTTAATGGAACTTTGGGTCTGAGCTAAGTTATCAGACTTGGGGAATTACAAGTGTGTGGGCTAAAAGCACCAAGGATACGTGAGAGCTGTATGAAAGGGTATATGAAAGGGTATATAAGAGGGGTATATGAAAAAGCAAAAAATCATCATGGCATCACAACCATTAACCCAACCATGTTCACCACTAAACTGTATCCTCAAATGCCACACCTGCACACATTCTGAAACTTCCAAGGGTGGTGATTCCACCACTGCCCTACGCAGCTGCTTTCAATGCCCGAAAACCCTTTCAGTGAAGACATTTTGCCTAGTATGTAATCTAAATATAATGCACAGGAGGTTATTTTCAGGCTACAGCTATTGTCCCTAGGATGAACCTAGACCCCTGAAATCAGGCAAGCAGTGGTGATTCAGAGAGGCACAGTCACCATGAAAATTACACCTTCTTGACAGAAAAACATGAACCTTTTTTCCCATTAATGAGCACATACACTGTCCACGGTCATTGACTACTAAATGTGTGAGTGAGCCAGAGGTGAAGACAGCTGTGAGACTGTGGACTCCCCAGCCCTGGAAGTGTTCAAGATCAGGCTGGATGGGGCTCTGAGAAACTTGGTCTAGTGGGAGATCCCCTGCCTGTCCCTAGCTCATGGCAGGGAGTTTGAACTAGAAGATCTTTAAGGTCTCTTCCAACCCTATCCATTCCATGTTTCTATGATTCTAAATTTAGAACTTTGCTTATAGTTGTCTAAGGGTGGAGGAGATGTCAGAGTTCCTGTGACACTCAGAAGAGATCTGGTCCACGTACTTACAGAAAGTGAAACAGCTCATCCTAAAACAGACTGGCTGTTCCAGCCAAATTCTTTCTGATTTTTGTGTATCACATGGAGTTCATCTTTCTTGGTTACCATGGAATGCTCACATATGGGTACTTACACCTAAATCTTTCACTGAATCCTATCCTGAGCGAGTTAAAGTGCTCAAGACACTCCTGTGGAGTGGCACACAGAAAGTTCATTTAGTAAATACCTTGTTTTACCCTCTTTTTCTGGGGAGCTGATACTGTTGAAGACAGGACAATTGCTATGGTCAACCTGGCAGGCAGCAAAAGACTGCAGAGTTGTTCACTCACACTCCCCACAGTGGGATGTGGGAGAGAATCAGAAAAAAGCTAAAACTTGTAGGTTGAGTTAAAACAGTTTAATAGGACAGAAAAAAAAAAAAGGAAAATCATAATAACGATAAACAAAAGTGCAAGGAAGTGATGCACAATTGCTCTCCACCTTCTGACTGAGGCCCAGCCAGTTCCTGGGCAGAAGCTGCCACTCCCTGGTCAACTCCTCTAAGTTTTAGTGTTCAGTATGATGCCATAAGGTATGGAATTTCCCTTTGGATCAAATGTCCTAGTTGTGTCCCCTCCCAGGTTTTTGTCCAACCTCCAGTCTCATCACTGGCAGGGCACTATGAGTGAGAAGTCCCTGACTTAGTGCAAGCACTAAACAACAACTAAATCATCAGTGTGTTATCAACGTTATTCTCATCCTAAATCCAAAGCACAGCACTGTACCAGCTGCTACAAAGAAAATTGACTCTGTTCCAGGTGAGAACAGGGCATAACTGAGCAAGGTGGTTCCTGCTCTGACCAGCTCTAGCTTTTCTTGCATCCTTACATTATGTTGTGCTGATACACAGTCATTGTTTACTTTATCCGTGTCCAACTGTGGGACTTGAATCTTTTGTCTTTCATTCCTTCATCAGAATTTCAGTTGTAATCACAATATCTGCAGCAACCCATCAGTTTTCTTCCCTCATTTTTTGCTTTATGCAGGATTTTACTCATTTGGCATATTCTCATTTTTTACCTGTTTCTCATAGCTCTTAGGAGCCTATTGTAGACTTGAAAACTCCTGCCAAGCCATTCAGAGGGATTCTAGGATGTGAGCCAACTATCATTTCAAGCTTAGATGCAACTTAACATGTTTTCAATTATTTTTCCTTCTTTTCAACATTGTCTTTTCCAGGACTTAATATTCCATCTGCTGTGTAGTCATAGAATCATGGAATCCTAGAATTGTAGAATCTTAGAATCATAAAATCATAGAATGACTTGGGGTGGAAGGAACCTTAAAAATCATCTTTTCACCATCTTCTTCCATGGGCAGGGACACTTCCACTAGACCAGGTTTTTCCAAGTCCTGTCCAATTTGGCCTTGAATACTTCCAGGGATGGGGCATCTGCAGCTTCTCTGGGCAACTTGTTCCATTGTTTCCACACCTTCACAGTAGAGAATTTCTTCATAAATGGTTTCTATCTAACAAAGGTACTGTACTTACTCATACCTCATTGCACAGAACAATTAATTTACCTATTAAATCCTCACAGCTCTTTTACTAGAGAGAGTAAAGTCACGTGTGCTTACCATCAATTACTGTCAGAAAAAAAAAGAGAATATATCTTCTTCATTATTTAAAGAAAGGCCAAAAGGAAATTTCTATGTATTCATCAGAAAACCAAAAATATGGATCAAGTGTACATAAAAGCAAGTTAATATTTCTGTTTTAGAAAGGAGCTAAGTGAGGCAGGACACCTTTTGGAGACCAGTTCATGGACTGAAATGGAATATGTTGCCTTTACTCGTCCCACTTAGCATCTCACATTCTTCAGAGGCACATTTTAATAACTTATGTGCAAGATGCCCATTAGTGATTGTAGGCATTCAGTTGAAAAATTAATACATTAAATTAATTACAAATAGAGGTGAAGATGACGAAAATAGATTTTGTGTCTATAAATAATAACTAAATCACCATAAAATGTTGCTTCCAAAATCTCTGTTGCAACTGGTGAAAATTTGCAGTCTGGAGCAAATGTGCGTGGGTTTGATTGGTCACTTGGGCCCGAGTTATGCAATACCACCAAAACAGTCTATATAAATACAATTTTGTTCACTTTTACCCGGACTTGATAGACTGCAGGACAACATAAAATCAGATCCCTTTTATTCACTCCCTTATCAGTCTGTTTATACTCCCTTTTCGAAAGAAAAAAAGGACCTTGATTTCACAAAACATGAAAAAGTTTATTCTTAAAACTTCCATTTCCCTATAAATTTTACGCTGTTGTGCCCCTATTGACTGAGGGGGAGTTAGTATTGAATTAATGACTGGTCAGAAAAAGACCTATTTTAACACAGCTGCTTTACAAGGTAATCTTGATGTCTGCACTGGCCACAGGATGCATTTGCGGAATAATATTGTTGGATATGAGGTTATTTTACTTGGTGCGGGCATAAATGGATGCAACTGCATTGACTTTTCCAGCATATATTTTACACACCAAATTCCCTCTGTCTATGAAATAATAATTACTCATTCATATCCTGTGCATGGGGGAGCTGTGAGCTCCTATCTGAAGCCTGGATGGGTTTTGTAACAGCTTACACTGGAAGAAAGAGCTCTAATGAGAAATCAGTGTGACTGTAAAATATACTAAATTAGGATTTTCAGGAGCTGGTATCTACAGTGCACATCTGAGGAAATCACTCTGGGTTCCTGTCAAAGGTAATAGAGAGCTCGTTTGTGTAGTCAATGACTTCAGGATGTGATTCATCTCCTTAAATAGGCACCTGCATTCGGTTCAATGTAAATTCTGTTGACCAGCTTTTCACTGACTATTTTAAGAGCATGAAGAACAATCTCCAAAGCAGACGCCCTGCTGTAGATACCAGGAGGTAGGTGAGGGGAATTCCTCAGTGTTACAAGTCTCTTGTCTGAGGATTCCAATCTGACTCTACTGCTGTGCGCAGGTTTGGCTCAAAATTGGGGTAACTAAAGAGCCCTAAGAAAAATTACTACCTTTTATTGCAGAAAATAAAGGCTGTTCAACACGCAAACCATGGCAGTTCAGCTTTTCTTTCTTTAGTATTCAGACAATCATAGAATCCTCAGGGTTGCAGAAGACCTGTGAGATTATCAAGTCTGAACATCAAGGCAGCAAACCCGCCATGTTCAGCACTAAACTGCATCCCCAAGTGCCATTGCCCCACGTTTTTTGAACACTTCATGGAATGTGACTGTCAAACCAGGGCTGCCTCTGTTTCAAGACTTCTGTGTCTTTCTTCACCTCAAACTCTACTGTAGCTATATGGAGCTAAAAGGGCAAAATTTTTTTATGAAGTTACACTCAGTCAGTTGTGCTTTTGCAGTGGATTTTCACATGATTTCTTGAGCCACAATGCATCATTTTCTCACACAGCAAAAGACTGTAGGATCTGTTTGGCTGTTTTTGAATTGTCTGCATTCAAATAGTATTGCCCCCAGTCTATGAAAACCAGACCTTCAGCATAAATGTATCTCTGAAAATGCATCAAAACTGTTTTATGACTTTATCACTGCTTAGCTTGTCATACCATGGACCAGTGTGAAAGCATTCCTGGTGAAAATCCACCCCACCACAAAAATGTCCCTTTTTAAAATGTCCAAATATCACTTTGGTAAATCAATGGAACAAAACTAACAGTTTTACATACCTTTCATATATTGGAGATCTCAGATCATGCTCATTCAATAAACTTCCCACAGCTCTTTTTTTTATCTTAGATGAGAATCAGTATCTCTTCATCAATGCTGCCTTGATACTGCAGAAAACAGGGAAGGTAAGTGAGATTATGGATGATGAAAAGTTAAATATAATTGGTATTAAAGAAGAATATCCTACAGTGTCCGCTTGACATTAATGTCGGATTTTTCTCAAATAAAGTAAGGTATCAAAGCAGAAAGGGTTTTTTTTGATCAATAGCTGAATATTGTGCTTGAAATATCAAATTAATGGGCAATTACAGAATAATAGAATAATTAGGGCTGGAAGGGACCTCTGGAGATCGTCTAGTCCAACCCCCTTGCCAAGGGAAGTTCACCCAGAGCAGGTGATACAGGAACTGATCCAGGTCAGTTTTCACTATCTCCAGGTGGGTTTATTGCCATGGAAATAGTCCCAAGTAAATTATATGATAAAGAAACATGGCAGTGTGGGAAAGTGAATTCCTTTAATCCAAGATGCAGTTTACCTCGTGTGGGATTGCTGAGCAAGACACCAAACACTGATGAAGTCCCAAAGCACAGCTCAGTCTGACATTGCACACCAAAGAAGCCATCAGGCAGGACTTCGGTGAAATTTACTCTGTCAGTCATTCCAGCCTGAAAACAAGCAAGAATGAGTTTGGGCCACACCTCCTCTATTTTCTGGCTTAAAAATTCATACTAATTTTTCCAAGTCCTATCAATAGATTAGACATGAAATTGCATCCGTGATTCCAGATTATCATCAAACACTTTGACACCACTGCTCAGTGTGTGTTAGAGGACAGTTTGCTTCCATCCCTTTCCTTTTCCAGCTTGCTTGCAGATTATTGCTTGCACTCATTCATGCAGTTCCAAACACAGTTCGCTGGCTGGGGACTCCAAACTGTCTGTATTGCAGAGGCACCGATAACCTCAATTTACTTGAATGACCACTGAATCAAACTGAGTATTTGCAATTACACCTGCATGTGTGCTTGGGGCATGAAAGACAATTTTATTTCCTTGTAGATGAAAATCCTCTCTGTATGTGAAGTATTATTGTTATTCCTTCATACCACATTCCTTAATTTAGACATCTGAAGTTATTACAACAACAAGACACATTTGTCATCTGCTGTGGGTATTACTTTAAAAATTTAGGCTTTGCTTGTTTAAATATGCATTCAAAACACTAAAGGCTTTTTGTTCAAACATTAAGATTGGAGTATTACACTGAAAATCCTTAGTAATAATTAATTTTATGATTCCAGCAGTAAAGCTTCTTGAGCCGAGAACTGAGGGAGGTGTAGGAGACGTGGAGTTTGACTGACAGTTGATTAATATTTTGTGGGTTTCTCTCCTTTTTTTGCCAGTTCTTTCAGCCACACGTCAGACTTACAGCTTCAGTGGGACCTGATCCACTTCCAAATGACCTGGATTGCCACAGTAAAAGGACAGAGGAGGTCAGTGCCAAATTAATTGGATCTTTAAAGGTTTGGGTTCGATCCCCTCTTACTTTGTGTAATTATTACTCCTTGTGTGGTGTGGATCTTGGCTTGTATCCTAGGAGGGTTCTTCTTATCATCATGGCCATGAATTCTCTGCTTAGTGTGGTGAAGGAGTTGGGCTCACAGACTGGGCAGACTGGCGGCCACTGTGGCGAAGCAGGGGTGGCACTGATGCTGCTGCCACCTCTGTCTGTCCTGAGAAAACAGCAGAAAATCCTTGATTTCAACATGCATGGATTTTTTATGAGCAATGCCTTTAGTGCAAGGGAAACAAAGACACCAGAGATTACTTTTGTGAGCTAAAACTCTGTTCTCATTTACTGGTGGAATATGATGGTGCAATGGGGGAATTATACAACAGCACCTCAACTGGAGAGATGTACCCCCCACACTCTTTATCCACATAATTATTTTAACATTTTTTTACTTTCAGAGGATTAAGAAATGACTGATTGTTGAGAAACAATCTTTTAAATCTTGCATGGTGCTTGGCTAGTGAACCAAAAAGGGCTTTTTAGCCCATCAGATAGAAAAGCAGCCACAGCTTTCTAAAACACTGACGTTTTGACCTATGAAATCAGGAATTTAGGGCCTTTATTGCAACCTGCTTCCAGCAACACTCACCTTATCTGCTACAATTACTTGCCTATTCAACCAAGGTTTCATATATGTAATCTCTGATACATCACTTGGGGTAGAGTCAAGAGGAAAATGTCAGCAGAAAAACCCAACAATGACTCATCTATAAATCTTAGGACCTTTGCCTTCCAAATTTAACTGCTCTACCTGTTTGTCACTACTCAGCTATTAAAGGCAAATTTGCTCACAGACCTGTCCTGAACTCTCACCTAGATGGGCAAATATGATTAGGTATATGAACCATCTCATATGACACAGAGGAATGAGATGAATATTGCATGGATGTAGAAATATCAAGGATTTTGCAGCAGGAAAACCTTTACCAACATATCCACAGCTCTTAGGAGGAGCCTGATATTTTTCGATTAAACTCCTGGCCTTCGTGGTCATATCAGGAGTAATTTCAATATAAAGGCTGATATTCATCACGTCATAGAATCATAGAATGGTTTGGGTTGGAAGAAACTTGAAAGTTCATCCAGTTTCAACCCCCTGCAGTGCGCAGGTGCACCTTGCACTAGATCAGGTTGGACAAAACCCCAGCCAGCCTAATAAATTTTAAAGTTGGAGTGAAAACAATTTCAAGTTTGAAATTAACTCTTCTTAAAATTTCCAGTAAATATAAGTTATTGATTCTTTCGGTTTGGGATATGAAATGGGGTTTTCCAACCAAGTCACTTTTTAATGGTATAATATTTTATTAATAAAATTAATAATTTCAAAACTTTCAGCATGTCAGAAAACTATTATGATTTAGTAAGACTATCCTGTTCAGAGCCAGGACTTAGACTTGATGATCCTTGTGGGTGCCCTCCAACTCAGGATATTCTATGAGTCTCTAATCCTTTGTCTCAAATTTGCTTTAAAAATTAAATGGGAAGAACTCTGTGCAGTGGCAAAATATTTCAGGGTTGCTAAATATGTGAAAACAGAAAAGAAAAGGAAAGAAAAGGAAAGAAAAGAAAAAAGGAAAGAAAGAAAAGAAAAAGAAAAGAAAGAAAAGAAAAAGAAAAGAAAGAAAAGAAAAGAAAAGAAAAGAAAAGAAAAGAAAAAGAAAAGAAAAAGAAAAGAAAAGAAAAGAAAAAGAAAAGAAAAAGAAAAGAAAAAGAAAAGAAAAGAGAAAAGAAAAGAGAAAAGAAAAGAAAAGAAAAGAAAAGAAAAGAAAAGAAAAGAAAGAAAAGAAAAGAAAAGAAAAGAAAAGAAAAGAAAAGAAAAGAAAAGAAAAGAAAAGAAAAGAAAAGAAAAGAAAAGAAAAAGAAGAAAAGAAGAGAAAAGGAAAGCAGAAAGGAAGCACAAAGGTTTCCATTATGCTATACATATTCCTTTGACATGAGTGTCAGAAAAAGCTTTGATAACTCAGTGGTCATTTTGATGCCTTGAAGTGGCCACCTGAAAATAGAGGCTAGACAAGAATAAGAGAATAAAAGTAGGTACGTATTTGAGGGGCCTTCAAAGGTACACCTTGGGAGTCAGAAGCCTCCAAGGGGCACCACCCAAGATGGACGCTGGGTCACGTGTTCTGCACACTTTTATAAGTTTGGGCCATTTGCATATCAAGGTTAATTCTCCAGTTATAACTTCAGTTAATGATGTAATTACCCCAAGTTTGCTCCTCCTCTCAAGGCTTTAGTTTACATATTTTTGGGGCCTGGGGCAGTCAAAGTGTCCTTGAAGTGCAACCCTAGAGAGGGTTTGTTATGTCTTAAGCACGAGAGAACAGCGGTTAACAGCCCACACGAAACTTCAGTTACACACTAGGCAGTACAAGATTAAAAAATATAAAAGCTAAAACCTAAGGCATAAGTTTCACCCATCTAATTGATGCATTTGTGCATTATCTGTAAAGTATTTATCTCATCTCTTTAGTTTGTTCTAATTTTTTCATTTGTCGATGTATCTTTCTAATGTACTATCAGTGTCCTAAAAATCTCAGGTAAGAATGTAAGTGAGAAAGAGGATTTTAAAAGATTGTGATTTTGGTGTATGGTCAACCTACTTTGTAATTAAACCTCTAATGAAAAGTCATTTTAACATCTTTTTGAACCCAGAAATCTCAAAAATTCTTCAGTCACGCAAAGAAACCACCTCATTAGGCATCTCTAAGTTGAAACTATTGTACAAACCAAAGGTTTCTTGTTTATGGGAGTAATGATGTGTTTACATATAACTGCAGTTGGCTGTAGATCACGTCAGGGGTTGTGTAAGCTGAGACTATGACCAAAGAGAGAAGAGTTTGTGTGTTCATAGCATCCCTCATATTCTGTTTGTCAAAGGAATGTAAAAACAGCAAAGGGGTGGAAAAGTTACCTGTAACAGGGAAACAGAGCAGGTGTGCACGTCTTAGAACCATAAAATTGTTGGAAGGAACCTTCAAGGATCATCCAGTTCCAACTCCCTGCCATGGGCAGGGACACCTTCCACCAGACCAGGTAGCTCCAAGCCCCATCCAACCTGGCCTTGAATACTGCCAGGTGTTGGGAATACACAACCTCTGTGGGCAACCTGTGCCAGGGTCTCACCACCCTCACAGAGAAGAATTTCTTCCATATATCCAATCTAACTCTACCCTCCTTCAGCTTAAGGCCAACCCCCCTTTTCCTGTCATTCCATGCCCTTGTCCAAAGTCCCCCTCCATTCTTCCTGTAGGCCCCCTCTAGGCACTGGAAGGGGCTCTAAGTTCTCCTTGGAGCTGTCTCTTCTCCAGGCTCAACAGCCCCAACTGTCCCAGCCTGTCTCCATGGGAGAGGTTCTCCAGCCCTTCATCAACTTGGTGGTCTCTTCTGGACTCATTTCAACAGGTCAGAGTCTCCAGGTGTGTCTCGCTTAGCCTTGGGCATTGAGAGTTTATTTTTGTGAAAGGGGGGGGTGTCCCAGTGGTGATGATTTTATAAGTTATTTTGATAAATGTGAAAAACAAAGGATGATGACTGTGAGAAATGGAAGTAGATTAAGCTAAGTGGAGCAAGAAGATCAGAGAGTTATGTACAGGCATGGAGAGAGACAGAAGGGGAGCCACAGAGCTGGCATGTAACAGGCAGACATTCAGGGAAGAGTGCAGATGACAAAGTGCATGTAACTGTTCATTGCCTTTTTTTAAAGAAGAGTTCACACATCCTCAGACAGCCCAAACAGCGACTCGCACAATGAGACACTACTGAGGGGAAAACAAAAAAGAACAAGCATCAATGGCATGGCACAGACTTTGCAGTCAGTCAGCTTACGCTGCATTTCAGCTGGTAAGTGAACAATCTGACGTTCTGTAGCTCATTCCCAAAAAGAGGGAGCAACATAAACCTTTAGCGCTGCCCGCAGCAACACTGAGAGCAAGGCTGGAAGAAACCCTGTCAATGAGCCCTTCTTTCAGCCACAAGGCAGCAAAAACTCTCTTAGATAAGGATCTGACCAAATGTCTGCCTGACCACTTCTGGAGGAACACCCAGCCATGAAATCCATGTGTCAGCCCTGTGAAATCTTCCATGCACCTTCACCTTCCACAGGAGACTTTCTTTTTTCCCCTTTAGGGCTTGCTAAATTTTAACTGTCAGGGGATGTCAACTCAGTTACTGGAGTACAGGCATTTATCACTGTTTGAGATATCCTGAGGTGTCCAAATGTCCACATTGGCTGACAGATATGACAGAGAAGCCACAGAAGGCTCACACCCTTCTGGAAAAGGGATGAGGTCAGACAAAACATCGTTGGAAGTGTCAGATTGTGTGAGTGGTGATAAATGCCATACAATTCACTGAGCTGGAACTCTAATGTCTAATCTAAATCTCCCTTATAAAATTTGATAATGCCCCTTATCCCTTACTGGAGAAATCTCTCCTATCATAGAATTTGAGCCATGGAATTTGAATTGTATTTCTCAGCTGTCTTTTGAATAGAATGGAAATAGAAACTAAGGGAACATGATAACTTCTATGTATGGCATCTAAACGGCTTAATATCAGAAAAGAAAGTGAGTTTTTCCTGCCAGTTGTGGACTGAAGCATTATTTCACCTTTCTAACAGAGTATTTCATGCTCCTTGAAATATTTCTCCATAGCTCATCCTTTCATGGAATCACAGAACCACAGAATGGTTTGGGTTAAGAGGGACCTTAAAGATCATCCAGTTCCACCCCTCTGCCATGGGCGGGGACACCTTCCACCAGACCAGGTTGCTCCAAGCCCCATCCAAGCTGGCCTGGAACACTTCCAAGGATGGGGCAGCCACAGCTTCTCTGGGCACCCTGTGCCAGGGCCTGACCACCCTCACAGGGAAGATTTTCTTCCTAATATCTAGTGTAAACCTACTCTCTTTCAGTTTAAAGCCATACTCTCTTGTCCTCTCACTCCATTCACTTGTGAAAAGTCCCTCTCCAGATCTCTTGTCGTCTCCATTCAGGTACTGGAAGGCTGCAATTATAATACCCCAAAGCCTTCTCTTTTCAAGGATGAAAAATCCCTATTTTCTCAGCCTGTCCTTGTAGGAGAGATGCCCCATTCCTCTGATCATTCTGGGGGCCTCCTCTGGACTTGCTCCTACAGATTGATCTCCTTCCTGTGCTGGCAACCCCAGAGCTGGATGCAGAACTCTGGATGGGGTCTTTTGGTTTAACTGTGTGGCTCTAAACCTCTTGTGAACCAGTAATAATCTAAATCTTCCTCTGCAGAGCGACTGTCTACCCGACATTTTTTGTCTGTATTTACAAAAAAAAAAGATCATTCAGCCCTTTAGATTAAAATATGCATTTTCCCTTACTGAATTGTGGTGTAATACTTTCTTCACTCCAGTTTGACAAGATAATTTTGTTGAGTTGGTGCTAATCTTGTCTTCCACCACATCTTCCTGGTAGCCCCACCCATCGTATCGACACCTAGGAATCAGATAAGAATATCTTTTACTTTCTGTTCTGACTCACTGTGCTCTGAAGACTGATAAGTTCCTGCCAGTTCAGCAGGGGATTCCTGTCACAGCAGTCTTCTGATAATCACACTACACACACGGTATTTCTACCAGTTATGCATCTATAACACAGTCGTTCTGTTTAGATCCTGTTCATGATAAAAATACCAGAAAAAATAGTGTCAAACTCTCTAAATCTAGTACAGAGGATGTCTTTTGCTTTTCTGTATCTGTGAGGCTTTTACACTCTCACAGGATGATTTTAGAGGGCTTGGCACAATGTTGCATTGACAAATCTATTTTTGTTTTAACTCATCCTTTTGTTATCTGCTAAGTGCTTACAGATAGGTTGACTCTTTGTTACTGTGTTGTGCCAGGAACTGAAGTTAAGCTGACTGGTCTAGAATTTCTTGGGGTTTCTTTTCTCTCTGAATTTTAAAGAGAAATATTCAGATTTTATTCTGCCAGTTGTCAAGGAATTCATTTGCATTTCATAAGTTCTCAGAAATGTCCATGAAGAAATCTGCAGTTACCTCAGTTTTCAGCCTAAGTACCCTATCATGAAATTCATGAGACCCAAAATACTTGAAAACTATTTGTTCTAACTGTGAAAGCTTCTGGCTTTTTTCATTGCTTGTTCTCAAATTTCATTTGCAAATATACTTATGGCATGGGGCTAATATTTTTTCTTTCTTCAAGCAACACACATGGTCTAAGTTCTTTTCAATTCTGTTCATTTTCAGAACCAATAAAATGTCCTTTTCCAATCTCGACTTGACCTTGTATTTCATGATAACAAGTTATAACCTACTCATGAATTTCAGAGTATTGTTCTTATTTATTTGCTGGTGTTTATGTTCTTACCAGGAACTCAGAAAAGTTTCTGCTGAGTTCATTTAAGAAATGGTTGACTGTGCAGAGTTTAGCAGCTGTGTAGTACATGAAAGTCTTTAGTATATTTTAACACTTTCCCATACTCCAGAAATTACTTACAGACTAATTCCCTCTTTTGAATCTCCTAATCCCTTACATATTAAATTTCTTTTATCTGGGGAAATTATCAGAAGTATCTCAAATGTTTCGATGTTTATAGGCCTATTATTTCTCATTTAATTTCTTTTTTTTATTCAATAGAGATTTCTCTGAGCCACAGAACTCAGTTTGAGTTGCAGCCAGTTTCCAGTTGCTCATAGTAAAGAGTCTTGAAAAGCAACATTTAAAAAGTCATTTAAAAATCCGATTTTTAGTGCTTTGCTTCTCAAGGTAAATCATAGAACTTCTACCATCTTGTGTAAAAGGAACATTTACAGACTGGTGCATTACATATGCATCCTTTCCTGATAACAACCCTAGATTTTTAAAAGGATTAATTTCATTATATGCCATTTTATATTGTCTTATTTCTATCCTCCACATTTGCAGCCCACACATATTTGCAAGCAGTTCTTAAGTGTAGCTCATAAAAACTCAGACTCAGCCTTGACTGATTTTCTAGGAAAACTGGGAAGGCAGTGTGGGTCTTGATATTTCCTGGCCTAGAACACTTCCAGGATTGGGACATCCACAACTTCTCTGGGCAACCAGTGCCAGGGCCTCACCACCTTCACAGGGAAGAATTTCTTCCTAATATCTTAACTAAATCTACCCTCATTCAGTTTAAAACAACAGCCCTTCATCCTATACTCTGCTCCAAATAAAAAAATAATAAAGAATATTTGGTAAAGAATAATGATAAAGAATCCCTTCCAATCTTTCTTGGAGCCCATTTAGGCACTGGAAGGGGCTCTGAGGTCTCCCTGGAGCCTTCTCTTCTCCATGCTGGACAACCCCAGCTCTCTCAGTGTTTCCTCACAGAGGAGGTTGTACCATCCGACTTCTTATTCATGCCAAAAAAACCCACAAACATCCAAACAACCCTCTGCACCACAGAAACATAAATAATTGTCTGTAAAACTGAGTCAAGGCACGAAAGAGATTAAGTGAGTTGTCCAAATCACATGCAGGCAATAAGTGGATCTAGTGGAAGGTGTCCCTGCCCGTGGCAGAGGGGTTGGAAAGAGACAATGTTTAATGTCCCTTCCAATGCAAACCACTCAGTGATTCTGTTTCCAGGGATGCAGGCGTGCATTTGGTCTTAAGTATTCCAGAGAGAATGTGCCTGGTATATCCTTTCCCAACTTCTGCTATTTCTACCAGTTCATATCCCTGTAGTTAGGATAGAGCAACAGAAGAAAAAACAACGTAATTTTTGTTCCCATTCTACATTTTGGGAGCTAACTGGATTTCAGGTAGGACTTCTGTGGCTAAACCACAGGCAGCAAAGCTGTTCCAAATTGTGCTGATGACCAGGCTGAAATTAACTTACAAAAGATTCAGTGATATTGTACAAATTATATCTGTAATCTTCCACTGCCATGGATAGAGGGTATGTAATTGTCTGCTAAAATTAATTACAATATTGCAAATGGAAGCCAGGCATGTAAAATGTACAAGTATCCATCCTTGTCTGTATCATTAATAAGATCCATAATCCCTTCATCTGAAATGTAGAGCACGTGTGAGTTGTAGTGTGTACAGTATGTTATTAAATCAGGAGGGTTTGGCAGAGAAGTATAGGAATATAGATTTGTGCACACAGGGATAAATTACTATATTAACAAAACTTTAATTTTTAGTTGAAATCTTCCACACCAGTTCAATTTCCTTTTTCTTTTTTTTCTCATTTGATTCCTGTCTTATTAAAAAAAAAAAAAAAGCCATCAAATTTCAAAAAATCAGAAATTAGGAAAATTATTTTGCCTTTCCAGAATTAAAACATTTTGGAGGAAAGCTAGGAAAAATATCTGGCAAATCAATGTGTAAACAAGGAGCTGTGTGCATTTGCTTGGAGCGCACACAGAGATTGACTACTCGTGGACTCCAGGAACCACTTTAAACAAAAGAGCTCAGGATACAATGAAGAGCAGAGAGTAATTATAATGCCAAAGGATAAATTTTCAAAGACGCTTCTGGGAATTTGTTGCCAAATTTCCATTAGAGTTAAATATTGTCCTGGTCCAAACCCTGTCTGAGGATCACTGAGTTTAATAAGGTAGAACCAGTGGGCTATACAGGAAATCAGAGAAGGGCAATATCTTCCCATAAAACACAGGGAAAAGAGTCATTTGAAGGTACAAGTGTGTATGAAGTACAGTGATGTGTGGGAATATCTTCTCAGGTGAGAATAATTGTGTAGTACATTTGTGTCAGTTCAGTGCATGAAGTAAAAGAGTAAACGAAGGAATAAAAACATTTTAACATTTATAAAAACACAGATGCATTACAAGAGTAATATCCCCAGCTGGTATAAATCAGTGTACACCCATTTAAGCTAAATTGATAACTATGGGTAAGAATATCTGCCTTGCCTTAACAAAACAGTTAGTTTTCATATTCACCCTGATCATCCTTTTCAGGAGGCAACGATTCTGATTACCGTGGGGTGCACTGTTCCAAGAAATCCACAATATTTACAATTTTTGTACTTGGTGACAGGTTTTACAACCAGTTTGGGGCAAAGAAAAGGATCTCTATTATCTTTATCAAACGATCTCTTGGTAAAACACAGCAAAAAAACTCTGAGGGCACCCAGAAAAACAAGAGCAGCATAAAATTATCGTGACGTAGACATATATACAAGCCTACACAGAGTGCTTGTTGCTGTTTAGGGTGACAAACTAAAGCAGGAACTAGTGAATGTATTTTGAACACTTCCCTTAATTATTCTGCAGATACTGAAATAATTGACACCATCGTGGTATTTTCCCTGACTTCCAGACCCAGTCATTTCTCAGCCTCCTTGGAGCACTGAATAGTTTCAAAGGCCCTCTCCACCTTTGTGTAGCTATTGTAAGCCCATTAAATGGATCAGTGCTTTGGATGAAGCCTTGGCCCAGCTGAAATCAGTTGGAAAACTTCTATTGACTTCAGTGGGGTCAAAATTTCATTTTCAGCATTCATCTTCCTTTCTCTTAGAGGAATGTTATTTTTAAAGCCTCCCTGCCATGCTTTGTGCCTATTTATAAAAGGAAGATGTCAAAGTGTACCTCTCCCCTCCTTTCAGACCTAGAGCCAGGGGTTATTTTGCCTGGCAAAGGTCTTCCCACAGTCAGGACACTGAAGGCTGTGGTTTCATTAGCGAGGGTGAACCAACAATCAAGAGGTCAGCACCCAGTGGGTTTTGAAAACCCGCAATCCTCCAAAGCAGAACATATCCCAGTAGGATTAAGAGGGAATACTGCCTTCAACTCCTCTGTATGTTTTATAGCTCGTTTGTATGGAATGACTCTATTTTAAGAGGCTGGGGAATGAGAGTAGATATCAGCAGGTCTCCAGCTGGTTTATCCAAGGTCTCAGGCCCATTCTGATGATCCCCAGATATAAAAGAGAATGTGGGTGGGCATGGTTAGAATTGCCCCACACGTATCAATAGCCAATTAGGGAACATACCTCAGTTTGATCCACTACATACAGGGAAAGACTAAATGGCTTTATATGAATAAATCAGTTAAAGAGAATTATTTCTCCCTCTTAAAAAATTATAAATGGTTCTATCAAGTACCATTATGGGCTTTAGCGGAAATAAAATCTGACATTTGTCTCTAGAGCCTTTTACATTAAAGCACGATTTTTACAATTACATTCTCCAAACTTTTAGTTCACTAATGGCAGGAAGGGAGGCATAAGGGCAGTCGTCGGCAAATACAGGAGGCTCATTCTCATGCAGGTAACAATTAAAGGCATACTTTGGAAAATTCAGGAACTAAGAAAGGTCATGTTCTCGTCTTCAGGATTCTTGATGTAGACAACATTTTTGAGTAAAAGCTCACTTTCCCATAGTTAATAAGAGTATCTGATTACATTCATAAAGAAGAGCAGGAAACTTCTGGAAACATTTGGATTTACATGTCATAGGAACTGAAAAAGGTTCTATTGTAGGTTATCATAATTAAGGCATTTTTAGATGTTTTTTATACCTTCAAGTTACTGATATGGAACTGGCCAAGGTTCCATAAAGGGCTCTGTACCAAATGAGTGATCACTCTGATTCACTCTGATGGGTCTGATGGTTTTTATTAGTGTCTATTTGCCCCCAAATAAAGGTTACTGACTGTTGTATTCCTATACATAAGACAAAATTGGTTTTAAAATTCATCCTTCTTATTCCATATGAATCAATCTAACTTACCTGTGGAATGAGTACAGGAGCTGAGGAAAACAATGCAATCCTACACCAGGTTGTAAAGACATCAGTAAAACAAGATTGTGAAACCTCACCCTTCACTGACTCACAGAATGACAGAAATTATTGGGGTTGAAGGGGACCTTCGGAAATCTCATGTCCTGCAGGACAAAAAAACAACCTTCCCAGGAGTGACCTGGAAAGAACTGTGAATTTCTGCTGGATCTTGAGACCCACAGTCTCTGCTGGCTGGGCTCTCTTGATGAGTGTGTGGGGAAAGAGTGGTCAGGGACTCCATGGACATGGACCAGCACCAGACTGTTGGCTGTTGGCATCTGTGACCTTCAATGCCACTGTCAGCTCCTCTGACAGCAGAGACAGTTCAAGGAGGGTTCTTTTTAAATATGCTCAAATTATCTCTCTTCTTCCTGGCTCGTGGATACACTGTCAAAATAGGTAAAACTTTGGTCAATGTCCTCAGTTTTTTTCCTTCCTAGGATTTTCAATAAATTTTAATTTTTTCTGTATTTACTGAAAATATGGACCTTGTTATCACAGAATCACAGAACAGTTAGGATTGGAAAGGACCTCTGGAGATCCTCCAGTCCAATCTTCCTGTTAAACCAGGGTTACATAGAGCAGTTTACACAGGAATGTGTCCGGGTGTGTTTGGAATGTCTCCAGAGAGGGAGACTCCACACCCTCTCTGGGCAGAAGTCCCAGAGCTCAGCCTCCACGGAAAGAAGTCATTGCTCAAGCTGAGTGGAACGTGTTGTGTTTTAGTTTATGGCCATTGCTCCTTATCCTGTTGTTGGGCACCACTGGAAAGAGTTTTGGCACCCACCTCGGAGATATTTGTATGGACTGATGAGATCCCCTCTCACTCTTCTCTTCTTTAGACTAATCAGGCCCAGCTCCCACGGTCTCTCCTCATAAGGGAGATGTTCTAGACCTTCCACCACCTCTGTGGCCTCCACTGCGTGGTTATTTCAGAAGTAAATCTTTTCTGTGCTGCAAATGGACCTTTACTGGAACAAGAACATTCTGTAGATCTCATCCCTTACAGATCTTTACTGTTACTTATGGCAAAACATCAATGTCTTAAATGCATCTGCTCGTACCAGGGGCACCACGAGTGCACCCCAGGGAAAAGCACAAGGGGCCAGCAGGCCTTGCAGTGAATGCTCTTTGTTGGATAACACTCCATCTTCACTTCTCTCTAATTAACACTAAAATAAGTACTCAGAACAGACCGCTTTTACATAAAAAGGAATTCCTGAGAGAGATTGGCATTTATAATTAATAGCTAGCTAGCTCAAGTGCTAGCTCTTTAGTTTTAAGTGCTCCATTATTATAATTTCTCCTGAAATTCATTGTAATAACACTGATCACAAAGAGGCCATTTCTCTTTGGTTTAAAGAGATGTTGCCAATGATGGCAAGGCAAAGATTTGACCTACATGAAAACATAAGGGCACGGGCATGCTTTAACGCTTGGACATATGGAGCTACAAGAGACTTGTGTATCATGGTGACAGCACTCATCTATGCAGCTGACATAAAGGAAATTTTCAAATGCCCCCTCCTACAGAAGCATCTCTTGACTTCATAGCATTGCAGGGGAACCCTCTGAAGTCTTGCCTATCTCTTTTGTATTTAAACATTTTAGTTAAAAAACCCAGAGGCATTTTTTATGACAAAAATGCCAGAAGTGCTGGGCTTGTGTTTGACCTCCAATTGTTTGACAGCAAAGAGGGAATTTTCTAGTCCCCTCCAGTGTCAGTGTTTACAGGGTGATGAGATAAAGCCAATAAACCCTTCTGAGAGGATGTCTTGCTGATCTGTGTAACAGCAGAAGGTGTTTAGGGGTCTGTCTTACACCCCTGACTCACCAGAGTTAGGAAAACATCACACGTAAAATGTATAACCTATTAAATGCACAAAGCAGTCAAGCATTGGCTTGGACACTCTTTGATCCTACAATCTTTGATTAAGAGCCATGGACAATAAAGTTAAAGGTTAATTAAGGAGCAAAACAGCCTCACATTTGTAAAATAAAATTACCTATTTAAAAATATTGTAATTAAGAAATTAATCCAATAATGGTTCCTGGCCAGAGTCAGAAGCAGATTTCTGAGCTAAGCTCAGGTTTTTTTAAGCTAAGGGAAATATCTCACCTAACTCACATACCTAAGTGATGAAAGATTTCAAATAATAATGTGCTCCCAAGGTGAAAAGGGACTCCAATCTCTTTTAGTGTTGCTATAGACCTCTCAGAGATGACTGTTACAAAAATAAAACCAATCTCATAAAACCAATGTCCAATTTACTTAGATTTCCTGAGAGAACTCCCTTAGAGCTTCAGTATAGTTGTGTTGCAGGTTCCTTCAGCATTCCAGTCTAGGTGGATGAGAAATTATGGGCAGACAATGGCTAAAATGACCTCAGATTTTAATTTTTTTTTTCTTAATGCTCTCATTGAAAATAAAAACAAATGGAAAGGGGAATAAAAATATCAGTCTGGAGTAAGTTTCTTGCTGCTGGTTTCCATAGAGCTTAAGAGAGAAAGATCAACCCAAGAAATATCCAACCAATGTTATCCATATAATCTTCTTATAAACCAAACCATGGACTTTTGTACACTCTGATAGACTGCTCCACCACAAAAAAATTTATAATTTTATGCCCAGTAAAACTGGACTAATCTTGCCTGGTAGCACACACATTCCTAAATTATTTCCAACTTTCTCTGTCTCAGAAGTAATCCAGAATCCATAATACAAACTGCATTTTCCATTTTTGTAGCACCTGAAGATCTTGTAGCATATTCCCAAATAAGATTCCAAGTGCATGTCTATGAATAGCTCACCTTTAGTTTTGCAAGGGCAAACAGAGAAATGGGGTAATTTATTTAGCTGACATTGTAAGGGCATTGACTTTGCTGAAAATAGAGTCCAGATCTCCTGGTTCACAGCCCTGTGCTGGAGAGACCACACTTCTCTTCACAAGCAACCTCCCAAGAAGCCCATAAAATTCCGAAGTGGCAGCTCTATATATAATGCTGATCCAACATTTGCCGTGGGTAATGTTTTACAGTAGATCTGTTGCAAATCATTTCTTTTAAAGCGTTCTTCTGTCTCTGCCTAATGATTTATTCACTTTTTGTTGCCTAGTGAGAATCTTTCTCCAAAAAAACAATATGCAAATCCATAAAAGTGCAACTTCAGGGTTTTTCTTTTCTTTTCTTTTCTTTTCTTTTCTTTTCTTTTCTTTTTTCTTTTTCTTTTTCTTTTCTTTTCTTTGAAATTCTATTTCATTTTATTCAAACCATAAATCTTTACATTGTGGGAATGAACGTTAAGAAACCGGAAGCAAACACTTTCTAAGCTAATTTATTTTAGCCTACAAATGCTGCAGTTTCTCTCCCCCATCAGAATTTTCCGTAAAAATGGAAATGACAAAAGGAAAAGGTGCCAAGAAGGTTTTTAAGGTAGTGGTTGGAAATGGGAGGATGGAGAGGAAAATGTCATCCCTCTGGTTACAATGTTTTAAGGACATTTGCTAATCTTTTAATTGGTTAATGTTAATGTACCTGCCTATTGCCCATGATGAGACACAGGGTTTCCAACAAAAAAAGTTATTTTTAAAAGGCAAAAAAGAAAATAAACATTGCCTCAATAAACAGACAACACAAAACATCCCTGTCCTAAGCAGAGGGCTTGAGAGATGTAGTTTTTTTTATGACATGATAGAATATGTGGCAAAGGTTGGAACTGAACCCCAATCCACCCAGAGGTATCATTGATTTAATTAATTTTAATTATCCAAAAGCCAAGACTCAAGCTTAAAACTAAGCACCATAGCCTGCATATCAAATGGGACATGGTGATTAGCAATCCTAAATAGATTTTTGGGATAAGGAAGGATGGTAAATTGAAGGAGAAAAGATTAAGAGTAGTTATAGGGAGAAATTCTTTACTGGGAGGGTGGTGAGGCAATGGAACAGATTATTCAGAGAGATTGTGGAGTCCCTACCCCTGGAAGTGTTCAAGACCTGCTTGGATGGGGCTTGGAGAAACCTGCTCTGGTGGAGGGTATCCCTGCCCATAGCAGGGTTTGGAACTAAATAATCTTTAAGGTCCCTTCCAACGCAAACCATCCAATGGCTCTATAGTGCATCCTTGAGCAACTTTCAGTAACTGTTTGGTTTGAACTTCTGTTTTAGTGGAAATGGAGGCTGTCTTTCAAAGTGTGCAGGAGTTCAAGTTTTCCATTTGTGTACCAGTGGTTTATCTATGCTTATCTCTGGCCAGTTGCTTCTTTTTAAAAAAATCTAAATTATATCATGTCATATGACTTAAAAACATAATCCTTGATTATGAGGGATCAGACATCTCAGCAATGGAGACTGTGGCATTAAATTAGAAGGAGCTGCAGGAACAGCTTTGCAAGGCAAGTCTATGAAGCAGTTCACACTGGATTTTCCAAAAGTGCCTGGAGAACAAAACTGGGAAAACCTCTTTCCCCTTTCTCAGTCAACCATGAAAATGCACTTTGTGACGAGGCTGGTACATACAGAAATGTAACCTGCCCTCAGCCTACACATCTCAAGCAGACAATAACAGTATTGAAAAAGGAGGGTTTGCTGGATTAACGCTCATAATAAAAGTGATGTGCCCCACACTTCTCTTTTCTTTGATCTCACTGTATTTTGGTGTCTCTCTTTCTGCATGTTCATGCTCTTTTGGTTTCTTGCTCATTGATGCCTGTCCTTTAAAAAGAATTCCTCTCACTTGTCTGCATCTTTCAGCAAAAAAATGAAAAGGAAGGGATGAAGAAAAGGCTGACTAGCAAGAAGCTGGCTGAGTTTCTCAGTGCACCTCAGGCTTTAATTATAACTTGTCAAAGGCAATGCACTGATCCCTACTCAACATCAGAACTGGGTTAGTAGTGCTCCCAAGTTCCTGTGTCTGTTTTGGCTGTAGCCCAATTCTGTGGGGTTTAGAAACAGGGCCCACCAGTCCTGTCTCACCTAAACCTCCCTTTAGGTGGTCTAGAAACCCCCGTACCTGGATAAGAGATGAGCTGACCTGGAGACCAAGAGAAAAGGCTCTCTGGCCATGCCCTAACACAAATCCACAAGTCACAGAATTCAGACTCAGTAGCTGTGATTAAGGTAAACATCACTTTTAGACAATTACTCTTATCCTTGACTCCAGCACTCCTGAGGAAGTGCTGCTCTTGAAGATGACACCAGTGAAGAAATAACAATTTAATTACTACTGTAGATTACTATTATCTTAATTTTAAAAGGAGAGATTGCATGCTTCAGGCAATCCTTTATGCTCTGGGTGAGGTTAAAAATCCCTGACTTCTGGCTTCCTGCATTTTCTTCTCAAGTTACCATGATCTTCTCTTTTCAGCTTTGATCACAGTTTCTCTAGAGATTGGTTTCATACAGTGCCTGGGACAACTGACTTCTCATATTCTCCTTCTAAGAATAAACAGCCAAAAGGCTTTTGTAAACACTTTGTTGAGTGGGCTCCCTGCACAGGGTCTGAAGGGTTGAATTACAGATTTTTACACACAATCATTGATTTTACCTCTTTTCTTTGAAGAGATGATGGCCTAGCCATTAATTTTTTAATCTTGACCTTGTTAAGCAGTTCACCTGATGTTGCTATGGCTTGGTTTACACATTTTAAATTTAGGGATGATAATAATTGTCTATGACCTCTTTCTCTCCTGGGACAACCAGGAAATTAATTAATAAACGTGACTTGAAACTGCCCTCTGAGAGGAAAGAAGAAGAGTTCTGGTCATGACTATATAGTTCGAGAGGCCCCAGGAAATGAGAGCCTAATTTTTCAAGTGGTAGCCAGCAGTTAATATGAGGATTTCATAGAGCTTGGTTTTAAAATATGTATTTTGGACACCTGTCTTTTCAAAAGAGCCTGCCAAAGCATTTTTAGCAGAAAAACAATGAGAAATGGCTGTCAAATGAACCTGTATGTCATTAAAAAGAGCAGAAATTCAATACTATGACTCATACATGGAGCTGAAATAGTCTGTCACAGCAGCCCAGGGCAAGTGTCTCTTATCCCTGGCAGCACAAAGCCCAGCTGATTGATCCCAAAGCCTTCTGAATCCAGCAGAAAGACTCCCAAGCTACCTCAGACTAATTAGTTCTTCTGTTGGTCTGAATACTGTCAGTCACAAGAGGCTTTGAATAACAGGACTTAGAATTGCTGGCAGGGATAGCAAAATTCTGAACTTTCCCAACCCACCTTAAACATCCTGGGGTCCTACAGCAACGTCTGGTCCTACAGGCAGGTGGTGCATAAATTATAAGTTTGTCAAAGGTGAGAGAAGTGCAGGATGTGACTCTTTGGGTTAATGTCACAGCAGGGAAAGATGGCAGAATGTAAGGGGATTATGTTAATATATGGGAAAATTTCAGGATTTTCCTTTCTGAAAAAATTGCTCAGTGCCTGAAGGGAGCCTGAAAACTGTTTCTGAGGAGCCGGTCAGCAAACCTACTCCCAGAGCTTTGTTTTAGGTCTTTGATGCCTCCAGTGCAGTCCGTGGCTTTCTCTGGCCCCTGCTGCAGTGCCACAGCCATGGCCAAGGCTCGGGCACAAAAAAATGACCATTGTACAGGGTGACATCGAAGAGTTATGTACATGCTAGGCAAAAAAATCCCAGAGTGCATAAAAAATCCCAGAGTGCATAAAACGCTCAACTGCAGTTCAACATCGAGGGCTGCCTGTTGGACACAAGGCAGTTCAGCCACCCTGTGCCTCAGCCCCCTCATGTCCTGGTCTGCCTCTTTATCCCTTTGCCTTCTCTGTTTTGGCCTCTGGCATGTTGAGACCATGACAATTTCTTATTCCTGTTTGGCATATTCAACATTTCCTCTTCCCCACAGGATGTTCACATGAAGCCAATGGATCCACAAACTGATTCTGCTTTATTTTTATTTATGCAACAAAACATATGAGGGAGTAAGTGCTTGAAGCAGGTTTGATGTACCACTAGGTCAAGGATCCTCACCACAGCTTTTGAAGGCAGCAGGGTTCTGCTTTGAGGAAGGTGCTCCCTCTCTTGCATCTCTGCTTTGCTGTTGTCAGGTTACAATGTTACCTTGCATTTCTACCGCCTTTTATACGATCTGTGGGCTGAATTCCCAGCAGTGAAAAACAGTGCACCTCAGCTGAAGTCAAGATAATAAAGGCAATGCACATTAGATAAACATCTACCTTGTTAGACATTATTTAGTATCAATTTTTTGTTATCAGTTTTCAATTTACTGTTATTACTACTATGTATTATCGGACTTGTTTCCTCAGACATTATGAATCCTCCTTATGTAAATGGATTTGGACATATATTACACCCCCAAGGCAGCAAGATGGAAATATGAAGAAGCTTAGATGATATTTTCAAGACACCTAATTAGTTCACATCCTAAAAAGCCGTGATATGATGGATCTTTTGTGCATCTTTGACTGATAGAGAGGCAGTGCCAGACTGGGGATAATGACCGGGACCCATCTGGTGCACAGGGAGGTGGCAGCAGGCTGGAGATGTCTTGTGATGGAGCAACTGTCAGAGGTGTTATAGTGATGCAAAAGCTCATCTCACATCAGTGGTCGATGTGGGGTTCAGGTGCACAAATCCCTCATGGAAAGCATGGAATTTCACCTGCCAAACCTCACTGGTCAAAAGCTTATTTTCAGGAGTTTTCTCTGCCCATAACTCGAGGCACAGGTATGAGTTGTGGCACCTGCTTTTGTCTCTGGCTTGGATGTAATGGATTTGGGCAGGGGGAGAGGAGGGAGATGTTTGCAAATAATGACTTTCTGCACATTTCTCAACAAGCACAAAGAAAAGGCTGGAAGGAGTCTCTGAGCAGGTGCTGCTCTCTCCACTCTATCACTGCCCTCTGGAGACAAGGAGATCATCACTTTTAAGGTGCTGGGCTCATTTTCCATGGATTGGAAAGGGGGAACTGTTTCTCTGTGCCTACAGCCAAGAACCAATGACTGCCCACTGAGGAATGGCCTAATTTTCCACCCTGCTACCTGTCTCAATCACTCAGACATCATGGATACATGGAAATACTGCCATGGTATTAGAACATGATGGATGTCATGGTTAGTGAGTCTTCATTTTCATGGGTAATGAGCAGAAGAGGCCTCTACATAATTCTGCCTCTCTAGAATAATGGCAAGGAGCTGAGACATGCCTAAATAATGTTCCTTCATAATGTTGTTATTTAGCAGGAATCGATGTTCACACCTGTTTATTTCTCTTTCAGACACAAATGAACACAGTATGCACAATTAATATAGTTAAACTGAGAAATAGCCCAGTATTGATTAGCCAGCTTTCCATTACGCTGCACAACATCAGTCAGTCTCTCCTGGACACCACTAGAAACCTAATGGGCTTTTATTCATCACAGCCTAAGAAATCCCCACAGAAAACTTTTTCAACTCAAACCATTAAATCTCCAGAATTTTGTTTCATTCCACTACTGAATATCTGCGCTGATTGGGCTACAAGTGAGAGTCACATCCCAAATGTTAGTGGCATTTTTCAGAAGTGTTTGGTTCCCAGCAGTCTGGCAGAATTGTTGGATTGTTGGCCTCAGTTGCTGTGTTTTGAGGTGTGTTGTGTATAAAACTCAGGTCTGATTCCAGACTCATTTTCCCAGGTCTAATTTCAGTCTCATTTTCTGTTCAAGCTGTTAGAACCCAAGCCCTCTGCTTTTCATCTCTCTGTGATCTAAACCCCCAGATGGAGGTCCTCAGGTCAGAGACAGGGCTGATTTGACTTCAGATAGAAAGCGAGACAAATTACAGCACAGATGTATCTAAAAAGCTGCTCTGTGTCATCTCTCATCTCTGACCTGCTGCTGGCTTTGCTTGTTTGGACGTCAGCACTGGGCATAATTACAGCTGCCATCCTACAGCAGTTTCGTGAGTGAAGAGAAGGCTTTAGGAAGGAATTGTTGTGCAGACCTGCTGATTGCTGATTTGCAGGAGATCTCAGTCCAACTGATAAGTGACAAAACGCCGAAGGTCTCAAAGGACGTAATAGAATTGTAGTTTCACAACAGAAACACATCCAGTCACACAGGACGAAGATATCGTACAATTTTTATACAACATCCTGAATTGGAAGGGACTCAGAAGGATCAATGAGTCAAACTCCTGGCCCCACACAACTGGGAAGTTAAATGCTGTTTAGCGGTGAGGACGTCGGTGGATTGATGCCACGGTTTTTCCACAGGGCCCCTCGTGGGAAGGCTTTGGCGGCACTTTTCCAGCACCCACGCGTGCACACGATCTCACCCCTGCAGGTTGTCACGAGCAGCCACTCACACACACAGTCTGTGAGCGAACCAGAGACAAAAAGGCGAGAGGGGTTCTCTGCGTGCAATTCCGAGGCATTTATTGGAACCAACGCACTCAAAGGGAACGGAGGCAAAGAACAAAGAACAAAAGGGCTCGTATGGTTTTATCCCGAAGGGTCCCAGGGGCGGGCAGAGCATCAGAAACCAATAGTCTGAGGCTAGGGTGTAGAGATGAGGTGGAGTGACGTAACAAGGGCCAGTGGGAGAAGGGAGGGGAGGGGGGAGAGGACCAGGGACCGGGGGGTCCCAAGGAAGGGAGAACTTTCTACCACAGTGTTGTGGGGAGGCACCACTTCGTAGTAACACGGGGAGTGTAATGTGGACTTAGCCACAGCAACAATGCTGTATCTAAGACTGCTGCCCAAGCACTGACAGGCTGGAAGTCATGACCACATTCCTATGGAGCCTGTTCCAGTGCTTGACCGAGCTCTCACTGAAGACCTCTATCCTAATATTAAACCTGAACTTCCCGTGACACATCTTTTAGCCACTCCCTCACATGCTGTCACTGAAGAGATCAGCAACTTTCCCTCTCCTGTCTTTTATAAGAAAGTTCTAAACAGCAATGAGTTCACTCCTCAGGTTATTTTTAAATTTTTTTTTATTGCTACTATATTAACTAGCCTTTAGTAAACTTGCAAAAAAATTACTTCTTTTAAAAAATCACTTATAAAAACAAGAGTAAAACCATGAATATCAAGGTGTTTTCAATGAAAAATAAATCAATTGGCTGTGGTTTTCAAGCCCTTTTTGCAGATTTTGGCTCATGGATTCCAAGAGTCCATGTCTAAAGATGACTACTGGGGATAATATTAAAAAAACACAGAGTATTTTGAGTTTCAGTTTGTATTTTGCCATGTGATGAGCTGTATTGAAGACATCCTTAGAGGCACACAACCTTTAGTGGAAAATGCTCAGAGATCCTCAAAACAAAATGGTTTGAAAAGCAGTGCATAGGAAATATGCCTTGAAGTTATACAGCAATTCCACTACTACACAGAAGGCCTTTGTGGATTTAAGAAATCCCATAAATGTACTTTGCCACATTGCAAAGAAACTAAAATGTAAAGATTCAGTCTAAACTCCCTGTGCTCATGCTGGAATTTACTAGCTAAGTGAGTGGTTTAGTTAAGATTTACGATCTCAGTATTATCTAGAATTCATGGGTTTCCCATAGATTTTGTTACTCTGCGCTCCGCAGATGCTACGCTTTCATTTCTAGAATGATGGGAGCCCTCTATTTTGGATTGCTCAAAAAGAGATGTAGAGGAGAAAAGCTGCCCGCGTTTGTCAAACAATAATTATGCTGGGCAAAATTTGCTTACTTTTCCTAATTAGATGGAAACGATGAAGCAAGCACGTGCCACAGGGATTTGTGAAACTTCACCTGAAGAATCAGCCCAGTTTGTTTGGTCAGTGTCCCACATGGTATCAAGTGTAAACGGTGGGCTGGAGATAAAGCCGGAAAGAAGATTCAGGTCAAAGTGATCCCTCAGCATCTGTCTCATGTTCAGGCATCCAAGTGCCAGAAATCAGCATAAATTTCTGAGACTGCCAAAGAGAACATAGCACTTATTTTCCATCTTAGACCAGGCAGAGTTTATGCATTGTCAGCATGGTGCCATATTCGTTCTCTTGCCCCGTGAATGTAGGGATAAGGTCAGCAGATGCTTGAATTTCTCCATCCACTGCATACTTGTAGGAGAGTTGTGTGGCATTGAGTTGGAAGGAGGAAGAAACTCTGTGCTGTTTCTTTGGGGTCATGCCTTCTAACCATGTCTGGATGACCAAGACAGAAAATCTCTTCTATGACACAGGATCACAGAATCATAGAATGGTTTGGGTTGCAAGGAACCTTAAAGATCATCCAGTTCCAACCCCCCTGCTGTGGGCAGGGACACCTTCCACTTGACCAGGTTGCTCCAAGCCCCGTCCAGCCTGGGCTTGAACACTTCCAGCCCACTTCCAGGGACTGGCCATCTACAACTTCTCTGGAAAATTTGTGCCAGGGCTTCACCACCCTCACAGTAATGAATTTCTTCCTAATATCCAATCAATAAACCTACTCTCTTTCAATTTGAAGCCATTTCCACTTGCCCTGTAACTCCAGGCTCCTTAAATAGTCTCTCTCCATTTTTCTTGTAGGCTCCCTTCAGGCACTGGAAGACCACAATTGTGTTACCCTAAAGCCATCTCTTCTCCAGGCTGAGCAATCCCAAATCTCTGTCTTTGCTCATAGCAGAGGCGCTCCCTCCCTCTGATCGTCTTGGTGATCTCCTCTAGGTTTGCTCCAACAAGTCCATGTCCTCCTGTGCACATCACAGCCAAGGGAATCACAGAGGCTGATGAAGGTCAAGCACTTCCAGAAAATCCCAGACAAAAAGACGCAGCTTTACTCACATGACAAAGAAGTACAAGCCAATGGGGTAACAAGGTCTCAACAATATTTCACCAACAGACATTGTAAACTCATCAGTCTTACTTCTGCCACTCACCCAAAAGAATGAGAATCATTATTCCTAATTACACAGAAGCTGAAACACAGTTAATCAATTTACTTTGAGATACAGGGCTTGTTTCTGGGTGTAGAGAATTAATTTTCTTACAGTAATGCTTGGGAAAATAGAAGATTGGTTCTGGTTGATTTACAGAGTCAGCATTTTTTTATTATTATTTCACGAACAACATCCATTTAATCACAAGGCATCTAGAAATTGGATACAAAAGGAAACCTTTCATTATTCATAGACAGTATCTTCCCCAATCACAGATTTGTTTGGTTAATAATAACTATCATAAAAAAAAAATTCTCAGGATACCCGCACAGAGTATCTTATTTATTTCTTTTCTATTTTAATACTTAAAAGGATACTGTAGATGAGCAAAATTCTCCCCTGCTGCTCTTAACTGGAGTATAGAAGTAAAAATATTCTTTTCCAAATTATCTTGGCTTCAACATGTGGAAGTTTGATTTTGTGGTTTAAAATACAGTATTACAAGGGTGAAGAAGTTTCTGGTCTCTGCAGTGTAACCACTACTCATGGTCTTATTGCTGCTGCTTGTGCACAACCTGTGCCAAGGCTGACCTAGGTCCCCCACAGAAGTAATTAAATATTTTATGTCTGAACTCAGACAGAAATTTCTCAATAGAATATTGATGATGTCAATTTGAATTTTTGTAAGTTTTCAATGTCTTGTTATCAAAGCCTGAAAATGTCCAAGGAAAAAAAATTTTGATTATTCTGCAATTTCTGGCTGGAGTGGCCGATAGCTCTGAATTATTTGCGTAAGTCAAAATTTTCCAGAAAAAAAATGGCAAAGAATTATCCTACATATAAATTCTATTTCTAGGGAAATAAAATAAGAGCTGAAAGATGTTTCTGGTTCCCAGGACTTAGAGAATGATCTTCAAATACTAATGATGAATATCTGAATCTTCAGACAAACAGAAACAAAAGCTTAAAAGGCTTTATCTGCTTCGGTTCTCTTTATTTTAAAAACTATTTCCAAAACCATCCTCCTACTAGTAGGAGATTACAAAACAAGTCCTATGGCATCTAATTTATTAACAAAGGTAATTATAGTACAGCGGAACAATATCACCAATGGTGTGGCCAGCAGGACAAGGGCTGGGATTGTCCCCCTGTGCTGGGCACTGGTGAGGCCACACCTCAAATCCTGGGGTCAGTTTTGGGCCCCTCATAACAAGAGAGACTTTGAGGTGTTGGAGCATGTCCAGGGAAGTGCAATGCAGCTGGGAGGGCCTGGAGTACAGAGAGTGGCTGAGGGACTGGGGGGGCTCAGACTGGACAAAAGGAGGCTCAGGGGAGACCTTCTTGCTCTCTACAGCTCCCTGACGGAAGGATGCAGCCAGATGGGGGTCGGGCTCTTCTCCCAGGTAACAAGGAACAGGACAAGAGGAAGTGGCCTCAAGCTGCACCAGGGGAGGTTTAGATTGGATATCAGGAAAAATGTTCCTACAGAAGGGGTTGTCAAGCCCTGGCTCAGGCTGGTGGTTGAGTCACCATTCCTGGAGGTGTGGATGTGGTGCCTGGGCACATTTCTCAGCAGGGCACTTGATAGGGTTGGGTTAATGGCTGGACCTAATGATTTTCAGAGCCTTTTCCAACCAAAAGGAGTCTGTGATTCTGTATATAATGATTTCCATGGATGTATATGGGGCTATTTATACAAATAAAACTTCTAGGAAGAGTCTAGAGTCTTTCTCCATGCACATAGTGCAAAAAGTAAGCCTCAACTTTCTGCTTGGGATGCTGGAAAAGTTGGTTTGCTAATGCTTGTAAAGTGCTTTAAAATCTTCAGCCATAAGAAGAGTAAAATGTAGCAATTACTTTTTAATGAACTAGAAATAATGAGTAGTAGGTCTCAATGATTTTTTTCCTCCAAGATTGTTTCCTCTTAAATTATGTATTTAATTGACTCTATATATCTACCTAGATCTGTTTCCCTTAACATCCACATCACCATTTTATCTTGGCACTGATGCAGAGACACAGTTTGCTTCTTTCTTTCCCTGACAACTTCTTTAGTTCACTAGTATCGATTTAGGAAGTATTGAAGATAAATTAAGAAGTGTAGCCTGCAAGCAGTAAGGTACCTCCAAGGGTTTCAGGCCATGAGATGAACTACCTTCAGAGAACAGGTTGGAGCAGGGATGTTTCATGAGCTCCTTTTTCAGGAACTGCTAAATTTCCCCAGGTATCTTCTGTAACAGGCAGAATTTATCCACTGCAAGCAGAAATGGCTCTGTGAGCTGGTCCTTTTGAGGCACACCCCATCTGAGCCCTGATTTCACCAGCCATCACTGCTCACACAGACTCAGCACGATCAGAGACTTGTGAGCTCTGCCTTTTGAGCATCATAGATGAGCTTAAAACAATCCTCAGTGCACAGTTTCTGCAACAATAGTAAGAGCGGAGCATGAAATTATTTCCTTGGGTGGATTTATAGAGTGCTATTGATTCCATGTGCATGGTAAAGTCTATTCTTAATTCCTAAGGACTCCTTAATTCTCTTTCTTCATGGCAATGTTCCTAAGGAGAGAGGCAGTGCCAGGTTTTGCAGCAATGTAGTGAGGAAAAACAAGAATTAACCTGACCAACAACTGAGAAGACAACAGAGTGCTTTACATCACCAGCTTCTTAGAAAAAGCTTAAAACCAAATTTTTGTGTGTGCTGTGTGTACCTGTGGTGCTATAACAAGAAAGGGAAGTTTGTAATAACAGTAATTAAGAATTGTAAGTAATTGATCTTACTGTAAGGACTCACATTCAATTTTCTGGTAATAACAGTTCCTACTCACTTCAGAAACCTATCAAAGGCAATTATGTTTATGTAAGACCAGAATCTGATGGGCAGGAATGTCATTCTGATTAAAATGATGTTCTCATCCTCAAATATCTTGTGTCTGTACCATCAAGAAAAAAATGACCATTGTACAGAGTGACATCGAAGAGTTATGTACATGCTAGGCAAAAAAACCCACCTTATTCTTGCGTTGATGGGTATAAAAATATAGATCTTCTAAAAAGGTTGCTTTAGATATTGTAATAATTTAAAAACTTCAGCCCAACTCTACTAAGAGCTCTGCAGTTCTATTTGCCCCATGTTAGGAAAGTGTTCAGCTTCATCTGCTGATATGTGGCACAAGGACATTTTACTTGGCCACAACAAGAGTGGTTGTATCTGAATTTTTCTGAAATTTGGTCAGCTTTTTGTAGTTTTCTTTGTATCCATTACTTTTAAATTGTGCCTGAAACCTCAGCATGATTTGCTTCCATACTGTGAACAAAAATTCTTCTCACAGACTCACAGAATCACAGAACGGGTCAGGCTGGAAGGGACCACAGTAGGGTCATCAGGTCCCACCTCCCTGCTCCAGCAGGACCATCCCAGAGCACAGGGCACAGGATTGTGTCCAGATGGCTCTGGAATATCTCCAGGGAGAGAGACTCCACACCCTCCCTGGACAATCTGTTCAGTGCACACTGAAGAAGTTCTTCCCTGTGTCCAGGTGGAACTTCCTGTGCACCAGTTTCTGCCCATTCCTCTTGTGCCGTTGCTGGGCCCCACGGAGCAGAGCCTGGTCCCTGCTCTGAGCCCTCCCTGCAGACACTGACAGGAATGAGGTCCCCTCTCAGTCTCTTCTCAAGGCTGAACAGCCCCATGTCCCTCAGCCTTTCCTCATAAGAGAGATGCTCCAGTCCTCAAATCATCTTCATAACCCCTCACTGGACCCACTCCAGGAGCTCCATGTCCCTCTTGTCCTGAGGAGCCAAGAACTGGACACAGCACTCCAGATGTGCCTCACCAGGGCAGGACCACCTGCCTTGACCTGCTACCCATGTTCTTCCTGATGCATCCCAGGATCTGATTGGCCTTGGTCACAAGGGCACTGCTGACTCAGGGACAGTTTGTTGTCAGCAGAACGCCCAGGTCCTTCTCTGCAGAGCTGCTCTCCAGCTGCCCAGCCCCTAGCCTGCACTGGTATGGGGGGCTGTCAAGAGTAACAACCTCTAGGGAAGAGTAGAAGAAGATTGGGGATCACCCTTGCCCTTAGATGTTCATGGAAAGGCCGTGTTCTTTGAGACACTCTGTCCCTGTAGGTGATTTGGAGGCCATTCATGAAAGCAGGAAGTCCATCTGAGGTAAATCAGGCTGTGTTTTAATACAAATAAAGGAGATTTGTGGTTGATTTGATCTAGCAAATCTCAGGTGATCTGCAATCACCCCTCAGCTGACAGGAATGGAGTGTGTGCAACCTGGACCTGCACCTGCTTCCTCATCTACCTCCTAAACAAGTCTAGACAATGCAATCCTACCTTGATTTTGTGAAAGAGACAGAAAATAACCTTTTTTCCCTCCCTTTGGCTGGGATTTGGGAGAATAACTACTGAAAGGAGGGAAAGGAAACACAGACACTGCCAGAGGGATCTAGTGATAAATGTGTTGATGGGATGCAGGAGTTCCTAAGGTAGTGTATGTTAGGTGCATTTTCATTTTGTACAGCAAAACCAGCAAAGTTTAAAAGGCAATGTTCAGTGTAATTTCCTTTCCAGAGCCTTTCTTCTTTGACATTCCTTTTTTCCTTCCTCTTTTTGCTTTTTTTTTAATGCTTCCTAACCTACCTGATTTGAAACATTGGCAAGAAATTCCAAGTGCATCAAATGAGATATATTTCCATAATAAATGGATTCTTCTTTCTCGTAGTCATAGATATAAGCATTGCAAGACTTTTCCTCTCTGGATCTAGCAGTGGGTTTTGGAAAAATAAAAAGGAAAGGAAAAACCAGCAAGAGTAGTCACAGCCTTAGATTTAACTGCAGGCAGCGTTCTGCTGTCTCTGGGCATATTAAATAAGATTGTCTGTTTTTCAAAGGACTTGGGTGGCATTTTTTAATGCTCCCTTAAGAAAGCTCCATAGATGTTGGCACTGTAGCCATGAGGCTCCTACAATGGTGATTTCCATATTAAATGCAATATACAGGTAAAGAAATTTCCCTGAGCCACAATGGAAATCACCAAAGACTCAGTTATCACACACACACTGCAAACATCTTTCAGCTGTCTCCTAAATGCTTAGAACTGATGCAAATAATCATAAAGAGAGCTGTTCCACAAGAGTCTTCAATACTCTGTAGGATATGAACCTGTGAAGACATCATTTGTAGGAATAGCACAATCATTTGAGCCCCAGGAGAGCAGGAAAAAAGTGACGCTGAGTGGATGCCAACCTGCTGCAAGGGGAGTTCAGAGTCTCCTTGCAAAAAAGCAATTATTTTATTGAATAATTCCATGTGCTAATTCAGTAGCCTTCTAAAGGCTGTGGGAAGGCTGGCTCAGTGGTAAAAATGACACATATGTGCTTCAGAGAATGGGATCTTCCTGGACCACAAAATTCCGTGTCCTTGGGCAAGTTATTCAGGAGAGTTCAAACTTTCACGTTCAGGCATTGGAACAGGGTGCCCAGGGAAGTGGTGGAGTCACCATCCCTGAAAGTGTTCAAAAGATCTGTGGATATGGCACCTGGGAACGTGATTTACTGGTGAACACAGTGGTGCTGGTTAATGGTAGAACTTGATGATCTTAGAGGTCTTTTCCAGCCTTAACAATTCCATGCCTGTTATGTAGGTGTCCTCATTACAGTTTCTGTGTTACCCTCATATGCATGAAAGTGATATTTTAAGGATCAAATAGGGATATAAATGTTCTGTTTCATATGGCTGCTGAGAGATTAAAGACATTAAAAATGTTGTAGTGATCAGATGCTGTGAGGACAGAGGCCTGAATTATCTTTTGGTCAAGCCAACCCAAGTTCCAGTAAAAATCCTCTGTTTGCTTTAATTCCAGTTTTAGCAGGCCTGCACCAAATGGAAGCAGATGTTTCCATTCAGGTTTTAATTAAAACAAAAATCCCCCAACTTCATTTTAAGTATCGCTTTAGTAGGGGTGAGATAGCCTTTGAAAATTGTGATAAAACTGTTGCACCAGAAATGTTTAAATGGTCTAAAAAAACTGCATTGCTTTTTAAGCTTGTGGTAGCTCCAGACATCCTGTGGATTAATAGTGCAAATTTACAGGAATTGAGAGTTTGGAAAAGAGAAAAGGGAAGGGAAGGGAAGGGAAGGGAAGGGAAGGGAAGGGTCATCAAACTTCAGAGACAGCAGGTTCCCTCTGCTGTTCTGTATTTAGAAGGTTTTATGATCCACTTATTTAGGGAGGATTTTTGCCAAGTGAAATGTGTGTTTGTCTAGATGATAAATACACATTTTCCCAGAAGTGCCTTCAATCATGCTTTACATTTCCAGCATTACCTCCTGAACCCTGTCATGGACCACCACCTCTGACTCCTACACACATTGGCCATTCAGTATTTTTTAACAATCTCCTGCTGTCCCAAGTCCTGCAGCAGAGTCAATGCCTCAGTTATTGTTGTAGCTGATTAACTCTTGCTCCGCTATGAGTGCTATTTTTGTAAGGCCATGGAAATCTCGAAATCACAACCCTCATTGTGCAGTCAAAAATGGAAGTGCATTACCTGTAATTTCCCAAGCATTTCATTTCCTTGGAAGATTTATTTGTAAACAAACAAGAGCTTTATTGTTGCTTGTTGCAGACATGCAGTAAATTAGTTTTTTCCACACTGAAATTCAGCAGCATAAAATTCTCACTCGAGGAAAGCACTAACTGGCATTATGGCATTACTTTGTTAATTATGTTGGCACATACACTGGTGCTCTTTAAATTATTCCTGTACACCAGAAACACTTCGTACCTAATGATTTCCTGAACTTCTTGCATATTACTTCACATTTAATCTAGCTCAAATCATTGTCAAAATGACAAATGCAAAGAAGACACAGACAGTGTTGAAAGCAACATGGCTCCCAAGCCAGTGAGTCATGGTCACAGAAACTACCACGGTAAAGATTAGTTTTAACATGTTGAATTTGGCTTTGATATCTTTGACAAGATTCTGATTCATTCTTATAAGTCTGACTTGTCATTTTTAAGCAGATTAGATTTCCCACATGCTCCTCTTCTCTAGCAAGTTCTAAGTCATTACATTTTTGGTTGTTGATTGTCAGTGGTATCTAATAAGATAATGAACTTGAAAGACTGTGATGACCACCTGTATTTAGGTGGTTGTTTATGACAAGAAAGGCCATCATTAATCCATGACATAAATTATACATTCCCCAGTCCTTATCATTGTTTGACTCTGCAACATTCCTGATGGAAAACCGCTCGATTGACGCAGTCATCTTCCCAGATTTCTTCCATGCTGCTTACAGCAACAGCCCTGTCACTGCATGTCAAATATCTTACAAAATTAATTTATGATATTTTACCATCCCACTTTGGAATGAAGCTTTCCAAAAGTGGAAAAACTGTCAAGACATCTGCTGTGGTCGTTACCGCATAAATTTTACCTTCTAGTAAGCTCAGAATGATGAACGAAAAAAGATTGACATCTAAGCAGGACAGTGTTAGGCTCTCTTGAAATTTGAATTCAGCACTTGAGTTCCTGCCTTCCAGAGATACTCAATGATGAGTCTTACATTTATAAGCACTAAGGACTTAGTATTTACTACTTAAGTCTTCAGAAGTACTAAGTGGACAGAAAAAGTTTCCGGATTTGTCTCTTGAGGAGCAGCCTCCTGCCAAAGTACATTCCATCCAGCTGGAAGGAGTGTTCCTCAGCTTTGCAAAGAGAAAATCCAGTGGGAGCCATCCGAGCTCTCCTGGATAAGCATGCAAACATGGGATGCAAAAAGGAACATCTGCTAGGAGGAAGATAGAAAAGAGGGAAAGAAAAGCACAGACGTGTCTTTTCAATTCTTCACCTCTCTGCTGCTCACATGTGTTACTCAGTGCTACCAGGAGATCTGCCATGGCACAGACAGTGTCACAACAACATTGCTGGTTTGACTTTTACAACTTGTCCAGTGGAAGAAATAATGACAATAATGCTGGAGGCAAAGTGCATGATAATTATCCCAGTGACCATTTACGTGTACATGCACAGCTGGTTGTTTCAGGGTAGCTGCCAGGAATTCCTCATCCCAGATGAGCTCTGCATCCACCTGTTTGCTCAGATTTGCACTTTCCTTTAATTTCCACCAAATCAATCATTATTAATCACTGACAGTTCTGCTGAGAAGTGGGTTAGACAGTGTGGTCTAGGACACCTTCATAGAGCAGGGGAAGAAGGAATTTTTAACCATGCCTTGCACCTTCGTTATCCCACTTACAATTACATGTAGAATGCAGTTGTTGGTCCGTGACCTTGACAGAGATGGGGAAGATTCTCTGTGTTATCACTTGTGAGATGGGCCTTCTTTCTCTGCAGAGAGTAAGCATATCATTACTTTTAATACATTAATTTTATGCCTGCAGATCCTACGTTGTGCTATCACTTCTCATTTTTTTCCTAGCATCATTATGGTTTTCTCTCACAACTTTCTAGGAGCTTTAAACTATTTTTAAATTGCTGTCTATTCTATTTTAACTGTGATCTCCCATCCCTTTTATAGTTCCCTGCTATATTTCCCTCTGGTTTTGCTTCATCTTCTAATTTCATTTTCCCTGGGTTCATTATTTTTATGCTGGCTCTTTGAATATTGTTTTCCCACACATAGCTCTTTTGTTCCTTGTGGCACTGAATTGTTATCTACTTTTTGAAACAGAGATTTGGATGCCTCCATCTAGCTGGTGGCTCCATCTCATATATGATGTTTTATCATGGAGTGCAAAAGAGTCCACGTCAGTGGTGATTTTTTTTAACCGTTAATCCCTCTGGGAAGATGCTGAGTGTACACAAAGGACAGGAGCTGAGCTCCTCTCAAAACTGATAAGAGTTTGCTGTGACAAAACCTTTGTGCTTTAGCTGGAGCAGTGATAATTTCCAGCAGAAAGGTTTTCTCTGGGATTATGACTACACAGGTACTCAACCCACTCTTGAACTCTAAAAAGTGCTTAACACTTGGTTTCCAGATTGCTTAAACTTTAACCTGGCATATGAGATCTCACCCTTCAGGAATTTGGGGGCAGCATTTGAGACCAGACATGAGCCACTCGAAGCAGTGCTAAAAACAGCCAAGATAACAATGTGTAAGCAGGAATTATTCATTTCCTGTCTGTATTGAGCTGAAAAACAATCAGGCAAGTAACTTTTTCTGTGTTGCAAGAGTTTTTCAGCTTCTTTGCGGTTTTTCTTTTCCTAATAACCAGTGAATGAAATTGTGTGGACAGAGCACTGTGTCATGAAAACTTAGTATGTGCTCAGCAGCAGTGCTGAAAACTAAAATTTCTGCTGTGTATTTTCTTTTGAGGAAATTTATGGAAATCATTGATTCAATGGGCAACTAAATTCCTGTCTTCTACTTCCCTTTCATGAACTAAAGCCTGGACAGTGAAAGTACAAATTGTCCTTTTACTTCCCTCCTTCCCTTAATGTGGCTGTCATTGTAGTACAGAGAGACACAAACTAAGATTAAAATATTAATTTCACAGAGTTTATTCCATGTTTAGCAGTAAACCTGGGGGTTCTCTTTGTTTCTTACCCCACTCCCTCACTTCTCTTTTCCTCCTTAAAAATTCGTGGTTTATCAGTGTAAAGTTCAGCAGCAGCACCTCTAAAAGACAGAAATGGAGAATCAGCAGCAGCTTGAGGAGGAGATAGGATGGGGAGGGAGGAGAAGAACAGAGGAGGAAGATACAGATTATTAATACCAGAAGTTCTTGTGCCATAAAAATTGTTTCATTATTGGAAATCTGGATACAAGGCTTGAGGTTTTGAAGTTGGACAGGGAGCATGAATTTCACAGAGGTGTAGACACAACCATAGAGCTGCTTTTGGGGCAAAGCCAAATCCAGGAGAGCGAAATAAAGTGAATTCAGACAGAAAGAGAAAATTCTCTGGAACCACTCCCTGTAACGTTTTACAATCTCATTCTCTTTCCACTGAACTCTACTTGACTTAGTCTATATTTGTCTTGTCAGTTAAAGAACTTTTATCTGTAGTCAAAATTGTCTTGGCAGCAGTAGGCTGTTTTGTGTTGCAGACTATTTAGTTCCTTAGAACTCAGGATATTTTCAGGGTTTTTACTTGAGGAAATAAAGACAGGGATCAGAGCTAAGCTTGTCTTTTTACTTTCTCATCTACAAATGAAAAAAGAAAGGAAAAAAAAGGAGAAAGCAACCTCAGAAAGTATAAGAAAAGTGTGATAAAAGAATCTTCATCAAAGTGGTAGTCCAGACTGCCAGAAATTCATTGCATTCTTTACTTTAGAATACTGCTCATATTTGCATGAGGGGATAAATCTGAAAATTCATTCTTCAAATTTCACTGGAAATGACAGGTAAAGAGGTTGTGGGCAGAGGCTGAAATACAGAAATTTTCATTTAAACATAAGAAAAATGTATTGTGATGGTGCTTGAACATTAGCCATGGATCCTCCATTTTGTCATTTTTTCAGTATTGATAAGATTCTCTCTTTGACCTCAAATCAGTAAAAAATTCTAATGCCAAATGTAGGAGAGACCCCCCTGCACCCTGGACAGGCCTGTTGTGCCAGGAGCTGTTTCTAACTTCAGCAAGGCTAAGTGCAAGTTCCTGTACCTGGATCTGAACTATCCCAAACACAAGCACAGGCTGGGCAGAGAATGGATTGAGAGCAGCCTTGAGGAGAAGGATTTGGGGGTGTTGGTGCATGAGAAGCTCAGCGTGACCCAGCAGTTGTGCTCTGGCAACCTGGAAAACCAACCCTGTCCTGGGCTGCATCCAGAGCAGGGTGGGCAGCAGGTGAGGGAGGGGATTCTGCCCCTCTGCTCTGCTTTGATGAGGCCCCACCTGCAGTGCTGCATTCACCTCTGGGCCTCCCAACACAAGAAGCACATGGACCTGCTGGGAAAAGTCCAGAGGAGGCTGCCAAGTTGATCACAGGGCTGGAGCACCTCTGCTGTGGAGGCAGACTGGGAAAGTTGAGATTGTTCATCCTGGAGTAGAGAAGGTGTAGAGGGAGATGTTGGAACACCTTCCAGTGCCTAAAGTGTTCCAAGAGAGCTGGAGAGGGACTTTTTGCAAGGACATGCAGTGATAGGACAAGGGATAATGGCTTGAAACTGAAAGAGGGTAGATTTAGATTTGCTATTAAGAACAAATTTTTCCCTGTGAGGGTNCAAAGCCTCTAAAATGTTTAGTCTCTTAGCTTAACAAACAAGTCCAAGAATGTAGGCAAAAGCACCAAGGATACAGAAGTTGCAAAAAGGTGTAACAGGGGTATAAAAGAAAAGACAAAAATCATCATGGCATCACTGGCACAGGTTGCCCAGCGAAGCTTTGGATGCCTCATCCCTGGAAATGTCCAAGGCCAGGTTGGATGGGTCTTGGAGCAACCTGAGATTGTGGAAGCTGTCCCTGCTCATGGCAGGGAGTTGGAACTGGATTTCATTAAAATCCCTTCCGACACAAACCATTCTATGTTTCTGTGGTTCTGCCTGCTCTTGTCCAAGGTCTGCTTCAAACCACAGAGAGGTTTTGCCTTGCTGGACTGGAACTTCTCCTGGCCATCTCCCCTCCTTGCCTTTCCTGCAGTGAAGGACTTTGCTATAGAGCTGCCAATAAATCAGTGGCAGAGAATAGATAGAATTAAAATGCTACATTTACTTCTCCACATATCTCAACAGAGTATGAGGAAGAGTTAGCTGGAAAAAACCATCCTTGCTGAGAATTGGACTCTTTAACAAGACCATGGGTAGATTCAAATTTTTTTTATTATTTGAGTTTTTCTAGTATATTTCTTTTGACTCATGAAGTGACATCCAGAAGCTAACATGGATGAGGATGAAATTTAAATATCACAAAAATCTAAAATTATTTTATTATAGTTATTAATCTGTGTGCAATGAGCAAGGAAGATTTCTCCTGCCATAAGCAATCCCCCACCCCAGTCACAGAAAATCTCCAGCCACCTTCATTTTACACTGTTTTCTTGAGTTTGCAAGGTCTATCAGAAAATCTCCATTTCATACAAAGCTGATGTTAAAATCACCTTTTTGTCTGATTCTCATTTTTAGCATGTTTCGAGATCGGGTGTTGTTACTGTGAAAATGAAATAGTATCTGTGTTCTCACACACAGCACTGGTTATCTTCCACCTTCGGTATCCTTTCAGAATTCCTTAATATGATTCTGTGTCACAACTGTAATGGAGTTGTGACTTGTTTTATTTCATATATTACAATGTGAGCACATTTCTATTGCTGAAGATTCTCAGCTAAGCATGACCATACCAAATAAAAGGCAAAAATAAACATAATTTGATACTAAACCGCTATCTCAACACAGCCCCAGAGATTCTCTAACCAATATTGAGTCATTTGTATGTCTCTTGCCTTTTTTTTTTTTAAGTAGGAAAGCTGCTTGTAAAATGTCCTTTGAAAATGTTGTAAACCAGTGCTGAAAGCAGCACACACTGAGCCTTTTCTTGTGAAAATGGGTTTGTGTTGCCACACACAGCTTTCAGGAGCTTCATCACTCTCCGCACCTGACATTTTTTATCTTGACTTAGTCAGATATGGAGAGGCTGAACTTGGTGTCTCAGAAAGTGCAGAAGCTCATGGCGGGGGAATAAAATAAAAGAAAATAAGCAAGGGCTTCTCTCTAATTATTTGTCATAACACTCTAGACTTCAAATCTACAGGATATTCAGTGAATAGGTCTTTTTTAGACTTAGCTAAGAATCATAGAACCATCAAGGTTAGAAAAGACCTCAAGGTCACCAAGTACAACCTTTGACTAAACACCACCTTATCAACCAAACCAGAGCCCTGAGTGCCATGTCCAGCTGTTACTTTAACTCCTCCAGGGATGGGGACTCCAAACCTCTCTGGGCAGCCCCTTCCAATGTCTGACAACCCCTTCAGTGAAGAAATTCTTCCTGATGCCCAACCTGAACCTCCCATGGCACAGCTTGAGACCGTCTGCTCTTGTTTCCTGAGAGAAGAGACCAAACCCCACCACCACCAGGGAGTTGTAGAAAGTGAGAAGGTCCCCCCTGAACCTCCTTTCCTCCAGGCTGAGCTCCCCCAGCTTACGCAGCTTCTCCTCACCAGACTTGTTCTCCAGCCCCTTCCCCAGCTCCATTCCCTTCTCTGGATACACTCCAGCACCTTTAAAGTCTTTCTGTGACAGTAGCATGATCTCCTGGACAAGAAATCAGAAATACATGAGAAAATTGACCATTGCTACCAAAATACATCAGATTTATGGCACAGTTATAATTATTAGGAACACAACAGCCTTACTGTGTGTGTTCAGTTGGGCTGTGTGGTGGACACAGAGGTCCAGTATACTCTTGCATATCCAGACTAAGGGAATTGATAGCTTGGATAAATTGAAAAGAAAGAATATTCCTTACAAGCATTGTTCAATCTCTCTTTTCTGGACTTTTCCCACCCCCCATGAGCAGTTGGGGTCCCCCATGGTCTCCCATGACCATCCAGAGAGAAAGGATCGAATGAAGCTATCTACATTCACATATCTCTTCTCACAGCTAGTCATTCTTAGGAATATTTAAACATGTTTAAGTGATTTAGGGATATATCTACCTTGATATGCAAACTGGGGTTTTCTAAAGTCCCCTGCATCAGAAACCATAGAAACACAAAATGGTTTGGGCTAGAAGATCATTCTTAAAGATCATCCTGTTCCAACCCCCTGCCACGGACAAGGAACTTTCCACTAGACCAGGTCGCTCCAAGCCCCATCCAACCCGGCCTTGAACACCTCCAGGGGTGGGGCAGGCACAGCTCCTCTGGGCAACCTGTGCCAGGGCCTCACCACTTTCACAGGGAAGAATTTCTTCCTGATTAATTTAAACCTATTCTCAGTTTAAAGCTGATATTTCCTCAGATCAAAGACCCACACAGAATCACAGAATGGTTCAGGCTGGGAGGGACCACAGTGGCTCATCTGATCCAACCTCCCTGCTCAAGCAGGGTCACCCTAGAACACATTGCACAGGATTCCATCCAGATGGCTCTGGAATACCGCACAGAAGAAAACGTTTTGTTTGATTCTCCCAATGTGTTTTCCAGAACCGCTCATTAAAATGTTGTCAGACAATCAACATGGCAGGTTTTCCTTTGCTGTCTGTTTGATTCCCTCTCATGGGGCAATCAAGCAATTTTGCTGTGATTTCTTTTTCTTCACCAGAGGGAAAAATAATAAAAGTAACTTACACAACACTACTTTTTGCCTTCAAATCAGGTTTAAAAAGTCTTGAACTTGCAGGCAGGAATCCCCCTGTTCCTAAACCAAGGCTTAATTATCTGGATTTTAAATACAATTTGTGATTTACAAGTGCTGCCCGATAATTAGCTCTCTGCTTTTCTCCCCTCACTGACTTTTTTGATAAGGCTTTTATAGAGTCTTGGCGTGCATAACTCTCCGAGTCCCATTTGTAATGCAGCACATCCCTCTGCCTCTCTCTGCTCTGTCCCAGGCTTGGAGCAGAAAAGGAGGCTAATTGGCACTGTTTACAAACCACTGCACTTGGGAAGAGCTGTGCCTCCATTTGATAAATAAAGATGCAAGAGATGAGAAAATTATAACTAATTCATGCCTTGAGCCATCTACGAGTTTAGAAAGAAAGAAGTAAGGGGAAAAGAGATGTCAAAAGGAGAAACAGGTGCATTTTGAAGGTAAATAGTCTACTTTGAAAACAAAGAATCTGGAGACATTTAAGAGACAGGTTGAAAGCAATTGATGATTTATGAGGTGCATTGGATCAAAAAAAATTGCCAAGCTGGAGGTGGAAAGGTTAAAAATCAAATAAATCAAGTACATTTTAAAAATATAAGAAAGAAAAAGAGAAAAAGAGAAAAAGAGAAAAAGAGAAAAAGAGAAAAAGAGAAAAAGAAGTCTTTGCAGGACTTTGCACTGCCCCACTTTTTAAGGATAATTTCTATGATACATCAGAATTGGCCCACAGGGACTGAATGAAATCTGCTATTGTTAATGCAACGAGTCTTTTGTACTTACCTTAGCCATATGATACATCAGAGAGTCCTTAAATCAGGTGGCTGGACCCTGGGAAGAGGACACTGTGGGGACAACTCCTTGGCACAAGGACGGAGTAAGAACTGAGCCATACTCCTCTAGAATAATATTTCAGCGTGTGGTGACTTGCTATGAAGGAACTTCCAAATCCAGAGGTGTCATCGTTGTCTCCAATACCCTTCTGCAACACAACGGAATCATGATTTTAAGTGCTCTTTAATAGCACCTCATTATATCATCAGAAGCATAACTGATCTAATAGTGATGCTGAAACTCACTCAGATGTTCATCTTTTTTTTAATGATCTGATAGAAAAACATATATTTTATCTGCTGCTTTATAGCTTGGGGATTAGACTGATAGTTCTCGCTGAAAGGTAATCATCCATATTCACTGGAATCTAATTGTGTACATGAGAATTGTATAATATAGAATAATAATATAGAATTTTATAATTGTGTTTGGGAGCAATTTCTTCATTTCTTAGCTCTAATTGATTGTAAATCAACCTTCATGAAGTATTAAATCCTTTGAACAACCTGAGGTACTAAATCAATTAAACAATAAAGCTTTTTAATTTAAGGAGTCTGTCTGTTCCCTGTTGGAAAACTGGGAAAAATCTGCTTTTCTGGGATTGAATACCAGTCCTGGCTGCTTCTCACCAATCCTGGGACAAGACATGAGTTGAACTGGGGAAGTACCCCCAAGGGTAAAGGAGCAGAAGAGAATTGGCAGCAACTCAGAGAATTTTTCTTGGAGAGCAGGAACTCTTGATTTCAACGTACAAGAAATTGGGCATGGAGGGAAGGAGACCAGCATGGCTGGGTAAGGACCTCCTGATCATAATGAAACACAGGACAAATTGCCTAGGCAGGGACACTGACATTGGGAAAAATCTAGGGATACTACAGTGTTCAAGATGAGGCTGAAAGGGGCTTTGAGTAACCTGATCTAATGGCAGATGTCCTGGGCCACGGCAGGATGCAGGACTAGGTGATCTTGTAAGGTCCCTTCTAACCCAAACCGTTCTCCGATTCTCTAAACCATTTGTCTGTGTCGTATCTCTGCTTAATGCATTTGGGAGGAGCTGTCATCCTGCTGTGTGGATGTAGTTTGTGGATTAATAAGAATTTCTAACACATAGTGTTGTGCCAGTTCCCGAGTTCTTTTTTTATTAATTAATTCCCAGAATAACCTGACATTTTAATAAAGAGTTATCATCACATGTATCCAGGGAGGAGGTAGGCAGATCATGAGGGATGAAAGGAGGATTCTATTCAGTGGAGCCATCAGCTACACTGAGACCTGCACATGTTTACTAATCAGTAAATATTATTGTTTCTGCCCTTTTCATATATTTAATTAAATCTTCTCTTTCCTGAAATAAATCAAGCTCTCATCTTCCTGAAGCAGAACAAGAATAATATCTGAACTTCCTTTGGAAGAACGGAAACCCAATTCTGAGACATGGAAAAAGTTTGCCAGACAAAAATTTCAAGACAAAAAACACCAAAGTTTGGTATTATACCTGAGAATTTATTCCATTTTGTTTTCATGAGTAAAGTAATGATTTCTGAATGACAGGTGAAGAATATTGGCATCTTCACCATAAAAGGCTTTCTGTCACTATAGGTGCAGCACACAGGAAAGGTTTTGAAATTACAGACAGTGAATTTCTGGGAGATAAATGGGCTGCATGGGGGAACATCTTGTAAACTATGTCTAAAAAGTCCTTGTAAGGCCACAGAAGAAACATAGCAGGTGACAGGGCACTTACATTGGCTGTTCAGAACACTGAACAGCCAGCTGAAAGTTTATAGGGGGTCAAGCATTTTTGAAAAATTAGGAAATCGCTGGTCTGCAAAGACAGCAATCATTTTAAACAATTAGCTCCTGTATGAGAGAAAATGAAAAACATTTATTGAAAGTAAAAGAGAGGAGAGAGGGTTCTGGAGCTTACTCCATAGAGCCAAAATACACTTCTTGATTTTTTTTCTTCAACTTCACTTCAAATATCATTGTAAGATGTCACACAGGTCTGGTTTCTGTTGATTCTTAATTTGATTTCTGAAGAGATCTTTAGTTTAAGAAAAAAAAGACTTGCAGAAGGCACCCACCTCCTTCGTAGCAGAAACCTTGAGATTATCTAATGAAGCTAAACGTGAAATGAGCAATTTCAGAGTCCTGCAGCCAATAGATCCTGACCCGGGGTACTGCTGGCTGGAAAACATCTGGTGAATTCAGAAGTACAGGACAGATTTAGAAAAGTAACAGCTTGCAAGGGCTGGAGGTGAAGGAGAGAGCAAGGTGGGGAAGAGGGATGGGTTAAAGAGGTGGAGGAGAGATATAGAAAATGTGTTTGTGAAATGTGGGCTGATGAAGGGTTCCTGTGGGGAAAGAGGAACATTTCTCTTGGATGGTCATGGCCAGACATGAAATATCAACCTTAAACTGAAGCAAGCAGTCTTCTTCCGGGGCATTTATGAATAAAGACAGCACAAATAACAATCAGGCAAAACCTAATGGATCTGAGAGTGAGCTGCTGTGCCAGTGTGTGAAGACAAACACAAACTGATTTCTTAGAGACTTCCCTCAAAACATCTCTTTAGTGACAGGACAAGATGAAATGGCTTTTAGCTAAAAGAAGCTAGATTTAAGCTGGATATTAGGAAGAAATTGTTTACTGTGAGGGTGGTCAGGCACTGGCACAGATTGTCCAAGAGAAACTATGAATTCCCCATCCCTGGAAATGTTCAAGGCAAGGCTGGATGTGGCTCTGAGCAACCTGGGATAGTGGAAGGTTCCCTTCACATGGCAGGGAACTGGAACTGGGTGATCTTTATGGCCCCTTTGAACCCAAACCATTCTATAAAATCCACAATGAATTAAAGCAACCAGGGAGAACAATGACAACCGACTGTGCAATTTTCAGCAGCAAAAATTGCAGTCAATGCTGTTAAATTCTGGAAATTTCCAAGGATCTAACACTTTGAAAAAGGCAAGAAACATTATCCACTGAGCACTAAGTGTTTTCCCAGAGGTATCCCTGTGAGTGATTACCACAGCTCCTGACTGACATCTCAACCATCAGAGAGGTCTCGTCACAAAAGTTCGTAGCCTCATTTGAAGTTTTTTGGGAATTGAAGTGAGCCAAGTTTGCACATGGCCACGGAACACAGCAGTGCCAGCAGCACAACAAAGCCGATTTCTTGAAATTCCAGCTCTATTTTCTGAAGTGATTTAAAGAATAGGAGCTTTTTACGTGACAGCAACCAGTTAAAATGTAGATTGGAAATTATTATTATTATTACTAATGACTTAATTAAGGGACATAAGAGGCCAGATAAATAGACAGATGAATAAGTAGTTCAGAGGAAATCTGGTAGAAAGAGGATTCTCCCTGCTACAGCTTAACTTGCCACAATTATCTAATAATCACAGTAAATATGGAGATCAGCAGATTATTTTCTCAACATCGAATGACTTATGTGGCATGTCAGCAAAACACCCAGGAGAGTAAAACACACCAGCAACTGCTCTCTAATTACTCTTTTCAGATGGAGTAATGATCTTTAATGTGCAGTGGATCTCATTAATTAACACTCAGATTTTAATTAACTCTTTGCTTAATTTACCTGCCATAATACATTATCGGAAATGTCAGCTGAACAGGTTTTTTTGCTCATTTGGAGAGGAGAAAGAGGAACCTGTATGTTCATAAGTGGTTTTTGTTTCCTCTTTTCTGGAGACTCTTTGGGTAATGAGCAACTTTCCTAATACAGATATATGGAGTAGGAACCTGTTGAAACCTCCAACGTGTTTGGTTGCCCGAATCTAATGAATTCAAGGGGAGATAGATGATGATAATCTTCAAATGTGCCTCACACATTTTTCTAAGTTTTTTTAAAATGTATTAAAAATTTGTTAACTGAAGCAGAAGTCCTCTTCCCAAAAGGGAACAGCAAAAACTGTGGGAGTCAGAACCACTATATGGTGTCCCAGGTCTGCTACACCAGCCACTGAATGAAATGTACTCTAAGTCTTATTTATTGTTAACAACCGCCTCCTTAAACACTGGATATTCTTCCTGTCCCATAAAAACAAATATCTGAGTTCTCCCTACACATTTTAAAATTTACTTTTAAGCCAGGTAGTGTAATTAAAAATAAATACAAAGTACCAGCGTAGCCTGTGGCAGTAGTCCCATGGAATGATGCACAAGGCTCTTCCTCGGGTTTGCTTTGTTAGTGCTGCCACTATCGAGGAGCACAAACCTCATGACAGAAGTTAATGCATTTTGTGTTTCATTGCCCTCAATACAAGTTTTTCTCATGCTGGAGTAGATTGATCCTCGCTATTCCTTCCTAGGGAATAGTGGTAGAGTCAGTATCATGTTACAGTAGAGGAATGGATAACAAAAGGTCTTTCCTTAGCCAAAGTGACAACTCTCTCAGATTTCTTCTTCCCTCACAGCTCTCCTTGAAGAATGGAGACCAAATTCTTGTGTCCCTTTTTGGTTTGTAGGTGAACACCTGATTTTTAATCATCTTCACCATGAAGTTCCTGTGAAATCCTTGTTTCTGTCATTCCCTTCCAAGTCTTCACACATCTCCCACATTTAACCCCACTTTGTAGATGCAGCAAATCATAGAAAATCAGGGAATATCCTGAGTTGGAAGGGACCCACAAGGATCATCAAAATCCAACTCCTGACCCCTCACCTCTCCAAACAACAGCTTCTTTGGGGCAAAAGCATTTCTCACTCGGCTTGGACAAGACCGTAGAGTTTCTGTTTCATGTAGGTACTTAAATAGTAGACAAAAATAAATATCTTCCTTACACTGGCATCTTGGCTTTTAATTTTGCAGAAGATCTATTGCATTTTCACCCTCCCTCCAGTACTTCCCAGCATTTCTAAGGCAAGCTGATGGATATTTTTAGGCAAACCTCAATGGAAAGATGTTCTGTTTATAGTCAGGCACTTACGAAGATGAATATGCTGTAAACAATGACTACGCTTGATAGTGATCCTGCCCTGATCTAACGTTTATTGATGTAGGAAATTAGAGACTTGTGCTAAGCTGAACTAATTGCTATAACTACAGCTGCAGACAACTGAGACCCATTAATTACCTAAAAAAATAACAAAAAAATGTTCTAATTTGTTTCAGGGATATTAGATTTTGTCACATTCCTGTTTCTTCACGACCCCAGTAAACATGCATCCACAATATTTTTTCCTGATGTTTCCTAAGTAGGAGAGCAAGTTTATCACCAAACATGACAAATTTCTGGAATGTAGAATGTGGAAGGAGTTCTGTAAGGATAAAGAAGTGGCTGGAGTCACTCACTTTCGGTTTGGCTGTGGTATAAAAGTCAAAGACTTAGAACCTGCTCTTGAAGCACTTGAAACCAATATTTTCTGTAATTTAAACTGGTTTATTCCTTCTGTTTTCAGGCAAGTTATTTCATCTTGGACAAGGGCATTGGTGAGATTAGAAGCACTCTTGACTTTAGATTAGGTTTCTTCTGGTTCTTCTGAAAATCCTTCATAAAAAATATGATTTTGCAATAACAAAAGCAAAAACTATAATTAATAGCAATAGTAATTTAATTTTCCTCCTCTGTTTTTGAAATTTGACATAGATGCAAGATTTGATAAGGAAGTGGCAAGACGTGAAGAACTACTGAATGTTTTTCAGTGGCAGGGTTTAAAAAGTAGAAATGTTCAAGTAGTCTTTAAAACAACATCCACTGCTGTGGCTGCATCCTTTGGAGTGAAGTGTGGCTGGAGAGGATTGACCAGGTAGACCAGTTATGTTAAGTTAATGGTGATTTAAGTTCTGAGAGACAAAATAAATTTAGAGGTGTTTATCTGTCCATCTTGCCCTCAGGTCTTCAAAAATGATACATGGTGTTGTGAAGGACTTAATTATGTTAAATAAAATATTCATCTCTAAGTTGCAGAATCCCTTGCCTGTAACAAGAAAATTAATTGCTCCTTTTTTGGTAACTTAGACATTCATAACCACATAAATATTTGACCCTAAGTTGTCCAAATAGAAATTTATCCACTTAAAGGAAAATACCTCCCATCCCTGCTGTGCCTTGTCTTGATCCAAGAACGTGATAGGAGACCTATGGTTGCTCATTATCTTACTCACTGTTCAGGCCTGCACTGTGGGAGACCATTGTGCTGTGATCCCCTGCTGGAAGGGATATATTCCACAAGAAATAAAAATTTGGGGCTTTTTTTACAAATCCTTTCACGTGTGTCTTGAATGGGCACACAAATTTCCCATTTTTTAAGCCATTTTCAACTAGATTAAAATCCCAAATATATTAATGTAGTATGATGTTGGAAGACACCCTGAGCCATGCTGCAGGAACATCCAGCATTCATATCCTACATCCTATAATTTCTTTCCTTCTAGATCTCACCTGTACTTATTCCTTACTGCCTATACCTACTGGAAAATGACTGTAGGTGGCTTTCATTTTGAAAAACCTTAATCACACATTCAGGAAGCCATGTCCTGCTTTAAGTCATTAGATAAATGGTTCTATGTTTGTGTTTCTACTGTTTTATTAATTGTTTGTGATTTGACCAGAGTTACCACTATTGTAGTCATAGATGGCGAGAGACTGAACAAAGCCCTGATTCAAAGGAAAGACAAATTACCCCTTAACCTTGTAACATCATCCTAAAGGATAAACCAAGAGAAAAATGTTGTTAAACACTGAACACAGAGCTGCAGAGACTCTGGCAATCTGGAATTTCAACTTAATTCTCAGTTGTCAGGGCTCTTCTGGTCCTAATACCCACGAACAGCCCAGTAAATTTCTGTCTTAGAAATTCCACTGTTGGAGGTATTCTGCATTGGATCACACACCAGGTAGGCGAGCTACATGTTCAGCATGGAGAAAAACAAACTGATAAGTCCTTGAGTTGGTGACTTAGTTGATAAGGAAAGTGAGGCATCAGCCTTGAGAATCCCATCCTCAGAGCAAGAGGTGTCTTTCCTCTCTTCACAACGAAGCAGGGTTTCCAACCAACAATATCCCCTTTCCTGTCATTCACGGCCAGCCTCTTGTTTTACAGCACCACAGATTCAGAATTCCCCTGCTCATCTCCAATAGTTGATTGATTGATTGACTGATTGATTGAGTTCCACCGATTTACAGCTATCAGTGATGCAATGCCCTGGGGAAAGGCAGTTGCTGCTCTCTCACTTTTGGGCCATGGTCAGATATATTTTCTGATTCAACACAATATGCTCAGCTTACGATGGGAGGACAGGCCTGCACTTTCCTCTGAATCTAGTTGTCCAACTTTGATGTTGATTTGCTGGGTTTTTATTAAAGACAAAAAAAGTTCTTTCAGATCATTGGGAAGACTGGCTTTTAGTGTGGCTTAATGACACTCAGTAGATGTTTCAACATCATCCCTCTATTTATATCCAAATGAAGGAAGCTTCCTTGGTGTGGCCTAAAATATCTAATTATGGATATCTGCCTTCAAAAGGGACCTTGTAGGTTTGCCAATCATTCCCTGTGGTTTTCTAGCTTGGTGCTTTATCTCAAAAGCTCATAACAAGGCTGGAATATGTCCTCTGATGACAATTCCACAACTTTCATTGACAGTTACTTCTAATCCCAGAATGATTGTTTAGTTATGATATTTCTTTTCATGTTACTTTCAAGTCCTCATTAGCGAAGTCCCCCTAGTTTTGCACACCCTGCTTTGTTCTGTTTATGGGCTCCACTTGACTCTAAGAGATGCTTGAGCGCTTCTGCACCAACTCTTTGAGCAATGGCTGCATCCTTTTCTCTGAACAGAGACTGCTCAACTTATTTTTAATTACCAAAATTCTATATCCAAAATTTTCATCTTTATTTCATGTCTCCCCTCTCAGCTCTCTTCTAAAGAACCACCGTGCTGGGATAACTTCAGCATTTGTAGTCTAACTCGTTAGTGTTGTATAGATTATTATATTTTCTTGTAAGTACTCCCTTTTGAGTAGCCATGTAATTTTTTTGGATGTTTGAGGAAGACAGAGGAAGAATTTTTTTGATTTTCACTTATTAGGTTTTTCATGTGCTCAAAGACTTATTTAATCACACATAAAGAACTCAGGCTGTTTGTCTTAAAAAAGGACAACCAAGAGGTGACTCTATTATGGTTTAAATACCTCCACAGGGAGAAATACCAGGTAGTAAAGAGATCTTTAATTTAGTAGAGAAAGACATAACAAGAAACAGAGCCCAGAAGCAAGAAACATATAAATTCAAATTAGAAACAAGATGTGAATTCTAAAACATATGAAAAAAATTAACATAGACTAAAACTCAAAATGCTCTTGGTGAATGATCCATCTTCCTGGGTTTTACAGGAAATATGCAGGTGGCTTGTTTTCTAGGAAGTATTTTTCACAAATATACATTTTAGATTCATCACAGGAGAAATGGGAAAAAAAAAATTCTTGGATTTTTTCCTCCAGAAAGCTGTAGAAGATGTTATAATAATCCTTTCAGGCCTCAAAACTTGTGAAATATCTGATTGACAAGACAATCCTGTTGCTATGGATATTAGGAGAAAAACTGACAACAGCAGGATGGGAACTTAGTTGTGAGACAGATAGCTTGGTGTATAAAGGGTCAGCGCAAATTTAATTTCTGTGTGACACATACACACAGAACCTGTCTTTGCTAACAGAAATATATAGAAACAGGCACACTGAGGAGAAAAAAAAACCTCACAGAAGCATATGGGCCATCCTGCTCCTAGATCTCGCTCTGCATATGAGTGGGTGGAAGAAAAAAATAGTGTAGGACAGATATTAATTCATATACTCACAGAAGAGCCTAGGTTGGAAGGGACATCAAAAGACCATCTGCTCCAGGTTTTCATGGGAAAGGGAGCCTAGATGAGGTCATCCAGCACCATCCTGAGAATCCCTTGTGAGGCTGTTTTGCTGGTTGATTGTTCTCACTGTAAAAATTTTCTCCCTTTTATCAAGATGAGACCTCTCCCAGTGCAGCTTGTGCCCATTGTCCCTTGTCTTCTGCAGGTGGCTCCTCCTGAAGAGAGGAGACATCACTCCTTCACCATTTCCTCACAGGACAGGTTCTCCAGCCCTTTGATCATCTTTCCCCCCGTGTTGTGCTGCTTTGCCCGTTTTCTCGAATCCTAAACTTCTATGTTGGATTGAAAATTCTACAGAAGAATGATTTTAATTTTGCTTTAAGAGTCTTGCTTTATCAATCTCAGCCCCACATAGTCATTTCTCAAGATCATTTTGAATGTTAATCCTATCCTTTTAAATCCTTTAATTACCTCTTTCTTTTTAATGCCTGAAGTGCTTTTACTATAGCATCTTCTACATTTCTAGTGAAAATACTGAATATATAAAACCCAGAGGCAGTTGCTACTTGATTTTTCCCCTAAATTCTTCACCATTATTACAACCAGCTGCATGCCCCTTTTGCAGTACTTACAAGGAAAGTGCATATTCCCAGTTTTAAAGACTTCATGAGGATTCTGGGAATGAAAGAGTGGGGTCCTGGCTCCCTACCTGGTCATTTAGACATATTTTGTTAAAAATACCAGGGAGAAAGGGAAGATCAAAGTTTTGTGCTGTAGATGCTTAGGGATCTCAATAGCAGCAAGTTCTTGAAAGAATTTGCAGTTTTGTCTGCTAATCCTGTAAATATTTCCCTTTCATTCAAGGTTAAAGAAGAACCTGGATAAATCAAGACCCTCCTCAGATTTAGGATAAAGTGCTTTTCCATAACATGCAAAGGCAAGGTACAGACAGTTACCATAGGAGAAATGGGCCAATACCCATCTCACTTGGTCATAATTTCCTTTTCTTTCCTTAGGCACATCACACATAGAAAGAAATTCAAATTCACCCAACAGAAGTTGCTTCCTAAATTGGTCACATGCAATTGTCTATATTCTGTTTCCCTTCGCTCTGCTTTGGTCACTCTGCAACTCCTTTCACCAAGAGAAAAATAAAATTGAACCCCTTAATACACAGGCCTCAAGCTCACAACAGAAACATCGGGCTCGAAACTCTCCTTTTCCCAGTCTTAAAAGTTTGATCCTTCTGGAAACCATTGTCACACGAAATCATTGAATCATGGAATCACTGAGGTTGGAAAAAGCCGACAAGATCATCAAGTCCAAGCTTCAACCAAATACTACCATGCCCATTATTGTACCACTTCTACTTGTTTTTTCAGCACTTCTGGGGATGGTGACTCCCTGACGTCTCTGGGGAGCCTTTTCCAGTGCTTAATGATCCCTGGAACACCACTGATAACTGAAGAAACTCTTTTCCAGACTCACTCCCTCTTCCCAGGGTATTTTAGTGCTGCTGTCAAGCACGTGATCCTTTGGGACAAAAGCCTCCAGAGTACATGGAAAGTGAACTCAGCAGCAATGCAATGCTCCATGCTTAGCCTGATGGATCAAAATACTGCAGGGAAATAGGATTTTATTCCATATGTTGTGAGGACTGATGCAGCTGCTCAAGCAATAGATGTGTAACGACACCTCCGGGTTATACACACAATTATTTCAATGTAAACACAGGAAAACGTTGCTTACAGAAATAGTTACCTGCAGTTCTAACTTGCTCTGCTCAGGTATTTACCTAATTTGAAATAAGAAGGGCAGTCATTATGCATTAACCTCTCCCAGGACACAGGGAACACGTTTTCCCTGAACAACTGTGTAGATAGCTCTGAAAAATTGGTCTTGGAGTGCCTGTAGCAATAGATACATTCATCATGAGAGCTCTACCAAAATGCTATATTTAAACTTATCTAAGACTCTGAGAAAGTGGGAGTCATATTAATGCAATTGTATTTGCAAACACAATCTAGTTAAGGAGGAATGGAAGGAATATAGATTACTCTTCCCCAGGGAGAGAGTAATTTTCTCCAGAGGCTAATAAAGAAATGATCTACACTCGGGAGATTATTTTTCTAAGTTAGTTGCACTCAAGAAATCATAAACAAATAAAACAATACTTAATACTCTATTAATTGGGAGGAAAAACACTTTTAACACATCAGACATCTGTAATATGTTTTTTCTACCATACCCATATTGTAATGCAGATAACAGATTTAATTAATGTCTATTTGTTTGAAGAAGTGTTCCTATCATTCATTTTGATGGCTTCCATCATGGAAAACCATCTGTTGTTCACAGGGATGTTATTTATATTTCTATTGAGATTCCATTTAGGTGTAGAATTATCAAATAATTGGCTATCAGATGTTAAAAAATATTTATTTCCTCTTAGTTTATTTGAAATTAAACCTGCTCAAGGTCTGATAATCTCTACCTGTTTCAGACCATAGGTTTTATCTATTTAAGGGCTAAAATAGAAATAAGTTCTTTATTTCAATTTTTTCTATATAATATACAGATAATAAGGGTAAAATATACAGAAATAGGGCACACACCTTCCTCCCTAGAGAAAGTCATCATTTCAGACTGGCTACTGAGGCTCCCCCATGCCACAGAGGTGTATTTAGAGCCCTGAAGTCATACAAGAAGAAGGCAGCATGGAAAACTGGCAGCTACCTAAGCTATACTTTTAAAAATACGAATTACAGGAATTGAATAACTCGGTCTCCTGTAGCCCTTGTACATATTTTCAGGAATATGACACTTCATTTTCTTATCCCAAGTAAATGTTATAACTAAGCAGACATTTCTATGGTGACGATAACAAAGGTTTTCAGAGCAAAATGTGTCACAGGAACAACTTCTAACCACAGGATGGATTGGGACTCGGCTCAGCATTGAAGTAAGAGCTATTCAAGGGGAGTATTAACAACAGGGAGCAGGTGACACAAGAAATGAGCTTGTACAGTGAGGAGGAAAACACAATACCCAGGATCTCATTTCTACTTCTACTGCTGTCATTCTTTATTCACTTCTCACTGGAACAGATCCTTGTGTAATGCAGGGTGAAGAGCTGAGTGCAGAGATTGGTGTGAGATGTCCAACACGTTCACCTTCCTATTGAGATACATCTCTGTTTGAACACCAGTCCTTTCCTTGGAGGTCGGCAGCTGCCCTGCACCTTCTTCATGAGGAAGATCTCTGCTCTCTGGTGACCAGTTACAGGACCTGAAGGAACGGCTGGAGCTGTGCCAGGGAGGTTTAGGTCGGATATTAAGAAAAAATTCTTCACCCAGAGTGTGGCTGGGCACTGGAACAGGCTCTCCAGGGAAGTGGTCACAGCACCAAGGCTGACAGAGCTCGAGAAGTGTTCGGACAACCCTCTCAGGCACAGGGTGGAATTCTTGAGGTGTCCTGTGCAGGGCCAGGAGTTGGATTAGCTCATCCTGATGAGTCCCCTCCAACTCAGGGTGTTCTGGGATTCCATGAATAAACTGGAGAGTCACAGGAATATGTAGTTTGTAACATGGACGATTCCCCTATGGGGTAAAAAAATAGTCTTGTAAGTCTTTAAAAGCAACTTTAAAATCCAGTCATGTGCATATATCATGAATAACAAGCCTAGAATAACTCACAGGTTGTTTACTTCTTTTTTAAAAACACATGACAAAAGAACAAGGGAGAAGAAAGCCGGGCTGGCTGGGGTTTTAACAACCTGATCTAGCGGAAGGTGTCCCTGCCCATGGTTGGAATGAGATGATCTCTAAGGTCTCTTCCAACCCAGGCCGTTCTAGGATTCTCTGAAAACACAAACATGATCTCTGCAGACAGAGCTCTGCAGGCATCACTGTGAAAACGCCGGACTGCGCGGAGAAACGACAAACAAGAAGTCCTTAGTGGCTCTGGATTTGTCCGAAATCACTTGTCACCAAAATCTCACTTGTCTGGAAAATCTGCTTAAAGCTTTTTTTTTTTAAAAGCTTGGATTGTGCACATTTTGTCCGAAATGAAGACTATCCCGTCAGGCAAAGAGTTTTCTCAGAGGCAGGAGTGAAAACTGAGGCTACTTGTTCTTCTGTAATTTTTCTAGATAGAGACAAATATTTCTTCCCCCTTGTTGTAATTTAATCCCACAGTGATAAGAATAACATTTTCGATTTCTACTTTGTTCATTAATTTTTTGCAAAGGGTTAAGAAACTAGGTTTAAAAGCAGTGAAATGAGCAAAAAACTTCCTAATGCAACATGGGTTTTTTCTGTATAATTTCTACTTAAATAAATACGATTTTTCCCCTCTGAGTTACTGGATGTTTACAAGTTTTCTTGTAAGAAAAGCCAGAACTTTAAGTTTCCTCTGATCACAGCAGCCTAGAATTCGCTCAGATATTGAGCCTGTATTTGCAGTAATGAAACAATGGACTGGAGGTTATAAATCCTATTGGGAGTCTGGATTTACCAGTTTGAATACTGCTTTATGATAATCATCTTTTAGCAGCTTGGAGCTTGGTTGTATCTTAATGGCCTGGAGGATAGAAAAAGCCAGCTCAGGACTTTTTTTTAATCACATATGAATTATTCTACTTTTCTATTTGAATTACGGTTTTTTTTGTTTTGTCATTTTAGATAATAACTGAATGTTCTCTTCCGCTTCGTTTTCTCGTTTCATGTCCAAAATAGTTTAATTTTTTTAAAGAAAAGCAGAAAGAATTATAATATTCTTATCAATAGCAGATTTTTAATGTAGCCCAGCTCTCAGTCAGCTCCTTAGGGAGTGGAATGTTATCTCTCATGCACAGGGTAGAATTCTTGGGGTTCCCTGTGCAAGGCCAGGATTTGGACTCCTTGTGGGTCCCCTCCAGCTCAGGATATTCTGTGATTCTCTGAACTGTAAGGAATTGGGAGAAATAGAAACAAAATAAACTGAAGCCCAAGAAAAGTCGAAGGACAGCTTCCAGCTGACCTAAGAATAAATCATAAATGGATCTCTCTACCTACACTTTAAATAAATATTCTGTATATTATTCCTAGGGTTCTGAGCATGATTAATCAAGACTGAATGTTGTGATGGTGTAGCTGATGTATTTAATCACTAAGGCAGAATAACAAAATGCAATCAATATTGTAATGGGGTTTTTTTAGCTGTAAGATGCCAGCCAGTTTAGGCAGTAAAGCAGGGGATGTTCTGCTTCAGTACCTCATTTTCTGTGTTTCTGAGCAACATTATTTTTTTCCTATATAATGCATATTTCAAAATCAAACTCAGAGATCCTCTCAAATTATTGCTAGGAAGAAAAACATTTTTATCAATAATTACGTTTTGGTTTACTGGTTGTTTGTGGGATACTGCTATTTCTTCAATAAATCTGTTTTCCTGTGCAAATACATTTCTCTGTGTTCTCTGCAAGGACTGGGGTGAGGAATTCAGTGTTTAAAAGAAGGTACAGCAGCCTTTCAATCGCTGATTTTATTAATATAAAAATTAAATGAAATCAATTTTTTCTCTTCACAGAATTGCACTGGCCCACTATAAATTTCCTATGTATGAAACTACTGCAATAATAATAATAATAATAATAATAATAATAATAATAATAATAATAGAGTTGAAGACTCATTTTGTAAATATTTTACAAAGACAAATAAGGCTATTGTGGGATTAATGCTACTTCCTGTGCAGAAATGTTGAGGAGAGCAGGGGAGTAATTTCATGAGATCCTTAAGTAACCACCATCCCAAACTGGAATCTTAAGTGCAATTCCATTCTGTCTGAGAATAAAGATCCCATCATTGTGGAGATGACTGAGAAGATAAAGAGAGTTATCAGTGCAAGTAATGTCCCAATCAATATCAGAATAAAAACTGTTGCTATGTCTGTTTGCTCAGTGAACAACCACTTGAACACATCCTGGAATAAAGAACTTTAATAGCACCCAAATAAATAAAACATCAGCCTAAACATACTCATGCCTAACTAGTCTTTCTTCTTAAAGGGATGCACTCTAATGAAATTAAAGTGAAACTTAAAATGTGTTGTATATGTTCAGAGGAACTATGAGGTCTGATTGCTTTTAGCTGTGCCGTGTGGATTCTCCAGTCTGTTGAGATGATTGATCTCGCAGGATGTTGAGAATCCGAATTTGAGTCTCTCACTGAGTTCAATAATCCATTTTCATTAAAATTTTTGAAACTTTTTACCTTCAGGAGCTGCATCTTTCTGATGTATAAGCAGAGTGAAGCACCATCAATAGACAGACAGACAGAGAGACAACACATCGGAGCAAATTCACTTCCTTTAGAAAAAAGGCAGAAAAAATATTTCTTTGCAGGTACACTTGGCTCAGCCTTCTTACCCAGGGAGTGAAGACACTAAACTAAAAACAGATTAAAGGAAACCAGCTTTTTTACATGGAAAATTGTTGGCCATTTGCAGTTTTCTTCTAACTGGGAACAAATAAGGCAGGGAGTTCTCAAAGCTGCAGGGAAAGGAGACAGAAAGATTAAAGAAGTTTTTCAGGAGAAAACGGAAAATGTCCTTGCAGGTAAAATAAAAAGCAAGGTTTCACAGTCATTTCTGAGGAGTCCTCTCATCTCTCAGAGGCTGAGCTGAGCTCCTGTTGTGCTAAGTGCAGACCTAGGGCAGGTAAGACCAAGTTTATTTGCCTGAAAGTCTTTATAGTATCTGCCTACTTATGGAAAAGTGAACTGGGTATTTCTTTGAATGCTGAACAATTTCAGGTGCAGGGAATGGTCTCGGGAAATCCCCAGTAAGAGAGATCAAGGAGAGGTAGGACGCTACTGGTGCAATGCTGGTGGCTGCTTCAAAAACAGTCAGGGAACAGACAGCTCTTGGGTTTGGGATAAAAGGGGTCCAAAGCAAGGTTTATGTCTCAAATCTCTGCCTGTAGCTCCCCACCCTTTCTGAGCTTATCCTAAATATTTTCAGAGAATCAGAGAATGGTTTATGTTGGAAAAGGCCTCTGAGATCATGGAGTCCAAACGTTAACCCAGCACTGCCATGTCCATCACTAAACCATGTCCCCAAGAGCCACATCTTTTAAATACCCCCAGGAATGGTGACTGCCACTTCTCTGGGCAGCCTGTCCAGATGTCCTTTTGGTGAGGAGATTTTTCCTGATTATCTGTTGGAGTGAGAGCTCCTCTGGACCCAGGCCCAGAGGAAAACCAAAGCACAGGGATTGAATTAAAACCTTTGGATAAGCTGAGATACATGAAATCACACCAAAGTGAAATAGAAATACAGATTTTTAACTCTTAGTAGAAAAATATGCCAAGTGCCTTAAACATTGAAAAGCTGCAGCAAAGACACCTTAAACACAGCTTGTACTGCAGCAGTTTTACCCTTTCACAGAATTTCCTTACTCTAGACAAAACATAGATGGAACTATATTGTTCACATTTTTTGATAGTGTTCACATAAACAATAAGAGCTTATAAAAACTATATACGCAAATCTGTGTAATACCTGTGTAAGACTTGTGTAAGATTTACGATCATTTGAATCAGACCAGGATAGGTTAAGAAAAGAAAACTAGAATCGTGTGTTAATTTTATTGGTTAATTAACAAATATAATCCACTAACTGTAAGTTAGCAAGAGCAGAAAGAACGGCAAAAACTCCATCAACTCCATCATCAAGCTTAGCCTGCTGTCGCTGTCGCTGCTGCTTTGCCTTATTGTGTATCCCCTTCAAACTCTACATTCAGAAAACTCTGGAACTGCAAAATAAAGGACTTTAGCGAAGCAGCAGCCTCCTCTGCTCTTTCACCCTCGGCCGAAAAGGGAGGGTGTCCTGTCACAGCTCAACAGATATCCACTTCCTCTCATCCTAACACTTGTTACCTGGGAGAAGAGCCCGACCCCCACCTGGCTGTACCCTCCTTTCAGGGAGTTGTAGAGAGTGAGAATTTCCCCCACTGAGACTCCTTTTTCCCAGGCTAAACAATCCCATTTCCCCCAGCTGCTCCTCCCAGGACTTGTAACCCAGACTGATCACCAGCTTCACTGCCCTTCTTTGGACATGCATTTATTTTGGTGCCTTCAGGAAGCCTTAGGGTGATCATTCAATTTTAGGAGTGAGAACTACTGATGCAAACCAGATTTCATCCACAACACAGGCCGAAAAAACTTATCCTAGTGAACGAGAAACAACGGCCTGAACAACAGCTGGTGTTTGTAGCACCCTGGGAGGCAAAGATTGTAATATCCAAGACGCTGTGATCCTGCTGATATAAATTCTAGAAAGCCATGCTTTCACTCCTGGAAATTTGGAGAGATGTCAGCTTCATACAGAATTATTTCCTTATAATTTTAATGATTTGTTTCATATTTTCTTAGTGGTTGAGAGCATTTAATTTGATAATAAAAGACATGGATATTTTTGGGGTGTAAGGAATTACTCTCTCTGTTCCTTCAACAGGGAATTTTCCACTTTTTGATGGGCTCTGTGTCCCATGCTCACCAAAAGCATCAAGAGCTCCCAAGACTAAAATAAATTCCTGTAACAAAATTTGGGAGCAACAGGACTGAACCTTAAACAAATACCCCAAGCTGTTATCACTGCTTTTCCCCACAGAGTTGCTGTAATATATACACAGAATAAGTGATGCTTTCGAGGTGCTTCCAAAGGATCTAAGAAGCTTTTAATGCACTTCCTTTAATTCACATGTCACCAGTTGGAAGTAGCCACTGGTCCTTGGGATGGACAATTATTATACTTTATTATTTAAAATGTATTTATTTTAACACTGTGTTAAATGGCAAGTCTAACAAAATTCCTTTCATAGTTTTATTGCATTAAATGCAAAGTGAGCTCACTCAGGGTGGCAGTGGTGCATCTCCTACTAAAACAGCAAATAATATTTTTTTCCTCTTTTTTGTCATATTATTAGCACAAAACAAGTCAAACCTGGCAGATAGAAGATTGTGTGTCTCCTGCATTTAGGAGCTCTTGCATCACAGGCACAAAGAATGCTGTTGACAAAACTGAGCTGAAAATAAAACTTGTGCCACTGAACACCTGCAATAGCTAATATTAGGATTTATAAAAAGACTCTGCAAAGTCAGTAAGATATTTAGCTCACTATTTACTCTCTTGGGAGGCAGAACAGAGTCCAATTCTGTGTCCAAGGAACAGCTGCATGTGTAGGTGTGGAGTATTCCAGAAATATTCCAACCAAAAGCAAAGAGAGGCAGCTGGTTGTCACAAAATTATTTCAATACATAAAGGGAAAAATATGGTGTTGGAGGTCAGTGTGTCTGTATTTATTCTAGACCTATGACTTGACCTGTTGGGCAGAAGGAGGTGATCACTCTCTACTTTGCTTCAATCAGCTTTAGAAATATGAAAAACAAAACACAGATATAATGAAAAATTAAAAGCTGTAAGTGTATTTTATTAGACACTCTGGAAATTGCAGTTCAGAAAGGCCATACTGATACGAGCCAGCCTGGGCTGACAGGAAAATGAAAGTAAGATATAAAAGGATGAAAATTTCTAGGTAGATGTAGAAATATACATATAAACAAATGAAAGGAGGAAAGAATTCTAGCAATAAATGTAATTAAGCAGTGAGAAAATGAATGACTGGTAAGGGAAACAAAATACACAGGGAAACATTTGATTAGAAGAACTATAGGTTAGGTGTGAGCCAATCTTGCATATACAAAAAACAAAGTAAAGGTAAGTGGTGTTACTGGACCCTTTATGAATTAAAGTGGGAGACTTGATGGTAAAAGTAAAGAACAATTTGTAAAATAAATACTGTAGACTGCAGTAGAGGATGACAAAGAACATCCCATTCTACTCCACCAGAGGCTGGAGTGGGTGCTCAGTGTCTACCATAAACACTGAGATGTTCTAAAAAATTCATTAAAAGCTTTAAGACAAGGGTTTGAGAAGTCTGCTGAAAAGTTCCTGTGTCTTCAGCAAACCCTGGGGAAATATCCTGGTCAGTGTTGCTGCTGGGAGTGGTCTGTGGGATCTAAGAGGATGCTTGGCCTTTTTGTGACCGCATGAGGTGACACTGCACAACAAGGTGTGTTCCTACTGGGTAGAAAGAAAAAGTAGTTGGAGTAAAGCACTAGAAGAGGTTTCCCAGAGATGCTGCACAACCTCCATTTTTCAGTGGAAGACCTGATCTAGCACAAACTTGGCCCTACTTTGTGCATTAGTATTCCAATCCTGTATGATACCCCGGCCTTAGACCCACAGAATCACAAAGTTTGGGAAAGACCTCCAAGATCATCGAGCCCAACCTTTGACCAAAAACCACCGTGTCATCCAAACCAGAGCGCTGAGTGCCACTTCCAGTTGTTCCTTGAACACCTCCAGGGATGGGGACTCCACCACCTCTCTGGGTAGCCCCTTCCAATGCCTGACCAGCTTTTTACCCATTTCAGTGAAGAAATTCTTCCTGACGCCCAACCTCGACCTCCCCTGGCACTGCTTGAGGCCGTTTCCACTTGTCTGTCACTGTCCATCTATTTCCAAACCTAAACACAGATTGCTCCAGGGGAAAAGTGCTGGCCTGCCCAGAGAAGGTCTCTTCAGGAATGGGAAACCTAAATCGATAAATATTGGTGCAAAAGTTGGGATTTTTTTTGTTACTGTCAATGAACATGACAATATTATTAGATCTAGGATGTTTCTTGAATTCTTTATTAGACGTCGCGGAAAAAAGCTTCCTCATTCTTTAAAGGAATAATTTGATACATGAGAAGAGTTAAATTCAACCCCAGATGTGTTTCTCCTCCTGTCTCACCTCGGTTTGCCTCTAGGAAAAGCGTTCACCACTTCTTCTGTAAAATCTGTTCTCTTGTGAGGGTGAATTTATAAAAGTATGTGAGAAAATGGTAAGAGAGTGCTTACACATACATTGGAGAAATTACAGTAGGCAACTGTCAGATACACTCCATACCATCCTCTTTCAGTCTTTCCCTTAAAACAGAGGTATAATTACTTTTATCTCCCCCCTACTGTGCTTTGAAACCTCCATCCCTGGAAATGCGCGTATTTCCCAGGGTTAGATCGCATTTGTACTTGAAAAGGAGTCAGTTTAGGAATAACTTACAGGACTATAGCTCAGCTGCAACAGTTTTAATGAAGAAGTGCCAGAAAAACAATGAAGACAGCATTTGATTAACGTAGGAACTTCAGTCCAGAGCTGTCAGAACTTCCTATGTTGTCATCATAATGAAAATATAATGGATGTGATCAGGAATGCCATCTATCTTCCATTTGTTGCATGCTGAATCTGAACCAAATATTTCTGTGGAATTTTTAATATTTGCTCTCATTTATTTTTTGTAAGAAATTTCCCTAGTTAAAATTCAAGTAGAAGGGAAGGGGTAGTAAAAGTCTTTCAAACCAGGAATTAGGACTCAGGCCTGATAAAATAAAGAGCAGATTGAATATGTTGTCATTGATTAATCAAGAAAGCTCAGAAGAGGAGAGAGGTCTAGGAGAGGTGAGGTGACCTTTGAAAGCAAAAAGCAGGAAGAAATGCTTCTTTTAAATTCTTGCTTGAGCAAACAGATTAGGGGCACAAATTACTCTGTAGACACAGGAGCTCCTTTCCTATGGGATTGGGCTCTGAGCAAGCTGGTCTGGTTGAAGGTGTCCCTGCTCATTGTAGGAGGGTTGGACTAGAGGTCCCTTGGAGGTCCATTCCAACCCAAACCATCCTATGATTATATGAGTTATAACAATTTATATTCCAAATAATAATATTACCACTTATAGAAATGATCATATGAGTTTTCTGGTCTTTCAGAAGATGTATGGTCACATTGCGATGTTTCCCCCTGTGAGGCACTTCAGCTCCCTTAGTTCTCAGTTCCTTTATCTATCTATTTTTTATACCAATTTAATGACAAAATCTAAGATATTCCAGGTGTGTCCCTATTTAGGTGTTTTTTGAAACTGGCTAATGGTTAAAACATTTTTAGGAGAAACACACAGGTCCTAATGATATCCCAAGTCTGATTTCTGAAAGATAAATGAAAGAAGGAAAAAAAAAAGTAAATACATTTGTAATATTCTGTTCATTACAGAGTCACAAACTCACAGAAGGTTTAGTGTTGGAAGGGACCTGTGGAGATCACCCAGTCCAGCCCCCCTACCAAGGCAGGGTCTCAGGTGACAAGGAACACATCCAAGTGGGTTTGGAATGTCTTCAGAGAGGGAA
>VZRQ01010336.1:538736-566996 GCA_013397975.1 Machaerirhynchus nigripectus
CCCCTCTCAGTCATGTCTTCTCCAGACTAAGCAGGTCCAGCTCCTGCAGTCTCTCCTCACAACAGAGATGTTCCAGGCTTCTCATCATCTTTGTGGCCTCTGCTGGACCCTTTCCAGTAGCTCCTTGCCTTTGTGGAGACCAAAATAACACCAGGGCAGAGTAGAGGTGGAGGATCACCTCCCTCAACTTGATGGCCGCACTTTTCCCTATGAACCCCAGGATTCCGCTGGCCCTCCTGGCCTCCAGGGGACACTGCTGGCTCATGGGCAACTTGTCACCCACCAAGACACCCAGGTCATTCTCAGCAGAGTTTCTCTTCAGTAGGTCAGACCCAAGCTTTGTTGGTATTTGGGATTCTCCCTCCTCAAACATAGGACCCTACCTGCCCTTGTTGAACCTCATTAGGTTTCCCTCTGCCCAACTCTGTATTCTGCTGTATAACTCCTAAGTCTTGTGTTCATGGCCAGTGACACTGTCAGCATTTCTCTGTCTCGTTACCACGCATTCAACCTCTTTAATTGTTATGTGATTACAAGTTCCTATAGAAACTAATGGCCATTGCCACTGGATTATTGATATTCAATTATATCAGTTCTCTGTTTATGCTGTAGTCCCTTCCACTTTCTTAATTTGAGAGATGGGTCTGTGCATTAAGTTGTTTTTTCTTTAACCAATAGAGCGGCAGATTAATTTAATTTCTTCCTCAATAATGATATATTGCTCGGGTATACACCAGGTTAAACTTCTGGTAAGGAAAATAAACCATCCTGAACACTGTTGTTTGACCAATATAACAGAAAACTCATAAGAAATTAACCTAATTCCATTCCACCTATTATCCCAATTATTGGCTTTGCATCTCAGAGAAAGGAAGCAGAAGAACACCTAAATTTGTGGGTCATTTGTGGAACTCATTGACAACCAGATTAAGCTTCATGTTCTTGTAATTGTTGTCTCTGTGGGAAGTTAATTCCTTATAATGGAGATGAAAATACTGGTAAGGGCTGGAATCAGTCAGTCCCTCAGTTGTAAGTTATTGACTCTCAGGTGCTAGTGATGAGTTCCTGCAGCTGAGATGCAAATGTCTCAGAGATTAAATAATTTCAGATATGTTTTGCTTGTCCTCAAAAGTCTAAAATAGACCACTGGAGTGCTCAGGGTTTAAAGGGACTTTCAGAGGTCGTCTGGTCCAACTGAAATGATCAGGGACATCTTCAACTAGATCAGTTTTTTCAGAGCTCCCTCCCACCTGACTGAATATTTCCAGGGATGGGGCACCTGCCACTTTTAAAGGCAACAAAACTTATTTCCTCTTCTCTTCTTTGCCACAGAGACATCTAAGAGGATTTGGTGATTTAACGCCTTTTGCCTGGACGTTTTCACTCTTATTCTAAGATCAAGTGTTATCTCTTTGAATTCCTCCCAAGCTGCATCCTCTCATGCATCTTTATTTTCAGCAACGCTGTTTGTCATTGTTTGTGACAAGCAAGACGTTGATATCGCAAAACCCAAAGGGAATAAAAGAATAAATACTTGATAAAAGTGTGATTTAAGATTAATTGTTGCCTGGTGAAGACTCAGGATAAAACATCACATAAAGGCATTACATAAAACATCACATAAAGGCTTTACTTGTCCGCAGTGCAGAACTGTTTCAGCAGCCATGACTGAGTGAAATAGAGCAGAGAGTGGAAGTCTCATTTCATAGGATGCTTATCCCAGTTGCAGTCCTACCTCTGCTCCAGATATCCTGTGAATAGTTGGAAGCCATAATGCTGCATTCATTGGGTGAGATGGAGACAGGACTTCTGTGAGTGGTGGCTGGTGTCCTCATGGGCTATGGGTTCAAGGAAAGAAGAAATACTCGTGGCTATGACAACCTCTATCACATCTATGAAATATTCATTCCAATATATGTATATATACTGACTTTCTGAGCTTTTGTTTGTAAACAGAAACACCAAAATACCACAAATATCTTCTGCTGTCAGTTGTGGTTTTCAGTAGCAGCTGCAACAGATACTTCTGCTAAAAAAAAAATCAAACCTTAGTACTCTAGGCAAAAGAAAATTTCTTTAGCAATCAAGAAGTGATTGCACTCCATGATTGTTTCTACTGGCAAATGACAGTGATTAATGCTATGCCAGTGCTTCTCAAAATTTTGGAAGTAGAAGCTTCTTTCGTTCATCTGTGTCTGTGGAGGATTATTCTCAGAAGCAGCTTGGTTTCTTCAAGACTCAGGATGAGGAGAAATTATAACTGATTTCAGCAAGTATTGACACTCATTCCCTCCCACAAGGAACTGAGCTGCTGCCAGAAAGTAAAAGTGGCATAAAATTGGGCAGGCAATAATCACAGCCTACACTTGCTCCTCTCTTACATCTGGTCCCTGGAGAAGCTGAGAAGTTGTTGACTGCTGTATGTGATGCTTTAGACTCCCTTTTAACTCCTTGGTCATGGCTTGAGATGTGGGATGAAAAAGGAAAGGCAGTGCCACTGCCATATTTTCATCCTAATAATTTGAACAGCACCGGTCTTGGAGTGCAGTTTTTTCCATTTCTAAAAAAAGGTTCAGCCAAATTTGAACAGAAGACCCAGAGCACCTTAAAAATTCTGAACCCACTTCTCTCTTCCCCCTGATGACACTCTGAAAAACCTTTACAGATCAGTTATGGACTAAGCAGGAAGTCTGACAAAGGGCTTCACTGCCTTTAAATTGCTCAATTCTGTCTGAAATGCAGGAACAGATGTTCTTTCAGCTGGCATGTCAAGCTTTTATCCAACTCATTTCCCTGCACTGAGTCTGTCTGGTCGCCCTGGGCAGGGTTCTGGTTGCATTCAGACTCCAATTTTCAAAAGCAAGGAAGAGATTTTTAGCTTGCACCAAAGCCACATCGATGCATCTGAGGGTATGGAAGAGTTGCTGTGGCAACTTAGATCCACTGCCATCCATATGGGGTTAAGAAAGTGCTTAATCAGGGTTTTAAACTGGACTTGTGTGTGAGAAAAATACCCCTCTGGTCCTCATAAAAAAAAAGAAAACACAAAGAAATTTCTCATAATTCCAATATACACTGAAATAGAAAGTTTTGACAATTTATTTCTAATATATCTGAAGACATTTTGTTTCTGATTTAAGTTCACCTCTGGGAAGGACAAGAACTGGATAAAGTCATCATTTCCATAAATGCTAAGTTGAAAAAAAAAAAAATGATGGTGCTATCACCTTCCCTAATTTGGCTATTATCACTGAGGATTATGTGCAAATGATGCATTTATATGCAGCTCATAAATGACTCTGCTAATTCCAGCCACTCAGTGTGTCCTACATATGCTCCGTATGGCGTCTGTGGGCGAGGCAGATAAACAGTCGAGTTTCTGGGAGTGGAGCGTCAGGATCAGCATTTTGCTAAAAAATTGCTTTTTCAAGGGGTATGAATTTGCCTGTTTATTCCAGTGCAGCAGCAAAGGGACTGAAGATTTCACTGTACTTGGATGGGGGTCATAAAAGCTGGTTTGCATCTCATTTAAATGCTACATATATTTTTGAGTAAAATTTTTTTTTATGAGACATGAAAATGCTTCCTGGTTAGACGCTAGTCAAAGAAATTATAGCTTTTAAAAGTATTCTCATAAAGTGACGTTTAAAACACTTAAAGGAATATGACTGAGATTTCAATCATGTTCTTAATAGCATTTAAAAATAAAACAATTTTGTTATTCTCAATGCTAAACAACTTTCAACAAAATGACTTCCTGAAAGAGATTTTATTTATTTATTTATTTATTTATTCATTTATTTATTTATCTTTTAACCAGTGATGCAGTGAATGAGAATTCAAGACATGAACTGGTTCATGCCCATCTTAAATTTTCAATGTGATGTATAAATTACTCAGTCTCTCATATTGTCAGTTTTATCATCTGTAAAATGGGAAAGAAGTTATTTATGTTATGCAATCCTTGTTCTTGGCATGTTTTACTTGAAGCACTGTAGTCATAGCCCAGGAAATGGGACTTTTGTTTGGACAGGAAAAGCCTTTTTATGACCTCATTGGATTATTGCAAGTGCCAAATAAACTTTGTACTTGCAACAAAATCAAGACAAATTTTATTTTCTTTATCAATTTTTAAATGTTGGAATATGTGAATGCTTGTCTCTTTTCCATGTTTCAATTCTTGGATGTTGAATTTGTTTCTGTCTCAGAGACCCGGAAGCATTTTCTCTGTTTTACTAGAGACTGGAATGACATATTGCATATTTAATTCAAGAATGCAATGAGGTGTTGTACAGTCACAGTGTTTCCCTTTTTTTGACTCCTCTGTTCAGAATATAATCATTTTAGAAAAACAGAATTTGTGTTTGCTGAATGTTTTTTTCACTTGGTGCCACATGGTATCTCCCAAGTTTTCTGGTTATCTTCTCAAAAGTTGTTGCACTTTAAAAATGGCCATAAGAAATTTGCCCAAACTGTTTTTCTTATGCTCCAGCTGTCTCATCACCATTCTTGTCTGGGGAATTACCAAAACTCAACAAACCACCCTTGCAACTCCCAGATGACGGAAAAGAAACATGGATACCATTTATATATTTATAAGAATGATAAATAAAGAAATACTAGAATCTCCAAAATTTCTGAGTACTATATCATAGAGTCACAGAATGGTTTGGGAAGGGACCTTAAAGGTCTTCTCATTCCACTCCCCTGTCGTGGGCAGGGACACCTTCCACTATCCCAGGTTGCTCAAAGCCCCGTCCAGTCTGGCCTTGGACACTTCCAGGCATGGGGAGTCCACAGCTTCCCTGGTCAACCTGTGCCAGGGCCTCACCACCCCCACAGGAAATATTTCTTTTTAGTATTTCTATGTTGCAGGGCTTCTTGTATGATACAATTATTAATCCTTTAATATGTACAGACAGATCCCCTAAACCGCCACAATTACACATTTATTTAAATATTTATAATTCAGTTATGAACTAAAGTATAATGGAACTATGCAGAGAAACTGTGACGGCTTGTCTATAAAAGAAGTGTTTTCCCAGTGCAACTTGACTTTTCTTTCCCAGAACAATCTATAAAAGAGTTCCTTATAGTTGAAATTCTGTAGCTTACAGTCTCTCTACTGGACTTTCCAGTAGGAGAATCATTTAAAAAAATACTGGAATTTGAACAGAATAATCCTCACTGCCACAAAGAAGACACCAAACTGTAGGTCTTCTATGTGGTTCCTCATTCGGGCTTCAGAACTGTTCAGGTATCTTTAAGTCCTGTTTTATGGAGATTTACAAAACAACTACTTGGAGTTTTTCTTTCAATAGGTGATGTCACAGAAGCTGTTCTTATACTTTGTGTTCTGCATCTTGAGAAAATAAAAAGAGTGTGAGGAGCAAGACCAGCCAAGAAGAACTTCAGCAGGTAACACAGCATTCATTTCCTTCCATCAAATAATGTTAAATTACAATTTACAGAGTTGCTTATAGAGTCCAATGTTCCAAAGCTGTTCCCGGCTTAAAATTTTTCTGATTAAGGAATGTCCACCCTTTTTAGCTTGAGATAATTCCTCCTCAGGCAGAATCAGGGCTCTTACCCAGGTGTTACTGGGAAGGACATCCAGAACTGCTAAGCAGAAGCACAACTCTCAGAACTGGTTAACAGGGACTTCGGTGGCTGTCAGGGCTGGGGTGGGTGTTGAATTGATTTTAAGACAGTGTGGGATTGCAGGAGTCTGCACAGACACAGTCTCTGGTGCTGGATGGAACTACTGCTCCAGTGTCCTTGTTGCCTGGAATAAAACACAAAACCTTTCCAAACAGTGTTAAAATGATAACATAAAAGAAAGTCTATAATTGAAAGCTTTCAAGGTGCACAATATGGCGATGTGCACACATGATACAGTATTTCTGCATTTTTATGAGGTTAATTGATTAGTGTATCTATCAAATACTGTCCAATTAGAAGAGCAGATAGTTAGGCGATTCCCCCCTGGGTTCTGCCCCATTGGAGGTCCTGCCCCTGACTTTTAGCCCTACACTTTATTGTGTCTACAATGCATGGTGAAAAACACAGTGTCCTTGCTAGACTAAAGGCAAGACCAAACAGAATTTCAAGACTGTATTAGTAAGGGTTTGGTAAACTATGGGAGAGGGCAGGAAAAGTACTGGAAGTTATAACTATGCATTAACAACTATACAAATATATGAAAAATATATAAAAAGGTAAAAATCTTTAGGCATTATCCTCTTCCTAGAAATCTCCTCCCTGGCTCCAGGCAAAGCTCTGGGTGGAGGATGCAGTCGCCCAAGACTCACTGCAGGGAGATTTGGCATCGGAGGCAGTGGTGGTTTCACATGTGAGAGATGCACCCCAGTATAAACATTGAGCTGCCAAGTGGAGGAGCTATAGGAGGAGGTGGGCACGCTGTAATTTAGCTTTCAGTATGATTTTGGATCAGAAAACCTCAGATCAGAGGTCTTCTCCACTATCTGTTATTCTTTATTATCCCTTACATCGTGTTTCTCAGTCTTCCTAATGAACCTTGCCAAGGGTTTTTTGTCTTTCCATCTGCAGTTGGATTTAATTACAAGCAAAAGGTGGCAAGTCAGAGACATTATGCTGGGCTAATAAATTTCCTGTGCAGGAATCATGTTGCCTATTAGGAAAGCTCTAAGAACACCGAGGAGGGGCATAGGTTAAGAGACAGGAAACATTTCACACTGCCATCATCTGCAAAGTTATTACTCTCCTGAACAGCTACAAATGACAGGCTGAAATATTTGCAAGATTCGTGGTTAAAGTTTGGATAGTCATTTACGCACATCCTAAGTTCCCAGTGGGACACATGCTCTTAAACTGAGGCTAGGCAGATATATTTGAAATGTCTTTTATCTGATTTTTTTCTTATAATTTGTTTATTTGCTATAGCTGCATAGCAGCACACGGACAAATATGTACACACAGATTCATATACCACTGAAAGTCTCTTTTAATCTGAATTCTGAAGCTATTGAGCTGATCCTCATAGCTTGGTCCTTAAGGACCAGTTCCTCATACAAATTCACCAGCTGTAATTCAAAGAAACTTGTAAGGTTAAAGAGGAAATACTATCTTTGCTGTCACAGAGAGAGGAAAATGCCTCTGACTCATTTCCCTGACTGAAAAGCATTTGTTCCCTGATGTTATTATCAAGTCTGGTAAAACATATATTTATCAAAGTTTAAACCAACAGAAGTAGAAGAAATCAGCAGGAATCCCATTTAACCTCATTTATCGGCGCTCTCAGCAGAGGTATTAGGCATATTGAGCAGTAATGAATTATTTAAGATAGCACTAGATATTAAATGCTTTGAATTGTGGGCAAACAGCCAAATAGATGTCTTTCAGATTTTTTCCTCTTCTAATAGGTGCCCCAGGACATTTTAGCTAATAAATGACTATGTTCTCACAGATCAACTGTTTATACAACGGAATCCATCTCTGAAGCTAAAAATGGGCATTCCAGGAAAGAAATGGGCAGCCTGTAGTGGAGAAACAGGGCTAAAAGATGTGTAGACGCACAGATTGCTTCAGATGTGCCCAAATGTGCTACATATTTTAGTCACTGGTTGAAACTCTCTGCTCCTGGAGACGGTAGGGGTAGGGACAGAATGGAGTTTGCAGGAACAGGAAGATATCGAGGTTTTAACAATCCAACAAGGACAACAGAAACACAAATTAGAGCTGTAACCTCTAACCCACAATCTGGTCTGAGATTACTCTCTAGGCACTGTCAGATATCAATGCTCTGTAGTTGGGCATAAGGTACTGCCGTCTAATCTAAGAAATAATATCGCTCAAACCCTCTCTGGATGAACATATGCAATAAGTAGAGAGAATTAAATTACCTTCATCTCTATAGTTTTGCAAAAATAAATTGTCTCTTCACTTCTTATTTCTTCCCTCAAAGACGGCAAACAGTTTTCTCCAGTCCTGGAGAAAACAGATCAGAAATAGACTCAAGTGACCGTAAAAACCTGTGAGAAGACAAAATAAGCTTAGACAAAAAGAAAAAAAAAAAAGGAAAAAGAAAAAAAGAAACAAACCCAAAACCAACCACTCCCTGGCAGAAGTCAAACCCTCAAAGGAAGTCATGAAACAATGGAAAACACTTTGAGGAGTTAAGCTTGTCTTGTATATAATCACCACTGGCTATTTCAGTCTGTTGTTTAGGGGGAATCCCGATTCTGAAACATCCTTCTAATGAAAAGTGACTTAGCAGTTTGAATTTATGTTTTTTTTCCACTGTCTGAATGCTTAGAACTGCATGACCTCACAAGGAAAAAGAGTCTTCACATCAGAGGCAAATCAAAGGAAGAGTTATTTTGACCCAAAGCATTTGACTGATTTGGGCAACTGTTGGTTTACTGCTGAATTCAGTCTGGGAATTATGACATGAGTACCTGAAGGATATAAATACCAGTTTAGAAGAGAAGTTAATGGGATAGAAAGTAAACCCATAAGTAATGAATGGTTCAGATTTTAAATGCATTATAATGGAAACAATGAGAAAAGTCAATTACGTCCCAATGCTGATTTCCATTAAGCAAGGGATTACGTTAATGTGGATTGGACAGGAAGGTCCAGAAGTCATTACTAGGTCTGCTAAACCCAAAATGGATTAAGTTTCCAAAAGTGTTCTGTAAAAGAGTCTTCTTAGCATAGTTTGGATCCTGGAGTTCAGTTCGACTCCTGAAGACCTCACAACAAAAAACTTCCGTTGGTTTGAGAAGACCACGATAGAGCAGAGATTCCTTCCCCTCCTTCTGTTTGATGCCACATAGGCATTTTGATTGTTTTTCAGACAATTAAAGGCAAACTGCAAGAATGGATGCTTGTGTGTGGAGTGCTTGTTCTCGCAGTTGTGCTTGCCCTGGAGTCTCAGAGCAGCAATAGCTGTCAGACAGGCACTTACATTAAGTACCATGTTGACATTAAAGGGATTGGGAAAAGTGCCCTAAAGAGTATTCCCCTCCCAACACTCCTCCCAGCAGAAGGTAACATTTACTCCTCATCCTGGGATAAATTACCATATTAATTATTCAAAATACTTAATACCATCAAACAGAAATGAATTTACCAGATGCAATCAAGAGCCAGATGCAAGAAATCAATGGAGTTTAAAGGCCTCAGCTTTCAGTGAATCATTAACTGGGTGCTCTCCTGAAGTGCAGGGAGTGGAGAGGGTATGAGTTGCCTCAGGAGGGAGGAGAGGAGGTCAGGCCAAATTGCGGCTCCAGCTAGGAGTGAATTCTTCCTTCTCCCAAACTGCATATCTGTGATAATGTCAGCACTTAAGGGAATATTTAAGAGTGTGATGGACTCACAAAGAGCTCTGAGAGCAGGATGCAGCTGTGCAAGCCAACTGTGCTTTGAACCAGTGCAGTACATCCACCCTGCTCTGGTAATCTCACTGTGACACCAGTACAGGTAAGGCTTCTTTAGTTTGGAAGATGCTGGCCCCACAAAACTCAGCTGGTCAGGGAATGTACCTCCCAACACCTGGGCAAATCTGTGCAGTGTAAATCCAGACTAGTTCTTCAGATAGATTTTACAACAGCTCAGCCTCTGTTCTTCCTCTTTTAGTGGTTACCTCCCCAATACTTGCTGTGGTACAGAAATCAGATGTTTCTTCACCTGTTTTTTTCTTTGCCATTTCCTAGTTGTGATGCAGCAGCATGGGGCAGTTTCTGTTTGCTGCTTCAGTGGTGAGTGGTTTAGAGTCTGCTTGCATACAAAAGCTGTAGTGGCTGAAGTGTCTCAGTCATGGCTCATTCCCACAGAAGCAATGTGGTGAAAAAAGTTTTGGAAATGCAAAGTGAAATTTGCAATACAAATCCATGGAAAGAATACTTAGACCAGAATATCTTCTGCTTTCGGTATTCTGGGCATAGATTACTCTGTAGCTGAGTGTTTAACACATTTTGCTTAATTAAGCCTTCCTTTTGACTTTGGCTTGCCTTGAAAGTTAATGCAGTTACTTCTGGGCAGACACTAGAACCAATTCAGTTGTAGGGGAAATTTAGGTTCTGGCTTTCCTAGCCCGGTGCTCTCCCAGTGAAATGTCACTCAGAGACCACTTCGGCTTCTTGCATTGCAAGACCTGTGAATTCCGTGTTTTGGTGACTCACACTGACTGGCTGTGCCCAGGTGTGGGCAGTGGGGGCTGCAGGGTAGCCAGGGAAAAGAAACTGGTTTTCCTGCATGTCAGACACAGGTTTCAGCCCTTATCTCGACCTTTTCCCATCTCATTTTCCCCCTCACCTGTTGAACGGGAGTGAGAGAACAGTGAGGTGCAGGGCTGGCAGCTGCCCCTGGCTAAGGTGGGTTAAACCTGCTCCTCCTCCTCCTCTGGCTCTGGTGTTCACAGTTCTTCCTCACACTTTTTCCTCACTCCTCATACTACCATGCAGTGGTTTTGCTTTCCAGCCTAACAAAGTCAGAATGAAGCAGAAGCACCACATGGGAGGGAGGACATTCCTGAGAAAATGAATGGTGCTAAGCTGGTGGGATGGTGGAAGTACACACACACACACACAATCTTCTAGTTCTTCTTCTGATTTTAGGGCTTAAAAGCGTTTTGTGTAGTTGGTGTCTTCAACCTTTTCAGTGAGGGAGGAAGGGCAGCCCCTCGTCTAAGCAGACAAGGTGCAAACTCCGAAATGAGTTCTCCCTCTTGGATGACTCCTGTCTGATGCTCACTTACTGCCTGTCACCAAGTCATATTTAATTCCTTCCCTTTCTCATCTTCCTCAGCTTTCTGCTTCCAGTCCTCTTTTACTCTTGTTTGTCTGCTCACTGTTGAAAATAACAACTCATTTTAATACGAACTGAAAGAAAGGGGGAAAAATCAAGCAGAAGAAACAAAAGCCTGTGAGACTTTTAAAGCCGTGCTCTCACTGACTTGCTATGAAGTGCATCAGCTGTTCAAAAATACATCAGGAATACATTCCTTCGGAATCAGCTACCGGAGTGCAGTGCCTATGAAATATTTTAAAACTAGACAGCATCCAGAGATCAGAACTGGAGTAAAACTTCAGACTAAAACCCAGTCCTTCTGTCCTATAAAAGAGTGAGGGTGAAATTTAAAAAGCCTTAGCCAGGAAGGCAAATATGGCAGGATGAGCTGGAATCATGTGACAATATTGGAGATAAATCAGCCATGGAATTTGCATAGAAACACAGAATTACAGAATGGTTTGGATTGGAAGGGACCTTAGAGATGATCTGGTTCCAAACCCCTGCCTGGGCAGGGCACCTCCCACTAGGCCAGGTTGCTCAGAGCCCCATCCAGTCTGGCCTGGAACACTTCCAGGGGTTTTCTATGGTTATAATTGCTAGTGGCATTCAGGAGAGCTTTCCTTGGACTTTCAGCCCCATTTTTGGTGGGTAGTTCTGCTAAAACCAAATTAATCCTTTTGCTGTGCCCATTGAGCACATTATTCACACTGAACCTGTGTTATGTATTGCGTGTTTGGGGACAACTCATCTCTTGCAGCCTTGCAATGTGTCCTGGGGAAGGACATGAGGGTTTAGCTTCTTCAGACCCTGTGCAAGGCCAAAAAATGTGAATGAAAAAAATGAAAATCCTTTCCGTTCCCAGATAAGCTGAGGCATTTATGGAAGAGCTGAAAACAGTCAACTCTTTTTGCATGAACAATGATTGAGTTCTCTTTTTTCTTAGGGAGAGAATCAATTTTGTGCGAAAATGCATCAGATTCTCCTCAGACAAAATAGAGTTTCTAAGGACAATTTTGAATCAATATGAAATGTTCTCTTTTGTCAAATGATTACAGGGTGCAGGGAAATAAAGATGGCTTTTGGATCTATTTTTGTGATCGGTCTTTGCAAGAGTCTCTGGTGGAGGGAGGGGGATGTGGGCCGTGATTTCTTAGCACAAGAGTATCACGAAATCTGAATGGGATGTTACTGTGCTGATTGCCACAGGAAAAAGCTAAAAAGACTGGAAACGTATCAGTCTCTCTTTCTGAACTCTCTACGGAATAGAGACTTTGTCCAAATCTGCTAAGAAACAAAATGTGATGGAAATTATTACATGGACACTATTTTTCATAATGCATAATCATTTGTATCATTTTTCAGAATCTCTGTTGATGAGTCAAGCAGAATAAACATTTATTATTAATAAATAATATTGCTGCTGTGCAGCAATACAGAGCAATAATAATATCTCAAATTATTCTTAGAATCATAACTTACCAAGGACTAATAAACACAGAAAAATGACCTCTGGCTCAGGGAGCCCATGAGCTGCAAATTGCTGGAGTTTGGGAGAGGTATTTGAGGAAATATCATGATATACTTGCTGTCCTCTAAGCATCCACACTGGATCGTTATTTATCATCAATCAATCTGGTTTTATGTTCTTCACACTTTTAAGTCTCATTGTTAGTTGTATCTTTTCAAGCCCAACTTACATATTGTAAATTGGCTTCCCTATTTTTATTTTCTCATTATAACACCTCAAATCTCTGGCCACGACCTAGAATTTTACAGTTGTTTTTGTTGTAGGAGTTCTAAATACTAAAAGGAACGGCATCCCAAGTACTGTGCTTTCCTGGGAAGATCTTTCCAAACTAAAAGCCTGCAAGTACCAGTTTTCCTTCCCTATAACTGGAGTCAAAGGCAAAGACAGGCAGTACTTGGAGGGTCATGTCATGATTCAAAATTGGACTTTTGAGCATCAAGTCTCTCAAATAATAAAAACATCTGCGTCCTGGTGATGATGCTTGATCATGAATTCGCTCCTCAGTGACATTCACTCTTCAAGGACATGAATAGATTAGTCACATCCCATCTTCCCATCAGCTCAGCCCCAAAGAGAGTCTTTCCTTTCTACCAAGCCACTCCATAAATTTAATTAATTCCAGCACAAATACAGGTAAAAGAGATATTTTCATGTTCCTCCCTGGCCATGGGCTCAGAGCTCTTGCATGATCCAAGAGGACAACAACATTGATGAACAAATTTAATTCTCTTGTATTAAATTTGTCCCACCTTGGAAGGAGCTCTGACCATTTTTCAGGCAAAGTATCATCACCACAAAATATTATTGCCCTGTGCATTTTCATATTCGATCTCTAGTATAGAAATAGAAAGTGCCAGTAAAAGATTGCCACGAATACTTCTGCTTTTCCATTCCTGGGTGAATAACCTAATAATTGTAAGGGATATGCTGCCACTGAGGGAGGCCCAGATGAGCTTATGGATACATTACTAAGCACAGCAGAAAGAACAGTAAAGACACAATCTAATTTTGGGAGAAAATTATAGAAATAAAACTATTACAGAAAAAGTATTGACACCACTTTGGCAATCTGACTCCTGGTGGCTTGAGTATATAGAGAGTAAAATGTGAAAGGCCAGTCATAAATTGAGCTGATTTGCCAAAGAATATCCTGGGGAAAAAGGAAACCCCGTGTGAGTGCATCATTAGTAAGAAAAAGGGAAGTACTCAGTGGGCTCAAATCACTCTGTGGCACAGAAAAATTATTAGAAAAGTTAGAGTGAGCCTTCTCATGTGTTATCAGTGTTCATAAAGAATTACAATGAGAAATAACTAGTACAATAAATATCCCTATGACAACAGAAACTCACAGATTATAATAGGAAAAGAACATTAAATAGTCATCAACTAAAATATACCTTCTTCCAATTAAGTTCATCCTGGGTAATGCATTTAGTTGGCTAATGCTATCTCAGATTTTCAAGATCTTGTGGAAGAAAAGGAGACTGGAAAAGAAAAAAAACACAAAATCTGTCTTTATAATGGAAAAGAAAAGAAAAAATAACATAAAGATTCAGTCCCTAGCAAAAGTCCAAGTGAACAACGCCGAGCAGACAAGGTCTAAACAAACAGGATGACAAGGGGATGGATTTGTCAAGAACAATGTGGGTTCCTCGTGTGGCAAGATAATGAACATTGCAGAGCATTGTGAAGGGGGAAAAGCCTTCAGTCCCTGTCTGCAGTGAAGCTCTGTCACTCTAGGACATGACAATCCCATCAGTAAGATAAACATTAGCTAAACAAAATTACTCTGAGGGAAGGCAAACCTGGCAATAACTTCTGTCCAGAGAACATAACAAAGTTGTGCTGACAAGTGAAGGGTTGCATCAAATAAGGTTTTTGAGACATCTCTGCTGGGTAGAGCTCAGTTTTTATCCACAGTGATAGAACTGGGATTAAGTTTATCAATATCAAGTTTTTGATGTCTATTCATATGCTGTAGAACACAGTGGTAAGTCTTGGCAAATGTGAGAGATAGGCTGAAAACTGTGGCTGCGTGTTTTTCTAGATTGGTCAAAACCCTCAATTTTGGTAAAACTACTTGCCAAAATGAAAGCTGAGGAACACTTGGAAAAGTGGGAGTTGTTCTGCAAAGGATCTAGGGATTATAGTAGACCTCAGGCCAAATACACAACAAATATTTCCCATTCTGACCAAAAAAAACCAAAACAAAAAAAAGCAAGCATTTCATTGGTACATGTGAAAATAACCAGAACTTGAAAGTGACTTGCTGGTTCGTTAAGCAGTGTTGAAACTTATCTTAAATACTGAGCCAGTCTGGGCTTTCTCTTTTCAGACATAATAACAGACTGGAGAGAGGACAGGAAAATGCACTGAATAATTTGAGACAGATCATTAGTAAGCTTTCACAGAGAAATTTAGGAGGGTCCCTAAGTACTTTTTAGGAGGTTGGCAAATACAGTAGCCTAGAAAAAGCCCAGCCAGTGGTGAAACTGAGCAGATATTCCCAGCAGGCACGTACAGAGTTCATAAATCCATATATACGTGGGGGCCACACTGATCCAGAGACACATTCTCACAGCCTTGTCCTGCTGCCCCTGTTTGGCAGCTCAGGATTAAGGTCTGTTAATAGGAGAGATATTTATTTATTCATTTAATTAGATAAATATGTATGCACCTATACATACACATATATAAATAAAGTATATATGTATATGTAGAGCGAGGATCCAACTCCCCTGGGTCGTGGCCTTCCCAGTTTCTGGCACCTGGAGAGATGAACCCTCGAGGCCACAGTCTGACACACCACAAACCCACCCAGAGTGTGAATTGTGTGGTAACACAGACACATCTTTCTAACCCCTGACCCCTCTATTTTACAATTCCTGTTCCTTCTCGGGTGACCTAGCTCTATTCCTTTCCCTGCCACTGCTTTTTCACTTCCACATCCAATAACAATCCTCATGGAATCACAAAATACTCTTTTCCTGCATCCCATGACATGTCCCATTCCCCTAAGGAAGTGACCCCTCTCAGTGTGTGAGTGGACCCTCCCCCCTGACCCACTGAGGAGGTGCCCCCACACCCACAGGGCTGGGGCTGGCTCTGACCCATCACTGAGGGCTCCCCCACTGCCCTTTTTACTCTCAGCTCCTCTGTGTCTGCGGAGATTTACCCGTGATAAACCTGGGACCTGCCAGAGCAGGGTTTTTTTTGGGTCACCAACCCTCATTTGCTCCTCTGTGGGTCTTCTGTGGGTGTGAAGATGAGTTTTGCAAGGAGTTGCCAACAGAATATTCATATGCACTTATGGGCTGCCCTGAATAGAGCCCAAAACTAACCTTTTTACAGGAAAAAAAAAAAGAAAAAAGAAAAAACAACACTAATTCCACAATTTTATTTTTGGAAATACTAAGTTTAAAAAAAAGGCTTTGAATTGCCAGCTGTTAAAGAATGTGCAGATGTTGGAAACAGCTGGTGAGACACTGCCCTCATGCTTACAGAAATCTCAACCAGCTGTTAATTTTTTATCCCGCACAACTCATACTTTTGCTGCAATAGGATACAGATGCAAAATAACTCTTTAGGATTGTCATGTTCCCCTCAGTACAGTGCAAACTATTTGCCCTCCTCTGTCCTGCATGCTCTGTCTCTAACTGGTTCCGCTTCTCTGCCAGCTGCAACCCCAGTGCGTCTGTGGACTCTTCCAGGAGAAGTTTTGTGTCTCATGAACCACAGAAATAAACATGGAGAATCCTGAAAATATCTATCCAGCATCACCCGTGAGGACTGTCAAGTCAGAAATTAAGAACAGTGCCATGGAATTATAGAATCATGTAATGGTTTGGGTTCAAAGGGACCATAAGGATTATCCAGATCCATCCCCCCACTGTGGGCAGGGACACCTTCCACTATCCCAGGTTGCTCCAAGCCCTGTCCAACCTGGCCTTGGACACTTCCAGGCATGGGGCAACCACGGCTTCTCTATGCCAGGCCTTCACCACCATCACAGGGAAGATTTTTTTCCTAATGTTTAGTCTAAATCTATTCTCTTTCAGTTTGAAGCCATTCCCCCTCATCCTGTCACTCCATCCTGTTGTCCAAAGTCCCTCTCCAGCTCTCTTGGAGGCCCTTTAGGAACTGGAAGGGGCTCCAAGGTCTCCCTGGAGCCTTTTCTTCTCCAGACTGAGCAGCCCCAACTCTCTCAGCCAGTCTCAAGCAGTCTGTGTCCTGGAAATTCACATATCAGCCTTGTAGGTTTAAACAAACCTGGAGCATTGAATGCCTCTCCAGGGCCATTCAAGTGCTCCCAGCAGTGAAACACCTTGCCAGCATTATCCTCTGTAGCTCACTTCCACCTAGAATTTAGGGAAAGAGAAATGCTTAGCTCAGGAGTACTTTTTCCAGAAGGGAGTGCACAGCTGGGTCGAATTGGATATATTTCTGATCACAGGGGAAGAAGCTTTGCAAGGTTAAGCCTTCATTATATTGCCTGGGACAGGGAATGTCAGCAATTCGTATCCGAGGATGGAGTCTCCTCCATCCTTTCTCGGGAGGGCGATGCTGCCTCTGGTCGCACGCAACGTCAGCGCTCAGCGCGAGCTGCCTCGTGATTTGCTTCTCAAGGGCAGGAGGGCTCCTCTAACAGAGCAGCCCTCCCAGAACTAATTCAGCAGATGTTTAATGCACTTAAATATATATGAATTTACCAGGAGCTGACAGTGCAGACACACCAGCCCTCACAAAGGGACTCTGTGTCCTTTAGCAGCAGAGAAGCCAAGTCAGGAGAAATTCCCGGGCAAGATTGTCCCACTGAGCAGCCTCTCAAACTGCTTTGACTTATCTCCAGCTAATTGCTCAGCATAGAAAAGTGGTTTGTCATTGTCATTGTACCTCTGGTAGGAAATGTGTGCCAGCATGTGGAGAGAAATGGTTTTTTCTGAATCTTTGAAATGTAACACCCAAAGCAGAGAGAGAAGACAGAAGCCCAAAGTGCCTGGAAACAAACCTCAGTGATAGGAATTGTGCTGGAAAAAGCAATAAAATCCATCTAAATTACATTTGGCATTTCCTTGGCTTGAGTTATTTGCAGAGAACCTGTTCTCTGACCCGTGGGTCTTCTGGTTTTAATTTGCCACCACTGCTGTTGTCTTTCCAATCTTGTGCCTTTCTTCCATAGGAAAAAGGCTCAACCTTCCGGAGTTCAAGTGCCACAAATTGGAAAAGAACCACATCAATTATTGTCACTGGAAGTGCCAATGTTTCACTCTTTTCTCCCCCTTTGTCTCTGCAATCTCTTGGCCTTCTTTGTGTGGCAAGTTTATGACATGCCCAAACCTATCTCCACATACTCAAACCGTTGCTTGTCACTCACTGCAGTCCCCAAACACCCTTTCTGCTCCAGGCTGTATTTGGCTGCACTAATTACACCCAATTCTTAAAATGCAATCTGGTTTTCTTGGGAAATCAATCACCATCCTGGGATGCTCATCTGCTTTTATCACCGATGTTTTATGCAGGCAAACTGGCTCCTCAGATGTGTTTATTAGGAAGCAATTATTGGATGAATCTGGTCATTAATCAAGCATGATTATGGAATTCATTTGATTTAGCTGGGATAGAGTTAAATTTCTTCACAATAGCTGGTCCGGTGCTGTAATTTGTATTTGTGGTGAAAGCTGTGTTGGTGCTTTCACAGCATCAAAGCCTCTTCTGCCTCTCACTGGAGGGGCACTAAAAAATCTGACTGGGCACATCCAGGACAGCTGACCCCAACTGACCAAAGGGGTATTCCAGAAATGCCATGACATGCTCAGGATACAAAGCTGGGGGAAGAAGAAGGAAGGGAGGGATGTTCTCAGGGATGGCATTTGTCTCACCAAGTCACTGTCACACGTGGTGGAGCTCTGCTTCCCTGGGGGTGGCTGAACACCTGTCTGCCCATGGGAAGCGAGGGATGAATTCCTTGTTTTCCTTTGCTTGTGGGCACAGCTTGTCTTCTCCCTATTAAACTGTCTTTACCTCGACCCACAAGTTTTCTCACTTTTACCTTCCCATTTTCTTCACTGCCCCATCCCAGGAAGATGGGAGTGAATGAGAGCCCCTGTGTGGTTCAGCTGCCAACAGTGACTAAACCACGATGTGGCAGAAGGAAATGTATAATCAAAAAGCAAATATTATGATGTACTTTAGTGCAAGGTTCGAGACAAGTACGTCTCAATTTCAAATAACATTATGCAGCACTGTGAGCTCAGTGTCCCAGGAAAATTTTCTTCTCCCTCCAGAGCACTGCAAATGGGAGCCTAGGGCAGTATATTTATTTGTGGAAGAAAAGATCACCTATCTGAGTACCAGATGTAAGTATAGATGTACATGTGGCAGAACAAAAGAAAAACAATCCATCAATAAGCCTGACTGAAATGTTCAGCTCTTTGGATAGGTGGAGGTCGACCTTGAAATTTGAAAGTTATGGAGCTTTTATGTACACAGAGATTCTGCTGCAGATCAGAAACAAAATAAAAGACTTGAGGATATAACTGAGTAGTCATCTGGGATTTAAAATTTTCTTCTGATGCCTCTTTGGCTGAGTGAGAGAAAGAAGAAGCAATTGAGAATTTCAGGTAAATTGATAAATCAGACTTGTTTACAGGTAATTGCTAATGACAGATTTTCCAACAGAAGTTGTAGCTTGCATCCAGTGGTTGCAAAGGACGCAGAGATCAGCATAGGAATGATGCAGGGAATTCAGAGAGGGATTTTGAGCATCTGCCTCTCCAAACTGTGGCATTTGAACTGCCACTGAAGGTGGGCACATTGCTGGCAAAGGGCAGTGGTTTCACTTTCCAACATAATCTTTTCCTGTTTCTTTTCACTGAAAAACAAAACCACAGCTTCACCTGGGGGGAAAAAAATCCTGCTTGGTGCAATAAGTTCAAGTCTCGAGTGTTTTTCTTGGAGGAGAAATCACTTCATCTTACAAAGTCAAGTGAGTCCTTGAATTTAAGGGTTTGTAGTTCCTCTAGACCTCCAGTAACCTGACCTGAGACAGCCCTAACAAGACAGGATGCCTAAAGCATCTCATTCTGTCAAAGTTACCACTTCACTTGGAGTCAATATCTTTGAAAAAAAAAGTACTTTCAGTCACAGACAGCGATGACAAGACTCAGAAGCAGACCTGGTAAATTTGGCAGGCCATAAATGACCTGTGGGATGCAGCCTTTGTATGCTACAAAGTCCTTCCAGCACCATTTGCTCCAGTTTCCAGCACACCCCGATTCCTAAGTTCACATTTTAGCTGGCACTAAAATTGGAAAAGCATTCTGTAATTCCCATGCTTAATGCAGACTCGGTTTCAGGCAGCAAGAGGAAACCTTCAGCCTTCAGAGAGCTCTGATTGACAAGAATAATGTGGCAGCACAGGGCAAGATGATTTTGTGATTTGCTAAAGAGGAGAAGAAATTACTGAGCTGTAAAAGCCATGAACTGCCAAGCAGACATTAAACCAGAGTGAATGTGTAAGAACAGACACCAAGATCTAACACTGCAGCCTCATCAGATTCTCCCATCACAGATGGTGCTCCACGACCTTCCTACACAGACAAGCCTCACCAGGAGACATACCTGAGCCAAGAATTCCTGCTGATAAATCCCATGTACTCCCTCTCCCCTTTTGTTTTTGAGGTAACTGATGGGCTGAGCAGGGGGAAATGCAATTCACCCTGCTGCCTGTAGGAATGCCTTAAGAGGCGGATAAAATGCCAAATAATGGAGCTTATCTGTTGGGAAGTGCCATGAATAAAACATATTTTGCTGCCTGTGTGCATTTGTCCTCCCTGCCCTTCAGCGAAATATCCCTGTTACACATCACGATTTTGGAGAGCAGAAAAAAGGGTGACTTTGCTCTGCCAGGGCAGGAGCAGACAATCCTTCCCTAAAATAAGATTATTTCTGACCCATGGGCCAAAGTTCAAAGGCAGAGACGTTCAAGCACCTTTAAGCTGACAATTCCTATCAGAATGAACAAGCCATTAAAATTAATGGCACTAAATAGTAATCAGATTTATAAATTACCTATTGAACTCTTGTATGGTTCTGCACCTTTGAAGATCTTTGTATGCTGACCACCCCTGAAAGCCTGCTCATTTAATTTCTGGTCACATTATATCAGTGGGAAAAAAAATTAAAAATAAAAGGGTTGGAAATTTGGAGAGTGTGTTTTTTTAAGCTGAAGGAGGGTAGATTTAGATTAAATATTAGGAGGAAATTCTTTACTGTAGGGCTGGTGAGGCCCTGGATCTGATTGTCTGGAGAAGCTGTGGATTCCCATCTTCTCATTCCATCCCCCTGTCACGGGCAGGGAATCTTCCCTCAGACCAAATAGCTCAAAATCCCACCCAGCCTGGCCTTGAACACTTCCAGAGAAGCAGCTTCTCACTTTTAATATAACTTTTTAATATAACTTATTCCTTTCGTTATAACTCTAATTTCTTGCATGGAAGTGTTGGCTTTTTCCTACATCCTGATTTTCTTTTTACAGGATGCCATAAGATTTCAGAACATTTTTCAAACATCTGTTTTGACTCCTCATGGCACAGAAACAAAGTCAAGGGACTTGCAGAGAAAGAGTTGAAATTTCCCCGAGTCCCATCCCCTGGGCTTCTTGCCGTGGGTGACACCCAGGGCCCCAGGGACTGGTGGCAAACAGAAAATTCAAAGCAACTCAGAGACTTTTCTGTTGTAGTAAAGACCAGAAAGTGATGGATGGCTCACACCAGAACTGTGGAGGAAGCTGGAACATCCTAAACCCTGGTTCATCCTCACCAGACGGGTTTGGCATTTGTTCTGGATATTTGATGAGGTACTGAGGGAGGGCTAAAGCCCTCTCACATTCCTAGAGACAGCCAGTGCTCCATGGCTGCTGCCTCTGCAGGTTTTACTACCCTGGCTACTCCTCCCTCAGGAAACAGACCCAGGAAATTCAAAAGGTGTGTGCAAATGTGGGAGCTCCCACGTGCCAGGCATTTAAAACAGAATCTCGCTGCCTCCTCTGGTGTCTCAGCCTGTAAGTGACTGCTGCACACAGAGAGAGGACCTTCCCCTGCCAGAAACAATGCAGCAGCTTCTTGTTCCTTCTCACCCATTTTGTTTTTATTTTTGTAAAATGTGCAGATCTTTCACAGGTGTTTCCTTAGTTTGGTTTTATTTTTGTTTGGGGGTTTTTTGTTCGTTTGTTTATTTTCTTAGGGGGAAGCTAGGGGATAATTTTAGGTTTGTTCATTTACCTGTTTCTTTTTTCAAGGAAAATAAAAATATCCCCCCCTTCATTTTATCAATGAGAATAAACATATCTTCAACCATTATTACACTAGTTTGAGGTTTGACCCTCTCTTGTGTATAAATTATACAAGATTTAGATTGGATATCACTCATTTATTCAGTAATTTATTGTGTCTTTTGACTGCCACAGACAAAACAGTTCATGTAATCCACAGCATGAGAAAGATACAGGGAGGGGAAAAATACATACCATATATATGGCTTTAAACTGGAGGAGGGTAGATTTAGATTGGATATCACAAAGAAATTCTTTACTGTGAGGGTGGGGAGGCCCTGGCACAGGTTGCCCAGAGAAGCTGTGCCTGCCCCATCCCTGGAAGTGTCCAGGGCCAGGCTGGATGGGGCTTGGAGCAACCTGGGACAGTGGAAGGTGTCCATGCCCATGGCATGGGGTTGGAATAAGATGATTTTTGAGGCCACTTTTAACCCAAACCATTCTATTTATACCAAAATATACACCAAAACATAGAAAAAAAACCCATTTTTGCAGGCCTCTGTACTCTGGCCATGCTGATAAATCACCTGAAAACCAGCAATAGTGTAATCACCCATGAGAAAGCTTTCAATATTTAATATAACCCAGCAGTATCTGTTGATGTTGGGACAACAAACCAGTTAATTTGATAACTCAGAGTGTCTTCAAATGTGGAACAGTACCTTACAGTATTTCTAATGCATTTAGAGACTGTTAGTCTGAGCCAGCTCAACCCTCTTTTATCTATTTGTACGTTTATGATCACATAAAACTCAAACACAGCACAGGATTTTGCTCTCCTGAAACAACAGCAAATGTCTTTATTTTCTATTTTTGTTGTGAAAGTTTTACAAAAGCAAGGCTCTGTTTGGGATTTCTTAGGTATGAAGTAAATATGTCCTTAAAAGTGTCCACTTAAAAGTGTTTTCTATGACCATTTTCATCAGAGGTAATCAAAGTTCCAAAGATGTCACAGAGTACTAAAATTGTATTTGGAAGGGTACAAGACAAGTTGTTTGTAAAATGTGGAAATTATGGGGGTGACACAAGGAAGAGAGAAAAAAACCAGTGAGAAATAAAATAAGAGGGTTTTTTCAGAAAAAAAAACCTCAAATCATTTCATTATGAAATGATTCTTCTTTGAAGTGAGCACTAGCTAAGTTTTTTAAAAAATAAATAAAAGAATTATATATAGATATAAATAAATAAATAAATAAATGTGATGGACTTCTTTGGGTTTTTTAGAACATTTTAAAATTTTTTTCATTGTTTTAATTGGTTTCATTGAGAAATATGCATGTTGAACATTAACAATTGGACCCAAAATTGCTTGTTTTTATTTGTGTGCACAGAGAGAATGTGGAGGGTTGGTGGGTTTGGGTGGATTTTTCTCCATTTTGTCCACCAAGCCAGATATTCCACTAGTTACACAACTCTTATCTTGGAATGGTGCAGAGGTTTGGGAGATATCACTTCCCCTTCTCTGCCTCTGCTTGTTAATCTCCTTAGATGGCAAATTCTTGGAATCAGAGCTGGTTTTTTTTAAGAATTTGTACCAACCTGTGAAAGAAATGGGTCCCTCATCTCAAGTAGAATTTTTAACTACTCCTGGAACAGAAATAGTAGAGTGGTGAGAGGAACAATAATAACCACAGTGCCTGGGAACCAAACCTGATTAGGAGGCATCACTCAGTGTCACCTGGCAGTTGACCTTTATCTCAAACAGACACAGATTTTTTTAATATATATTTTTCCCCTACTCTCTGTTATTGCTGTGAGGCACAACTGGAGTGAGAGCTGCTGCTGGAAAGCTACTCATTAAATTGTAATTTCAGTGTGCTGACATTTCAATGGGAGCTTTGCTCCCTGTGTGGCTCAACAATTTAGATTTGCAAAATATCATGCAGGGCTTTATAAGCTTGGCTGTGTCAACTACTGGTGGATTACAGCAGCAGAAAATATGGGCTAAAGTGAATGGCTAAAGGTTGTTGTAGGGCTCTATATTTTATCAGTCTTCAAGTGAATAGAATTAAATTATCATTTATGCCTCTGATCAGGAAAAAAAAAAAAGGTTGCCCTTTCTTCCAGCACTGAAAATCTTTGTGATATTTCCTTCACATATCCCGTGGATTTTGTGAGGATGAGGATGCAGTTCTACTGCCATGGAGAGAAATAATTATAAATTCTCAAGTAACTGGTAAAGGTACCCTAAATAATGGGATGTTTTTTATCAGTCTTCTGAGTTAGAGGCTGTTTCACCTCGATTCCTGTCCTGAAGATGGACAAGGAATAAGGACAAGGACAGAATCAAGCTTTGGGCAGCCTTGGGTCAACTTCTGCTTGACTCTACCAAGGGAGAAAGGTGTAGAATAGATAGTGAGGGTGTAACAGAGGGGTTACATTTCCAGTGACAGGGGGCCAAGAGCACAACCTTCATCCTTGCCAGTGTGGGAGATATTAAACCAAGCTGTACCCCCTCTCTTTGATTACAGACCAAGGGTCTTCCATTAAAATTACAATTCATAGTGATCCAGTATAACAAATGCCCCAACATTCCTGAACATGGGAAAGGAACTTCTTGGCATTTGTTCATATCTTGTTAGGTGTTTTATTGATCTTTTTCTGAACAGCAAGTTCCGGAGCATCTTGCAGTTGTCTGCACAGCGCTGAGAAGCAGATTGCTAAACAGAGACCATCTCTAACCTTAATGGAAGCAGCCCTGGGGCACAGAAGCAAAACTCTTTTGAATTAAAGTGGCAAGCAACCGTATTAACAAGCATATGATTACAGTACATATTGCCCTGAATAATTCAGGGAGAGTCCTATCCAAAGTTTGATGGTAATCACAGCCTGGGAGAATATTATTAAAAATGAAACCTGCTGTCTGGGGTTGGTTTTCTTCTATTTTCCCTTCCATTTTCCCTTCCATTTTCCCTTCCATTTTCCCTTCCATTTTCCCTTCCCTTCCCTTCCCTTCCCTTCCCTTCCCTTCCCTTCCCTTCCCCTCATTCAGCCAGGAGGGAATTAGAAAACCCAGCAGTCTCCACTCCCTTCACTGTGTCATTCTTGATGCTGCTGCTTGCTAAACCCAAAATAAATGAAAAAAATTCTGTCAGTCACCAAATCTATGGTTTCTCTTAGAAAAGAAATGTTCATTTGTGCCTGTGGACCAAGGGCTATTTGAGCAAAGCTCATCTGAATATCAGAGCTGGTGCTGGAAATGCAGCAAATATCTCAGGTATTTATGGTGTCATCATTCACTTTNATTTCCTAAATAACCCAAGACAAGGACCAGATGACCCAGTAGTCAGTGTTTCCTGAGTGTTTTCGTTTCCTTTTTTTATTTTTCCTTTTTTTTTTTCCCCCCCAAAAAAGGACTAAACCAAAGAAACTCCAGAGGGAGGAGTCTTTATTTACCCACAATACAAACTTAACACATTGCACAGATGCCCTTGGGACATCTGCTCACACCAGTGGCTGAGACGCAGCAGAACAGCGCAGTCCCCCCTGACCCTCACACGAGTAAAACGGCAATTATTGCTACCCAGTGCAGAACTGCTGCGTCAGGAGCTGGGCTGAGGCCACCAGGAGGGCTGAGGTATCAGCAGATGGGGCTGGCTGGAGGTGGAGGAGACGCCCTGGTGTGCCCAGGGTGGGACAGTGAGGTGGTGCTTTGAACACAGGTCTGCTTTCAGCCGTGCTGCTGCGCAGCTGTGTGAGCTGGGCCGAGCCGCGTGTCAGCCTTGTCTCATCCACCATCTGTGCCTGTCTGTTTGCACTGAACCAGCTTTGGGGATGATCTTTTTTTTTTTTTTTTACTTTTTCTTTTTTTACTCCTTTGTGCTGCACTTATCAGCAAAAAGCCCAGAAGCTCAAAGAGGATTCTGGGGGAACGTCTGTGCTGTAAGAATAAGAATATTCCTTGTAAAAGGCAAGCGAGCCACAGAAATGCTATCTGACAACCTGCACAGACCTGCCGCTGCTTCTTGTCAGACCTCTTGGGCAGCAAACATTATATTGGGAGAGTCTTTTCTCAGTCTGAGAAACTTGCAGGCATTTCCCAGGTCTCCAGATGCCTCCTCACAGCGAGACAGGGCTCAGCACAGCTTGGACACTCTTTGCAGAGCTCAGACGGTGCCCAAAGAGTTTCTGGCAAAACGTTGCTGTTACTGCAGGGGCTCCTGTGACAACTTTTTGTCCTTTCTACCCAGCAACTCACTACAAGTATAGGAACAAGCTGGGGTTTTTCTCAAGACGATGACTGACAACTCCAGCAACATATTTTTGAGTTCTTGACATGAATGTGGAAGGGAGCAAAGGAAGGGAACACAAAGCAGTGGAATGTGTGTGTGCTTGCACAGAAAGTGCCAAGCACCACAGCCTGAAACTCAGTTTTGACAACCTGAGCTGATGGGAGGAAGATGGAGACAAATGTGTCTGTAATTGTGAAGGGTGAGAGCTGCTGTAAGCAGAGAAGCAAAACCCAGCAGGCTCAGTGGTTGCAACAGGTTTTGTCTTTCTGCTCTGCATCTACATGTACAGCTGAATGTTTTCGTGGCCAACAAGGCAGTGCACTAAAATACTGAAGTGGTTGGAAAATAAATACTCTGATAATTCTAATTGTTTTTTATCTACTCCAGGTTCTCATTTCCATATTGAGGTTTTAAATAAGACACAATCTAGTTAGTTTTGGGTTTGTTTTGTGTCCAGTTTCACTTTCTGGTCCTCAGACCTCGACACTGCAGTATTGGGTTGTCAAGGCTGAGAGAACCAACTAAATTACCCCTATTCATTGGTCTGCCTTGAATAGAAGCACTCAGATTGATATAATTTGCTGAATTTTTCAATTAAAATTTAATTTTGCAGAAACCATTTTTTTAGCCATTAGTCTCCACCGGAGTTAATGTCAAAGGCTCAGTTTAGATTAGCTTGGATCCCTGCATTAAGAGCACCTTGTCAGAGCCACTTTGGGACTCATAATATTTATCAGAATTGCAGAATCTCTCCCACTCAGCCAAAATTTACCAACTTTTAAGCAGAAAGCACAGCTCATACTCCCAGTCAAAGGGCAAAATCCAGCAAGGGGAGAACAAAAAACTGCATGACCAATTTTAAATTAAGCATATTAAATAAGTGTTTCATTTAGAGTTGAGAAATCACTCAGTGGGTTCTGAATCACATTAAAAAAATTAAAGCATGACTATTCAGGACTGCCATCAGATTTTGCCTTGATTAAAAGTCAGTAGATTTGTTTCAATAGTCATTACCATTTCTGGAATGTGAAATAACTGTTCTGGATATTAGGACCCAGTGGATCCAGTGCTGGATTGAGCCCAGCATCAGCCTCAGCTGCTGCCCAGTGCCTTACTGGGAGGGACAGGAACTCTTGGACTGGCATTTATATGGAAGAATGTCCTGCAGAGATATTTGTAGCCAACATTTCAGGCCAGTTTTGCTCCTGACAAAGTTCCTGCTCCTGTGATTCATCCACCCACCATGATAAAGCAGCCCCATTTTCCACTTTCGTTTACAGGCCTGTTGTTTGGTCACCATATATTTTATTTAGCATGATGGGTTTTTTTGAAAAGGTCATCAGAAGTTAAAATACAATTCCAAATCAAGTCTTGGGGGGAAGAAACCAGCACAAACATAACCAAACCAAACCAAACCAACCAAACCAAACAAAAACAAACCAAACCGAAACCAAAACCAAAACACCCAAACCAAACCAAAAAACAACCAAACAACCAAAAACCCATTCCTGTTAAGTTGAACTAAATAATATCATCTTTTTGCCCGGGATCATTTTCTCTTCTAGATCATAATAAAATTCTATAGACCAACATTACCCATGTATGTGTTTGTGATTAAAAAAAGTTGTTCTCCAGTCATAAACTTTTTATTTGTTCTCTTTTGGCCCTTTCCAGATCACACCAAAAGGCATTAATGAAGCAAGCAAGAATTTTCCTGATTGATAGAAACAATTCATAGAAAAGGCAAAAATTCATCTTTGGTAAATGAATGTTAGGGGTCCTGGTATCCACATGGAGAGATGCACTGATAAATACATGAGATTTATGGGTTACCTTAAGGTTTAACACATTACAGTTGAAATAAGAAGGTGTCTGGTACCATGGATGATGAGAGAAACCTGCCAGATGTATCAGAGGATCACAGAATAGTTTGGGAAAGGGACTTTTAAAAGCCTTCTAGTCCAAACCTCCCAGCATCTTCAACAGGATCAGGTTTCTCAGAGCCCTGTCCAACCTGACCTTGGATGTTTCCATGGATGGAGGCAGCCATCACCTCTCTGGGAAACCTGGTCCAGTGTTTCACAACTTCAGTGTAAAAAAAGTCCTCTTTTCATCTAGTCTAAATCTCCCTTGTTTTAGTTTAAAAATGCTGTTGGCTGCCCTATTGCAACAGGCCCTACTGAAAATCTGTCCCTGTCTGTTTTATAATCCCCTTTCAAGCACTGAAAGTTCACAATTAGGTCTGCCTGGAGCCTTCTCTTCTCCAGACTGAACAACCCCAACTCTCTCAGCCTGTCTTCACAAGACAGGTGCTCAATCCCCCATCTTTGTGTCCTCCTTTGGACCTTCTCCAGCAGGTCCAGGTCTTTCCTGTGCTGAGAACTCCAGAGCTG
>VZRQ01010336.1:567048-666133 GCA_013397975.1 Machaerirhynchus nigripectus
AGAGGAGAGGAGAGGAGAGGAGAGGAGAGGAGAGGAGAGAGAAGAAGGTTTTGCACAAAGGTCAATATGAGCCTTGAAAGAGAGAGGGCCGTAGCCAAGTACATCCTCTTTCAACTGAAAGATTACTTTTATTGACCAGGAAATATCTTCTGCCTTTAAATCACAGCAAAGAGAGTGAGGTTGAATTGTGAACCCAAACTTGTTATAAATAGTGCTTCATAATTGTTTGCAAAGTCCTTGCTGAAGAAGACTAGGGCAGGGCTTACTTTGAGAAAATGAGACATGATACTCAGACTTCCCATTTCTTTTAATAAACAATTTATGTAAATTTAAATACATTGCATATGCATGTTTAAATTTGCTGCTCATAATGATGACAATCGCAATTAAGCTCTCTGTTCTTCTGGCAGTAGCAATAATACAGAACAGAAATAAATAAATAATAATAATAAGTTATGTTTCCTGTGACCTTTCTAAAAACTTGTAAGCCAACTGCAAAATCGATCTTTTTAAAAAAAAAAATCTGATTTTAGTAACAGTTTAATAAGCGCATGCATTTCTTTAGGTATTTATGTGTTGCCTTGAGGAAAAAAAAAGAGACCAAATATCTAAGAAACCTATTTGCAAAGGGAAAGGTTAACTGTGAAAACAAAGCATCTTCCATTGTTTAAATTATTTATGTACTATAAGTTGAGTCTTTTATGGTCGATGAAAGAGGACTGCATTTAGAGCAGTGATGTGGGGAGATAAGACCTCCTCTTACTGTTAGCTAACAAAGTTCATGCTTCAAATGGAATTGAAGACACAAAAAGATGCAAAACTACTCAAATTTAGTTGAGCAGCTTTATTTCCAGGCCTAACTTAATGATTGGAAACGCAGAGTGCTCGGATTAATATGCATTAAACTTCTTACATAAACGTTTCTGTCAGGTAAAGGAGAGGATTGAGAAGGATGGAGGAGGAAGAGAGGAAGTGCCAAACCAGTGACAAGGGGCAGGAAGCTGAAGAATGGCAGGCCATGTCCTGGCCAGGCTGACCAGGGAAGAGGAGCAGGGCCCCAGGTCATCCTCTTTAAGCCACACTCTCAGTTTGCCCCATCCCTGATTTTTAGGGATGAATCGCTGTCCATCCCACACTGAGATCTGCAGCTCCTTCACTCCTGCCTCTCCCTGTCACTGCTGCAGGTCCTCAGCTGTCCACATTCTTTGGCCTCATTGGGTTCATTAAGTCTCTCAGATCTGCTGTTGATAAGCTTCCTCTGAAGCTCAGCCAAACAGTTTTGCCATCCTGTGGCCATTCCATTGCAGCTTTCCAGAGAAGAGGATTAATGAATATTTTTTTACATAGTTGGGGGGATTTTTCTTGTAGGTATCTAGTTGTGAGCTCAGACTGAGTCTTTTGCAGCTCCAATCTGGATTGAGACTCTGCTGAATAAACAAGGACATTCCTCAATTTTTAGCCTGTTTTAAGGCAGCTGGATGTGCCTGAAAGTAGTGAATCTTTGAGCAGTGAACTCCTGGGCTGAGAAAGTTGGAAAAGTGGGCATTTATACCCAGGAAGCTGTCCTATTTGCTCCATATATTTTATCCTGTGGTTTTTTGCCTAAGAGACAGACACGAGCATCCCAAACAAACAAACATGTTTTGCATTAGACATGTTACATCCTCTAATGGAAACAAATTCACTGAAATGAGAGGAACAAGACTGTCTCATTGATTCCTTATCTACCTGCTGACGTGGAAAATTAGCCATTTCCAGTGGATCTTTCATCTGCTAATTGTCCTCATTGATTTTGGATGAGGAAATGTAGTGTCTGAACTCAGCTCCATGTTCTGCCAGCCAGGACCTGTTTGTGCTTTGACATACAGGACAAAGTTGGAAAAAAGAGCCAGGAATTTGATTTTCCTGCCCCTTCCTTGCCTGGAGACATTGTGGGCTCCCCATTCCTGGAAGCGTTCAAGGCCAGGTTGGATGGAGCTCTGAGTAGCCTGGTCTAGTGAACGGTGCCCCTGCCCATGGCAGGGGTTGGAATGAGATGATCTTTAAGGTCCCTGCCAACCCAAACCATTCCATGATTCTGGGAATCTATGATCACACCTCTCCCCCCTAGGATACCTGTGACACCTTTCCATTTGACTCATAGCAAGCAGTGGCACCTTTTAATTGCAAGAAGAATTATTTTTACTGCCTTGCATGAGTTTCCTCTGGCAGTGACACTCAGAGCTAGAAAATTCCAGTGGTGAACCTGCAGAAAAATCAGAGGAGAGACAGGCAAAGAGGGGAAAAACCAGCAAAATGAAGTGGGTGAGGAAGAGATGCTTTAACCAATATTGAGAAGTTTCACCAGGTTGCTCCATTCAGTAGAGAAAATAATAGACCATTAAACCCATTATGATGTTATTTAATTTTGTGCATGTTTTTGGATAAATATGGCTCAAACTTTCTGAGCTCAGAGCAGGACAGACGCACATGGCAGTGCAGAAAGCAGCAGTCGGAAAAGCATAGTTTAAAAAAGTTGGAATATTCCTTATTCTTACAGTATAAAATTTATTGGTAAGGAAATTGCATTAACATAAAAACAAGTCCTGTCTCTCCAGCAACACAACAGTGCCAAACAGAGTGAATCCAGTGTATTAAAATACCAGCCCAGATCGTCTCCTGAGCTTTATGGCTGCAGCAATGGAGAATTAGTACCATTAATTAGCTGAAGCTATTTGTTTTACAAATTACAATTGCATGTCTAATCCTGTAACTTTCTGTCCCTGAGGAGTTACTTAGCGAGAGCTCCACGGCAGAACCAGGGAATGAATGGACTTAACTTCTAGGAGCATCTGAGATAAGAAGAGAAGAACAAACTGTTATTTTTATTTCGCTCTGCTGCCGTTTTTTTTTTCACTCTAAGATGAAAACAGAACACCACATCTGCCTTCTCTAAACCACTAATTATTTTCCTGAATTTCTACTGCATTCAGCTTTTTTTTTTAAATTTTGTTATATTGTGATATTTTATTTTTTTCCTTCACTTCCAGTATGCAAGAGCTTTTGCAGCCCTTTAATCATTCCCTCTGGTTCAGTACAGCCCCTTCTCTTTATATAAATAGTTTCTGTCTTGATTTTACCAGTTGAAAGTTCTGACTCAGGGAAGCTGCACTACTGATTTGCATTAGGGCATCACTGTGTGGGATGGTCTTTTTGAGGAATATTTTATGTGGTCCCAATATCTTTAGTCAGAAACAAATCACCACCCTGGCGTCAGGAGTCTCCCATGAAACTTACTCCAATAAAAACATTCACTTTGACAAAGGAGTGTGTAATATTTCTCTTGCAGCTCTGCAAAAGGAAGTCAACAATTTCCCTGGATACGTCAAGAAAAGAAATTATTTCACAGAAGAATGGTAATATTTTTAAAGATGATTTATGAGCTGTTTTTTTGCTCATGAATACCCAGCCTTGAAGTCCACTTGAAAGTGATTTTTTATTTTGGTCGTTGTTGATAAATGCTTTACCGTCATAATAAAGTCCACAGCACATGAGGGAACACCTGAAATCTCGGGCATCTACTGAGCAGAGACAACGCTGCACATCCATTTCTGTGATGATGCATGACTTAGCCACGGACTGATGGATGGCAACTGGGTGTTCCTAAGGAACAATTCCAGTGTCTTACAGCTATGGAAAACTGCAGTCAAATATAGTTTATTAATTGACCGTATGTGGTGTTTCCATGTCTGGCCACATTACCCAGGGGTAAAAAAATCCAGTAGAGAATACATTTAATTTTAATTTCAAAGAGTTGGTTCTTTACCTTATGTTGACAATGGCAGGTGGATCCCTGAGTAAAGTGATCAATGGATGCACAAGACAGAGTTTTCTCTGTGATTTTGCACCCATGTTGAAAGCAGAGGATGTGTCTGAAGAGGCTTTCAGATGTCTCAGCTGAAATGTGGAAACAGGAGTTTAAGCTTTGCACCAGGGCCCAGACACAGAGTTTGATCCCCAGGTGGCTCCCTGGGAAGTTGAAGCAGATGGTCCCACTGCTTCCTTGGTGTGGAAAGTGGCACATTTCATTGGTTTAGTCCACCTAGACCCAGATGAAATTTTGACCTTGATTCTGAAAGACCTATTTTTTACAGACATATTCCATTTCTTTAATTACCTTTAAAAATTATCTGTATCTTTTAACAATGCTTATTGTCCTTCTCATGATATAGAATAACTTGGGAGTTTTATTAGTGTGTGGACAGAATTACATTCTAACTGGGATGAGAATTAAGAAAAAACACTTCTTCATGGGTTGGATTTTTAAATTTTTTAAAGTATTAGAATATCAAAGCACAGGTTTCTTTGTCACTTCTTCTTTTTGTTTTTTTTTATGCTCGTTTTATTGAAAATTCCAATATTTTAAAACGCTCTTTGTTAAAATTACATCGAAAACAGAAAGTATCAGAGTATTTTGTCTTCTCACTTTAAACCCAAGGCTATTTCTGTAAACAAAATATGTTTATTCTGGAAGGTTTGTGGAAAAATACCACCTTATGACAAATGTATTTGACAAAAGGCATATACGGTCAAATCGCTGAAATTCGCCTGCAGATGGAGACTCAGCTGAGATTAATCTCATGTTTGGGTCTGAAATGTATCAGAGAAAGAACTCCTTGCTCTTCCATGCGGGAGAGCCACAGCAGAAAGATGCCACTTAGGTTTAAAGATGTTACTCCAGAGGGAAGTTCCTCGGTGGCAGGAGCACTGCCAAGGGTTTGGTGCTTGCCTGGAAGGAAGGGACCCCAACTCTGAACGGGATTTCTGCACTGTTCCCTATTACAGGTGACAATAAATGGTCTTGATAGGCAATGCATATTTATGTTTATGAGTCAGATGGGATCATTCTGATCTAAGTTGTTTTCTTGTATAAGGCAAGCCAGAGCCATTACCCCGATTCTGTTCCTGAGAGTGTGCATTACTGGTCTCTTCATAAAAAGGGTGAGTTGATTGCGTCTCTGCATGTGATAAATTGTTCTCCCTGTTGAATAATTGGGCTTTATTTATAATCTGAATTTATCTTGTTTCAAATAACAGCTCCTACATTTGATAATTTCATTGAGTTGTGCACGGTACCAAGCTGTCACCTACCAATAATCTGTTCTCTTACCAGTGAAAAAATCTTAGCACACACACATAGACCTTAATTAAGTTCCTTGTTAATCTCCTCTTCAACATATTCAATGAGCTCCACACTCTAAGGAAGCTGAATTACTGTTTTCTAAGCCCTTTCTAGGAGTCTAATTTTTTCTTCAGTGTGGATTTCAGAAGTGCTTTCACATTATCCTTGTATTGCTAATAGCTGTTTGCTGTTTGACATCTCCAGTGATTATAGTTATCACCATATTGCAGTCTGACTTGGTGAACTGTGCTGACTGGAGATCAGGGCAAAGCAGATGTGCTCTGCACTTCAGGTTAATTTCCCCAATCCTAAATTAGCCCGAGCTCTGAACACATTTATGATACATTAAATATGTCTTCACACACTTCAGCTTAGAAAATCTTCATGACAGTCCTGCAAAGCAAGGCAATACTGTCACCCATTTTTACTGAGACAGAACTGAGACATAAGCAAAGTGAAAAAAAAAAATCCTAATCCTTGAAAGGTATTTAAGTAGGTAAGAGAATCATATTGGAAAACTTAATATAAAAGAGTCTGGCAAGTCTATTGTGGGGAATTGGCACATGTGTCTCAGACTCAGTCCACAGTGCTATCGAATCAGGAAAGGGAGAGCATGGATGATCAGAGTAGGAACAAATTCTACTGTCAACCACACGAAAATATTCCTGAACTCTGGGATTCAGGATGTCCTCTTTGCTTTCTGGGGGCACGTGTCAGCCAAACTGGGAATTTGTATTAGAGCTGGACCTGGGCACACACCACCCCACTTTCCACGACAGAAATTTCCAACAACCCCTTTGCACCATGGAATAAGAGAGAGTGATATTATAATTGGGGTAAATAGGAACAGGCAACTCAGGATGTCTCCATAAATCAGTTTACATTTAGCTAAAGGGGTGATCAGAAACCCCACATGGAGGACAAGTGGAGCTTGAAGGGACCAAAGCATTTCCCACCTCCCAGCTCTCATCAGGGAGTTGCTGCACTGCAAATTCATTTTTCTTGTGGGTGTTTCCAGGTCTCTGAGCCACTCATCAATCAGAATTTTGTTCACTGGGCCCATAGGTAACACCTCCAGACCCCGCTCTGACAGAATGGCCTGGGGACATCTCTGTGATATCAGACCTTGGAGGAACCCACTCCTCTCTTGGTTTTGGATCCTTTCTTCCCTGAACTCCTCTCCCTTCCCTGAAGAGGTCCTACTCAGTTTTCAGACTTGCAGTATCAGAACCAAATGTTTATGATTAAAACAGCCAAATGCTGTTCATGAGGATGGTTGAACTCACATGGGGCGTGTAATTAAGATTCTCAAAGAGTACAATTCAGTTTTCATTCTTTGAAGGTTTTGTTTAATGAGTTACATGATTCTAGGATTGAGCAATTTACAGTAACATCACCGGTAATTTGGTCATATTGAATTTTACTGTTTAATTCAGGAATTCTGTAGGTGATCTAAAAAAAAATAATGTGCAATTTTTCCAGCCTGAGACTGTGGAAAAGTATTGCATAGATAACTTATTTAATTCAGCTTTTTCACTCAGCTACTGTTTATGCTTCTGTTGGAGTAATCACAAATCACTGATGAGCTTGTCAGAGATTGTTTAGACTGGTTCAAGGTCATCAAACAAAGAGTCAGATGGAGGAGTCACAATGGCGGAATGCAGAATGAGTATCAGGGTGAGTTCCATGTAAGGCAAGTTAAGCTGGAGAATCCTCTGATTCTGTCATAAATCTCCCTTTTAGAAAGGAATGAGCACAGATCTGCCCAGTGCCCACAGGGTTCTTCATTTTCTAATCAGTTGAAAAAACTGTGTAAAAAACTTACACACATGATCTAAAAACGCCTTTAAGCCCTTTAGTAAATTTCCTTTATCTTATTTCCAAGCCCCTCTGTGTCACAGAGAAGATCAGAGCAGCCTCTGGAATGTACGTGCATGAAATGTCCCATAGATGGGAGAAAACAGTGAGGAAGGAATGATTCAAAAATATTCACGTCCTTGAATACAAAGGCAGTGAGAAACAGATAAATCTCCAATAAGACTGTGGGACCTAAAGAAACCATCATGGGATCAGAAAATGGTTTGGGTTGGAAAGCTATTAAATAGCAAGATAATAAAGTATTTTGATTTTTGTAGAAACTATTTTAGATATTACATTACTCAGCGTATGAATGTGTGTAAAATAAATTACATTATTAATTCATGAAAAAAGTTTAAAAAACCCCAAATATTTAAAATCTTATTCTGACATTTTAATTTGTAATCAAAGCTTATTTTCATTTGTGAAAATTCAAATATAGCTGTATTTTTTACAGTGACGTAATCATAAGATCTTCTGACAAAGTATTTATGATCTTATGAACATATTTATTTGCAAATAATTAACTCTACTTCCTTAGAAACTTGAAAGCTGTGGTTGCTTGGGTTTTCTGTTGCCAAGAACTTGCAGAAATACTGAAATTTACATTGAAATTTAGTGTATTTGTTTAGTTATACCTGATTATAATTGATCTCTGTATATTATCATCTTTCTCTAATTCTCCTCTTCACCTAAACCTGTAGAGGGTCACTGATCACAATGACTAAGATTTTATTCTCATGTAGATAGTTAAGTTTAAAATAAAAGAGCAAAATATTTAATTTACCAAACAACTTATTTATTTTCCTTCTGCTTCAAAAACTTCCAGCCAAAGCATGGAACTTTTGTTACTGCTGATGTGTGCATGGAGGTCTCATTCTTCTCTGGAAAAATGTCTTTACACTGATTTTGTTCTTATGTTCTATGCACTTAACTTGGCTTTTGCTCCAGTCAGCCCAGAGGATGTGGGAGGTTTCTGAGTTCTGTAAATGAATCTGTATTTTAACACTGGAACAGATTTCCCAGAGAGGGTGTGGAGTCTCCCTGCCTGGAGATATTCCAGAACCCTCTGGACACAATCCTGTGCCCTGTGCTCTGGGATGGCCCTGCTGGAGCAGGGAGGTGGCACCAGATGACCCACTGTGGTCCCTTCCAGCCTGACCCATTGTGTGATTTTGTAAAAATAAACAAACAAATAAATAAAAATAAATAAATAAATAAATAAATAAATAAATTATAACAACACCAATTATAAGTTTCAAAGACTAGCACTAACTGTAATTCATTCTGATTTTAAACCAGTCTCTATTTAGCTGGTAATAAGGTATCAGAGTGCTCTTGTCAGCAGTGCTGATCTCATCTCAGCTGGGCAGTGAGCAGCCTGTTAAATGATTTTCAAAAAGCAGAAAAACCATAAGGCCTGGCTGGTAAAAGGAGAAGAAAGGGATGATGAAAGCTTTAGGGTTCAATTCTCCATGGTCTCTGAGATATGATGCTAATTCAATATAGTACAAATTACTATTCAAATTCATTAGCATCACACTAAGCAATATGCAATCACAGCCAAGTTCACAATTAGCATTAATGATATTCTCCAAGTGGGGAGAAAAAAATCAAGGATTGAGTTTTACTCTCCAGACAAGATAATACAAGAGAAATAATGCCAGGGATTAGTGTCTAAGAAGGGAATTTATTTCCGATGTGTTTACAACTCCCAGAGCTCAAGGAGCCTGAAGATCACACACAGATGGGACATTTCTCTCTGCAGATATTCCCATCCAGCTGCTCCCAGTTTCACCTGATGCCTCAGTGGCTACAAAATGGAACTGGGGGAAAAGCTGGAGTTCCTCTAAATTACCTTTGCTTTGACTTTTAGGCCAATTCCTCACCACGTGTTTGTTCACAGCTTTTTGGGAAATGAAATACTCAGTTCTGGGTGTTCCTTTACGTCTGCTCTGACTGCAGGGAGAGTCTGACACAATTTCTCATAGACCAAGCAGTGAAGTTTAGACAGAGGCAGCTGGTGAAAAATATTTCTCTTTTGAAGCCCACACCCATTAAAAAATTATTCATCGATTTTTGGGATGCAACAGATCATTACTTATATTTCCAGAAATTATTACTCTCTTGTTTGCTGCACCACAAAATTCATCTGTGTGGCACCTGGGTTGGCAGCAGCTGGATTTGCAAGGAAAAATTCTTATGAGGCCTTTGCAACTCGTTACAGATTGCAATTTTTCTTACACAATCGATGGGAGAGGTTGCAATTCAGGTTAGTGTTGTGCACCCTGAAACCATGGACTGGCTTCTTTGAAAATTATTTTGCACAAATTAATGTAAGATTCAGGGAGGACAATCTTCCGAGGATATAATGCTTTTTAAAGCAATGCAAATCTTCCATCGCTGAAGAGAGTAAAAATCATCAAAGAAATTCAAATAACTTTTTATATGAGTCCTGTATTTGATAAAGACACCAGTGGTACTTTTCCTATTCTGGCATAAACCTCTCTCTTATGGCATCAAAATGTGTCTTTCCTTTTGTTGTTAAAGAAAATCCAACCAGTACACCGGGGCATGCAACCAGTGTGTGTGCCACCTTCTTGTTTCCTTTTAATCATCACTGAATGAATTAAATTATTTAAGACATTTTTAAAAGCTAAGAAGAAGAATTTCTAGGTGAGTATCTAACACAGATGTAGAATTACAGTGGACATCTATAAGCAGTTAGTAGGAAAATTGTAAAAACTTGAAGTATAAAACATTTGTTTCTGACAAATCCAAACTAATATTTTATTATCATAAGCCCACTATTTCATTATTCTGAAGATGCCAAACACTGGTTTATTTTTTCTTTGTGGAGCTCCCACCCTTTTTGCTGCCTGAGAATTCATTGTTTTGGGAAAAGTTTCTTAGTCGCAAGGCCCCTTTTTTATCTTCAGAACATCAAATGACTTGAGATGGCAAAAAAACCCCAACAACTTATCCCAATGATTGAATCCATCTTCATGGCTTCCTGCTAAGAAGATGAACTAAGAAATCAATTTTCTGGGGAATCTTTTTCAGATCTATTCCCCCTCACCCACTTCCTCCAGGAAAATGCTCACCTCTGTTTAGAATGGACTGAATCACCCTCCAGGAATGTCATTTTTTATCTCAATATGCCTTGGACCTCCACAGCAGTTTAATATTCATAGAAAATCATAAGAATTCAATAGTAGAAACTGAGAATCGTGGATGCAGCTCTCTGGAGGAGAACTCAAAAGACCATCTCTCCCACATTTCTGACCTAAGGCAGGGTCACACTTTATGCAAATCATTCCTGACATGTGATTGACTCTCCCGTTCTCAAAACTTGCAGCAAGGGCAGAAGGAGATTTCATGCTCACAAAAGCAGAGTGCAGGGGTGACTCCTCTGGCTGGCTGGAGGCTTTTTCCCCTGATGTTCAACTGGGGGAGCGTTCCTTGAACCAAATAATTGCCTGCTGAAAGGCAACCAGAATTCCAGGTACAGTGACACTCTTCGTTACGCAGATGGAGAGGAACTTGGCCGAACGCCCTCTGTCCTGAGCTGTGCCCTGGATTTTCAGGATTACACTACGGCTTCACTGCAGGACAATTTACTGAGGACCAAGCAAAAAAAAAAAAAAAGGATGGATATACACTTTTATCTATATAAAATGTTTAAAGATCTACTTTCCTTATATATTAAGCAACACACAGTTATCAGTCTAGTGTTCCTATAGAAGCATGACAATGTAGATGATACTTTCTGGATGTCTTCCTGCTTTGCCAATATGGAATTGGTGCTGTCATTAACACCGGCACTTGAAAAACGAAAAGAATCTCTTATTTGTCCTTGGCACTGCTGAGGCTGCACCTCTAATTTTGGGTCCAGTTTTGGGCCCGTCACTACAAGAAAAATACGGAGGTTCTGGAAAATGTCCAGAGAAGGGAAATGAGCTGGGGAGTGGTCTGGGGCACAAGGCTGGTGAGGAGCAGCTGAGGAAGCTGGGGGGGCTCAGCCTGGAGAAAAGGAGGCTCAGGGAAAGGGAAGATCAGACTCTTCTCCCAGGTAACAAGTGACAGCACAGGGGAAGGGGCCCCAACTTGGACCAGAGGAGGTTTAGATTGGATTAGGAAGAATTTATTCACTGAAAAGGCTGTCAAGTGTCAGAACAGGCTGCCGGGGGAAGTGGTGGAGTCACCAGCCCTGGAGGTTTTTAAAAGAAATGCAGATGTGACACTAAGGGACATGGTTTAGTGGTGGACTTGACATTTGGACTTGATGATCTCAAAGGTCTTTTCCAACCTAAATGGTTCTGTGATTCTGTTTCCTTAGAAATTTCTGGCTGTGGACCTGCAGAGGTCTCTTGTCCAACAGCTCACTGGAAGTTGGAATACTCTCAGCACTAGGTAAAGATAGAATTATATTTTCTGGCCAAGCCTTGAAAACCATCAAGGATGGATTTTGGTCATTGAGAAGTGTCTGGCTTAGCCACAAGAGTCTTCTGCTGAAATTTCCCAGCTTCCTACATAATGGGACACTTGTTCCTCAGCTTTCTTTGCAAATCTTCTCTTGCCTTTTTCCTGTTGAAGTTTCTTAGAGAATTCTGCCAGGAATCATAATCTGCTCTCCTAAATCCTTTCTTGCCTCTTTTGATTGCCTTCCCTGCCTTCCACTCCATCAACCCAATCATCTCATCTTCACTGCTGTGGCCACATTTGCCAGCAACTCTACCCAGCTCAAGAACAGCATCACCCCTGATTGGCCCCTCTGGCATTTGTATAAATAAACTCTGACCAACACCATCCAGAAATCCCACACGGTTCTCCCAGTGCTAAACTGCCTTTCTAGCAGATGCTGGATGTGTGAAAAACCCCTGGTGGAATGCAGGGAGCAGCATGCCAGTGTCTGAGACAGGGCTCTTCCAGTCCAGACAGCTGTCTGTGTTTCACAGCTGTTTTCCACAGAAATGAAAGCCTTTGTGCTTCAAGTATACCAGACTCTGCTTATTGAGAGTCTCTCATCAAATTTGAGATAGGCAAAATAGCTGAAATATCAGTAGAATGATCCTTTCCTTCTGATTCACCTCATTTTGCTTCTTACACTTTTCTTAGAGGGAAAAATAGAACACTTCAGCATCACTCTTTACCCATAGGTAGGAGACTGTGAATAGAGACTGTGAATCAGGGGGTGTGAGGTCTATTCACATATATGCAATTTAGGGTTTCCTCCTCTCCCTTTCTGATTTTGAAGTCTATATTTGCTTTAAGTTAATGTTCTTGTTCCACTGTATTTCATTTATCTGTGGAAGAATCCATATTAATCTGGCATTTTTAGAATAAGAAAGACAACAAAATTAAGATCATAACTGGAAACTTCACATAGATATGCAAACTTCTATGTGATACATATGCAAATTCTGCTGTATATGCACCATAACGTAATGCTGGTGTGTCTCTGATCTGATTTTATTCTAGAAAAGATGGAGGAGGCTCCAAAACTTTTCCCGAATCCACAGCAAATCCTGTCTCAGTGCTGGAGCTCTGTTCTACAACAATTGAAAGAGCAGTTGACAGTAAAATTATTTCATTAACATTACAAGGAGAAATGCACCAAGGAGAAGGATCTGCAGTCTTCACACACCTGAGGTCAGAAGTTATGGAATCATTCCTTACTAATTTCCATAATGAAAGATAAGTGGCAACGAAAACACAGTCGTTATCACATAAATGATTGAAAAAAAATTAATCACGATATGCTCTAATTACTACCCTTTTATCTGTCCTTACTTGCACTTTTGCTTGAGGCTTTTGGCAGATGAAATCAAGTGAATGGAGAAGTATATTTTAGCTAACAAGCTTCCTAGTCTAAAAATTCCTCTCGAGTGCGTGATTCAAGCAAATTAGGAAACAGAGACAGAGAGAGAGAGAGAAGGAGAAAAAGCAAATGGCAGACGATTGCCTTGCTAATTTAATCCCTTTGGTACACAATTAGCACACATCAGGCTGGTCGATGGGAGCCTGCCCTGCAGGTCAGGCTTTCGCTCTGAACAGCTCCTCGAGCTGTGCCGGGCTCTGCTCCTGCTCTGGGAAAGCTCCACACAGCCTGCACCTGACAGCTTGCCAGAGACGAGCTGTCAGGAGCCACTCGGAATTTCCTCTCTCCGTGATGGCTTCTATTATCTGGTAAACAACAGACAAAATGTGTTATTTTATGACTCTCTCTCATCCTCAGAACGCGGGGCCAGGTTGGTGTTCTGGCAGGACAGATGCTGAACAGAGCTCATTCATTCTCTCTATTTTGGGTAGCTATGGAACAAAAAGAAAAAGGGCACACCTCCAGCCTGTTGTGCATCCCTGCAGCAGAGTAGAAAAACTGATGAATGGCTGCTGGAAGCACATCCTCACCTCCTTCAGGCTGGAGGCAGTAGGCTGGACAGAGAAATCCTGTGTGGAATGGAAAACAGCTGGTTGATGGGACTTGCTGCTGTGCTCAAAGTTCAGCTGCTACTTAGATTTGGGGTCAGAGGAGAATGTGAGTGTTCCCTGCAGGCTAAATTGGCAGGCGGGATTGTTTGTTTGCTTTTATGTCTTCCTCTGCAGGCAACTCATTGTCAGCTTTCAGTAATCACCTTTTTTTCTCTTGAATTGTCTAATTGATTAACAGAATTAAGTTGTCACAGCAATTTATTCTTTAGCCCAGAGTTTGCTGCTTCTGCAGCAAGCCTAAAAATGGGAACATGCAGAAAGTCTTGTCTTTTCCCAATCTGGTGTTCTTATATAAGGTTTTCCCCTAGCCTACACACCCAACTTCATTGTGATATGGCACCGTAGACCCTAATTCACTGCATCTCAAAAAGGATTGCACTGCTAAAATTAGTTGAAACAAATTCTGCAATGCAGGAGCTTGAGCAGTCAGCTCAGTTCCTTTTATGGAGCCAGTGGATAAGAACAGACGTGGCACATCTGATCTATTTTAGATGTCAGATATATCACATCCCAGAAATGTCTGTTTCTTTCTGTTGATTCCTTTGATTCTGGGGATGGAGTATAAATCTGGGTTTGTAGCTCAGAAATATGCAGTCCTATTTAAGCAGGAAAAAAACCATTCTTAATTTACAAGTAAATTTGCCTTTTAACAACTTATTCTGTTGATTTATTTTGCATACATGGCAATAATAGATTCAGACATCCAGCAGATGCTGAGCTGAAATAATCTACAGAGCAGAGAATTCTGGAAAAAGATAGCAGCTCCCTGTTTTCCTTACCAGGCATAACCACATTCAGTCCCTTGTTCCTGTCCAAGATATTGGTGTTTCTTCAGATACAGTACCAGGGCATTGTAGGAAAAGTAGATAGAAAGGCTTCTGATAATTTATTTCTAACATCATGGAAAAATCCAAACTTTGGGCATTAATAGCAAGATCATCAGTAGCCAGACACCTTGAAAGTTATATTTCTGGTGCCTGAACATGGATTTGGGGAACCAAAGGATTTATACATGGTAACACAGTGATAGCAATGAGATCTTACATCACAGCAACAGCAACAATAATAATAATAAAATAGAAAGGAGAAGGGAGAAGAAGAAGAAGAAGAAGAAGAAGAAGNGAAAGAGAAGGAAAAGGGAGAAGAAGAAGAAGAAGAAGAAGAAGAAGAAGAAGAAGAAGAAGAAGAAGAAGAAAAGAAGAAGAAGAGGAAGAAGAAGAGGAAGAAGAAGAATTTTTTATTGCAACGGTAAAAATGTAGAGTATAAAAATAATTGGCAAACACTTCTCTTTTAGAAGAAAAGATTGAACACAATATGAAACTAATTGCTTTGGGAATTCAGTTATCAGAAAACATTGATAGACTCATTTTCCTTAAACCACTTGAGTAACCAGAAGGCATCATCGAAACATTAACTAGGATGAATCTCATGATAATAAAATCACCTAATTAGAGCACAAGTGTCGTGAAGAGCAGAATAACCATGACAGAAATCTGCCTGATTTTTACCTTTAGAATTAAGTGTTCTCCCCTCTTATTTTCTGTACAGACAGGTAAGGTGTCTGATGCCATGGAACACTATCAATTATTTCTAGAAGCACCCGGGAGCTAATTGCACCACCTACCCTGTCAGTATTTCGGAAGAAATAAGTAAATTACTGCTCTAGGGGTTGATCACAATATATTGCATTTCTCACAAAACTGGAGGGGAAAAAAGCCCCCACCAATAGCTGCAACAGCAAAAAATGTAACGTTAACTGAATGTAACCAAAAAACCTCTGTGATTCCTGAATGTGGAAGTACAGAAGAAGTTACTTGTCTGTGTGATTGATACAGCTGCAGAAAACTCATCTTTGTTTTTTCAGTACGTTATCCTCTAGATTAGTTCCTGATCTGAAACTGTAATCCTAAAGGCATTTCCTGGGATAAAAAATTATCTTCAGTTGGAGATATTATCTGAAATTCTAGGCAAAGATATTCATTCAGAACAGAAACACTCTTTAGAATAAGTGAATGCCAATATTTCCTGAGCCAAAGGGAAGCATGGGAAACTCTTTCAGGGCCTTTTTGATATGCTGGGCCCTTCAAAGACCCCAGCAAGATAATAATGCTGGTATCAAAATGGAAGAGATGAATGAATTTCGCACTCTTTCTGAAAATCAGATCTCTCTAAAGTGTTTTACATTATATATTAAAAAATAAAAAATCAGGAGCAAAACAAATCATCAGTCCTTTGAAAGTCCTCAGCATGACCTTCACACATCTAGTTGATAGATTGCTAACAACACCTGAAAAACTCCTGAAAAATTAGTATATTTTTGGGTGTCATAATTACCCAAAGATATACCAGATGGTGCCACTGAACTGATTGGTTTAAACTTTTCCAGTCCCAAAGCCGTATTTTAGACACAGACTTAAATGAAGACATTAATGACTTGGGGAAATAAAAAAAAAAAAAAAATAAAAAGCCCAGAGAAAGAAAAAAAAAAAAAAAGAAAAAATAGTTAATAAGGACTACAGAAAGTTGCATTTGTGATTAAATAAATACCTAGAGGTGTGTAGCTGAATTATTCTTTATGTTGCATTGACTGTACTGACCAGATCTCACACAGGTGGAGGTAACTTCACCTATGCACTCACATTTAGAGATATTAAAGTGGAATTTCATCTCACCATAGGGGAAATTCCCCTTCCCGACTGTATCTGGTGTATTCCAGGCTGTCCAGGATGTCTCCATAGGGCTGTAACACCACAGTGGATTCTCGAGGGAGCCGCTCCTTTCTGGAGCAGTGGCTGGAGCTCTGGTGGGACTCTTTGGAATGCTTCAAAGAGCGCCCCGTTCGCTGGGAGCCTTCCACATTCCCTGGCTCTTGGAAGTGCTCATAATTTCCTTTTCTGAGCTCTGTCTTCTTAGATTATTTGCCTTTGTGAGAAACAATTTTCTGTTGTTTTGAAACTTCATTCCTTGGGTGGATCTGTGTGTCCAAACATAACCCAAATGTTAAATAACATCGAGTGAAAGGGACAATGCAAGGGATGTGAAACAGAAAATTACATCTGTTCCTAGGAAAAGTGCAATAAGAATGTGTTTTACAACATTTTATCATTATAATTATTAAATTGATATGAAGCATTATAGTAGATGAGTATTTGGCACAGAAGGAAGAAGGTGGGCTCTCCAAATCCTCATCAGTAGGGACAGACTTAGAAAGACGGTGAGAAAGGACATTTTCAATATCACTGATTTCTTTATTTTCACCACTGCCGAAGGAAATGTGCATGACTCAAAAGGGGCCCTTCAAGGTATGAGTATTTCCAAGCCTGCAGTGTCTCTGAAATGAGAATGCTTTCAGGACATCTTCTTGCTGTAACAAAACTTTAACCTCAGAGGATCTTTCTGATCCTTATTTTGGGAGGAGAGTCTTCCAGCTAATTTATGGTGACATTAGAGCATAAAAACATGCACAGTAATGAATTCTCTTTAGCCTTTGGGCTGTAGCTGTGTTTTATTGTCTCCAGGAAAATAAAAGTGGATGCATGGAAACATTCAGCATTTGTGTTTTAATTGCCCCTGAGAATCCCAACTGTTTTGTGAAGAATGCAACTTGCAATGGTACGAGAAAAGAAAAGAGAGATATTTTCAAGCTAATTGCTGAAAAGAATAAGAAGCAAAGTCCAGCAGCAGCAGTGAAGTTCCTAAACGCTGAAGATAATTACATTTATTACTATTTAGGGTGAGCATTAAGGAGAAACACAGGGAAGGGTCTGTTAGTCCTGAACAAGACAAGAAGGCATGAAGGATGGGATGCGAAGGATGGGACAGACCCTCTTTTCACGTGGAAGAAACTTACGGCTTGCAGATGTTTTACAGGATTTCTTAGCTAAATTGAATAACTGCACAAATGAAAGGGTTTGAAAGGCAATCTGACATGATAAGACCCGTTCAGATTGCAGAGCTGACCTGCATCCTTCATGTCCCCTATAAAGCAAGTCAAAGGTAATAACAAAGGAAGAGGGCTGCACTGTCTTTAAACTTATTTTCTATTTTGGTCTAAAAGGTTTGTCTTTGACGTTTCATCAGGCATCACATGTGTTCAGAAGAATGGATGATAGTAATTTGTTTAAGCAGAGCTCTCGTGATTTAAATCACTACTGGTACCCTGCCCAATATCCTTTCCTGCCATTAACTACATGATGTTATAATTAAAAGACTTCCATAAACACTGGGAAGGAGGTAAAAAGGAGTGTGAAACCTAAAAGATCCCACCTTTCAGTGTGCTGCCTCTGACCAAAATAACAAGCTTGTCTAAGAACTTGATTTCAGACAGAGATAAAATCCTCCTGTGATACCAGTTTCTATTTCTTTTAAAAGGGATGGAAGGTATTAGTGGAGATGGAATGGATTTTCCCTTTTCTTTAATAGAGTGGATTACCCCAGTCTGGAGGCAGACCAGGCTCCAAATCACAACAAAGTAGAGACTGACATTTTCCTTACCCTTCCTGCTCTTTAGGAAAAGTTGGGAGAGCAATTGGGGTCTTGCCTAGCCAAGCTGCCTCGCTGATATCCTGGCAGTTCATAAGGCCAGAGTTTAGGGACCAAGGTAATCCCACTGATCCACACAAACCACCCTGTGACATTTCACAAACTTCCCTCCACCTTTCCAATTTCACTCAGCTGTGTCTTCAGCTAAATGAGTGACTGTTGTAGGGAATGCTTCCAACAGCCAGAACACGTTTCCCTTGGTTCCCAAGCCACAACAGAATATGACATTATGGGTTAATGGCATCACTTCACGGGCTGAAGGGACAAACCTGGATGTCACAATGATCCATGGCACGGGGGGAAAGTTCCCTCTCTGCACTAACCAGTGTGGAAACTTTCTCCCTGCTGCAGAAACTGCTGACATTTGGTTATTATTTGGCAGACAAGGCAGGGAATGGAGGACAAAACAAAGGGCAAGTGAAAAGAAGAAATAAAGCACAGAAAGAGGTCTGAAAGAAATGTTATTTGCTCTTTGGTGAGTTATGTGATTAAGGGCCATTCTTTCCGAACTCAGAGACCCAGGGATGAGTCTGAGTCCCTGTAGTTCCCTAATCAGTGAATCCAGTCCAGGTGGATGAGTCAGTCAGAAAACCACCCTCTCAGGAATGCCCTGAAAACTGGAGGGGTTATTGCCTGAAAAGGATCAGGGCTTCTTATGGGATGCAGAAGCAGAAAGAATGCAGGAATGTGCAAAGATGGAATATTTAGCAGGAGCAAAGGCAGCAGAAGGGAGGGATCAAGATGGACCAGGAAGAAAAAAAGATTGGGAAAATAGAGGGAAAAGGGTTATGGGCAAACTGTCTGCTGGTCAGGATGTTTGTCTGGCTGAGCCCTTCACCACAGTCTATCCTGTCTTATTGCTAAACCCTGATGCTTTCTCCTGTGCTAGTGAGCTCACTATTGTCAGCCAGCACATAAATGTGACGGGCTACAAGCCAGGCTGGCTGCAAACAGAGTGGCAGGTGTGGTGCCAGACTGCTGCCACGGGGGTTTGACAGTCCTGGTAAAAGCCTCAGGCAAGGACTGGGACCTCGGGGCCAGACGCTCCAAAAGCTGTCCAAGTCCAGCTGCTGGAAAAATCCCTACTGTGTGTATTCCTGTAGCAACCTCAACCCCAGTCAGCCGGGGAGGAGGGAGGCAGCGTGGTGTCTTTGCTGCCCATGTTTGCGTGACTGCTGCGTGTTTATGGGATGCTCTCTGTGTTCATCTTTGTGGCTGTTCATGTGTATTTGTGTGTGCACTTTTTGGGGATACCTGTTCAACTTTGCTGCTGCTGGACCTGGGGTCACCGGGTCACAGCAGCCTCACAGCTGGATGAGAGGAACCTACCTGGTCCTGAATCCTACTGATTTTGGCTACCTTTATCTGCACACAAAGTGCAGGAGCCAAGATGGACACCCAGAGGATTAACCCAAAGTACACCGTCGTTGCACACGTATCACGTCTTTAATGTGAAAAAGAGTAGGTTTAGATTGGATATTGGGAGGAAGAAATTATTTCTGTGAGGATGGTGATGCCCTTGAACAGGTTGCTGAGAGACGTTGTTGACACCCCATCCCTGGAAGTGTTTAAGGCCAGGTTGGATGGGGTTTTGAGCCGCCTGGTGTAGTGGAAGGGCTTCCTGGTCTAGTGGAAGGGGTTCCTGCCCCTGGCAGGGGGTTGGAACTGGACAACCTAAAATTCCTTCCAACCCAAACCGTTCTGTGATTCAGTGATTCAGTCACAACCTTGTGATGGCCTGACTGCTGTGACTTGCACTTGTGTGGTCACAAGCTGAAGATGCTCATTGCATTTTTGGTGCAAACTCAAATGCCAAGTCTTCGATGGGGAGACTGTGCTGAAGGAATCACACCTCTCACCCCATGGATACAAGGCTTTGCCACAAAAGTTTTGTTCTGCACTCATTTCTGCAGTGGAGCAGTACCAATTTAACCCATTTTCCCAGGTAGAAAGGTAGCCTGGTTTTTTGTGGGTTTTGGGGGTTTTTTGCAGACCAGCATTTACAGGTCGTTTACATCATCCTTTCTCTATTATCCACTTTTTCTTTGTTTTATTGCTGGATCTTTGATGCTGTATGAAATCAATTTTGCAAGGCTTTAAAAGGCAGTTAAAAGGTGAAACATAATTGATTTTCCCCTGCCACCATCACCAAAGGCAAGTAACGGGACAAACCCCGTCCTTAGCAATAACCATTACATTCTGGGAGTGCTAATGCCACTCCTTTGCCTACTTTTAGTTTAATTATCTAATTGGTTTCCATTTACATTTGCCAATAAAAGCCAGTTTAAATATTTTTTATAAAATTTCCACCCTGCTGGTTGACCTTTCTTTTGACTTCCAAAAGCTTTTGCACACAATAAACCAGGGAAGCTGACAGAAATAAAAATGGTTTGTTTTACTTTTGACACTGGGTTTTATTTGCCCATGGCAAAAAACACTCACGTATTGCTTTGCCCCCTCTATCTTCCCCTACAAAGGACTTTATCTTGTACTTTTTTTTCTGCAGGAACACTTCCAAAATAAGATCTTCTTTGCTAGAGTTGCATGTTGAGTTTGACATGTCCAGTCTTGGTTGTCAGCAACTTTGCAGGCTCGTAGTGAGGCTGAATTTGCTTTCACCTAACTTAACTATCTAAAAGCTGAATGCTTAATCTGAGCCAGATGTCTAAACTTCCTTTATATTTATTAGAGACATCACAGCTCTTCCTCAGAATAGGATGAAACACCTTCTGGTGCTGAATCTGTCAGTCCAGCAGCTACAAAGGGAGCCTAAATCATCAGCTTAGACTAAGCACATTACTTTGGGGCAGATACAGTAGATGAAAAACAATCTGTTTCCTGAAACACAGCCCTAACAGGAGCAGCTGCATCTTACCCAGGTTCATCTAAAGCAATTTCAGTGCCCTGTCAGGGAGTGGGGGTGCAGAAGTTTTGCATTTGGGAACTCACAATATGGTCAGAAGCATCATCACAGGTGATGTGGTGACCACAGGGATAGAAGGACTAGGCTTGGCTTGTCCCTTTCAGTTCTAAAGCCCCCACTAAAAATTCAGTTGTGTAAGCATTTTTTGGGGCATAAAAATGGGTCTGTGACCTCAGTTCAGATCTGAGTGTCTGACCAAAGCCAGCACCCCAAGCTGGGAAGCAGCAGAAAGAGTGAAAGATAACTTGCTATCTCTTTCCTGCTTAAAATACATTTTCAGAGGAATAATTATAGAAATCCATCTTTGCTCTTTCTCTTGTGCAGAAAAATGGAAGATTTAATCACTGAGAATCTAACACAAAGCCACATCCCAGTCCCCTATAAAAGTGTCCTTACAAGCTCTTTGTATTTTAAAGTTGTAACTCTTTTAAAGTTCACCTGATAAATAATGTGCTGGGTAGCTCTTCAGTTTCTGTTTAGAGCTGATTGTGACAGCAAGACCTGCACAAGATTATAAAAAAGTAGTTTTCCAATAGTCCAACTTGCTGTCATTTTAACCAGGACATCAGGTTCTGGATAGTTTTAGCACAAATAAGTTAAGTGGGATCTATCTGGCTTTTTCAAGTGCCATCTGGGCACATTCATGAGCTTCACTTGGGCTGTAGAATTAAAAAAAAAGTCATATTTTTTATGCTAATAGAAGGTTATTTTTTCTTTCTTTGAGAGCAGTGCTTGCAAAGCAACAGGGGTGCAATATGATGATTTTTTTACTCTTGGGTAGAAAATCCAAATGCTGCAGTCAGTCTCTAATGGAAGGAATGTATTTTCTTCAGCAAGCTGAAGAGGCAAAATGTGCAGCTGCATTGCAATGGCCCTGTTTGGAGGGGATATGTAGGTCATTCCGTTGGCTGAAGCTTTTGAAGCCACATAAACTTCAGCAGTGACAGGGCACTGCACTTTGTAGACTAAATATAACCTTGTGCTCAACATCCTTTAAAGACAGTGGAGAGGAAAGGGCAGGGGAGTCTGTGATTCCTTTGACCCACTTCGACATCTGCATGAATATAAGATTTATCTGTCCTCAGTACCCCGAATTCTTTCCTCCAGCTGTTACAGAAAACCAAGCAAATTCAGCTTCTTTGTGTCACCAGATGGAGCCAAAATAACCAGGAGAGAAAATCATCTTCCCACTGAGCCTTCACACCCACTGGGCATTACAGTGAGTCACAGAATCATCAAGGTCGGAAGAGACCTCCAAGACCATCCAGTGCAGCCACCAAACCAGCACCACCACAATCACCCCTAGACCGTATCCCCAAGTGCCACATCCGGATGCCTCTTGGAAACTTCTAGGGATGGTGACTCCAACACCTCCCTGGGTGACAATCCAACGCCCAGCAATATTCCCAGTGGATTGTTTTTCTTAATATATAATCCGAACCTCCGCTGGTGCAATTTAAGGTCGTTTCCTCTCATCCTTTCACTTGAGACATGGCAGAAAAAATGAACCCCACCTGGCTCTACCCTCCTATCAAGGGCAGAGAGCAATAATGTCCCCCCAGACTTCCTTTACTCCAGGATGAGCCCCCCCTGCTGCCTCAGCTGCTCCTCCTCAGCCTTGTGCTCCAGACTCTCCCCCAGTTCTCTTCCGTTCTCTGGCCTCACTCTAGCACCTCAATGTCCTTCTTGTCGTGAGGCACCCAAAACTGACCCAAGACTTCAAGGTGAGGCCTCATCAGTGCCCAGCACAGAGGGACAATCCCCACCCTGGTCCTGCTGCCCACACCATTGCTGACACAGAAGGCCAGGAGCCCACCGGCCTCCTTGCCCAGCTGGACACACCCCAGCCCATATTCGGCCACTGTTGGCCAGCACCCCCAGGTCCCTGAATACAGAATTAAAGGTGGGCTGAGTCACTTGCCTTGCCCACAAGCCACCATATATCCAGGATGCACTAGATCTGAGGAGGGTAGATTAATCCCTGCTCACTTCCTATTACTCAGGAAGAAAACGGTTGAGTTCCAGGCTCTAAGCAGGCACAGACATATCATAGGGCAGGGTTTACAGAAGCTGAAGGCTTGAATGACTGCTCATTCTCTCAGCTTATTGGTCTTAACTAAATGCCAAGCAGATTTGTTTTAAGCTTTTGAGATCTTTGTCTTGCGTGTGACGCTTTCTAGTAATGTGCGTTCCGGGGCCAGGCGAGTCGCAGCGTTATTGCTGTTTGCTGAAAACATGCATTTTTACTCAGATCCCATAATTGAAATTCAAGCTGCACATGATGCAATTTGACATTAATTTCAGTTATTTGTGTCTGAGGTTTGCCCCATCCAACAAGAGCCGACAGTAAAGAAGAGCACTGGAAATGGAAATACACAGTGCCATTAGATGCAAGGCTTGATTTGTAAATCACTTAGATAGCAATAAAACTGCGGATGGAAATAAAAGTGGCAAAGCTCAGCTTTCTAAATGTTAAATAATTCAAGAGGGAAAGGGTGAGGGGAAAAAAGTACAGAGGAAGAGCTTCGTGTGTGAAAACAATGGCATCTGAGCAAATCAGAAATTTCAAGCTCTGACTAAATGTAATTTCAGTTCAATTAAAGCAAAACATCAAGATTGTGGGCTGCTAAAATCTGGGATGAAGCATGTCATCGCTGTGTGCAGTTCTAAAAGATTTACAGCAAAACCTGGATTTAGGAAAGATATTCTCTGAAATGGTGCTGCAGGGCTCTTTATTGAGCAGACAGCTCCTGTACAAAACTTGGGTGTGGGGAGTCAGAGCAAGCAAAATTCAAAATGAAAATCATTCTTTCCCCTTTTTATTTGAATTTTTAGATATTTATTTATTTATTATTTTTGTCTTTGAGAAGGTAACAGTGACAGTAAGTTAGCCAGAGGAACAGATGCCTGAAGAAAAGTCTTTTGTCACCTGAACTTTACAAATCTGGAGTTGAGGGGTTTGTTGCTGTTACTTTCTTTCCATTCTAAAGAGAGACTGTGCTCCAATTACAGGGTTCTGATTTCAGCACAAGAACTGCAGAGTGAAATTTTATGGGTTTTGTCTGGCAGGATGCTACTGCAATACACTGTGGGGAGGAGAAGAGCGGGTGGGCAACAAGAAAATGTAGGCCAGATTCAACGAAGCAGATGTTAACATCTGTTCCCCTCCTCTTTCCCTGGGAGAGACTGAAAGTGTTTAAGCATCAGATGCTGCCTTAATACCAAAATATTTCCTCTAGTGCTCACAAACAGTCTGATAAAAAGCTGAGAAGTAACATTATCTCGAGGTATTAAGGAAATAAAGGCTTGGGAATGGAGGTAGAAGATAGACAAGTTACCCAGCAGGGATCTTGTTCCTGCTATTGTGGCTCATCCTGGAGGACTCTAGAGCTTGGCCTGATTTTTAACAACAGCTAGAGTCATAATAGTTTCTTTTGAATTGCAAATTTAATCATTTGTACTGCATGGGAGCCCATCCGACCTCTGGATGTTGAGAACTTTGCTGTGGGATACAAGGGACAAGGGAGGCAACAGTCATGGAGAAACAGCTGTGACAGGAGAAGGACAGAGGAAAAACTTTTGATGGCATCTTGAAAACTCCTTTAGCTACATCGTGGTTCATGTTACCTGAAGGGTTTGGGTGATCCACACATTGGTGAAATTACTTAGGAAACATCTCCAAAGATTCCTTGGCTCACAGATGGAGCTGAGCACGTTGTGGCACATTTTGAATGGGATCTGCCTTGCACCTGCCATTAGCAAATCTTATGGTTACTGAAGGGATGGGAGGTTTGAATTAGATATTAGGATAAAATTTTTTCCTGTGAGGGTGGTGAGGCCCTGGCACAGGTTGCCCAGAAAAGCTGTGACTGCCCCATCCCTGGAAGTGTCCAAGGCCAGGTTGGATGGGGCTTGGAGCAACATGGGATAGTGGAAGGTGTCCATGCCCATGGCAGAGGGTTTGAATGAGATGATCTGTAAGGTCCCTTCCAACCCAAACCATTCTATGATACTATGAGTAGTTAATTTTAAGCAGACAGTGAATAATATTTATCATTTTTTCTTTAGTAACAAATAAAATCTCCAAAAATAAATTTTAAAAAATGTATTTTTGTCTTCCAACTCCTGAAAGAGAAGCTTGAGCATTATGATTTCTTGAGTCCTCCAGTGTGATCACTGAACACATTCAGTTCTCCAAATGTGAAAGGATGGATAAGTAGCCTAGGATGGTAGTCATAACTATTTCCATCTTGATGTCTATATCTGATATATTCTTCTGAGCTCCCTCTAAATAATGGAGAAAAAGACCCATCAAGTGTGACTCACCTCATTCCAAAACAAACATCCAAGTAAGAAGACTTGCACCCAAAAGTCCCATTGTTCCCGCTTTGTCTGGGAGATGACTCAGCTCTGATGGAAACATCAATGCACTAGAAATAGAAAGTGAAGGAAGATGTGTTTTCAGATGTCAAGTAAACAGAGAAAACTGAAGGTAGGAGAAACATCCAAGCGCTGAAACATCAAGCCATTTGCCCTGGGTCTCAGAAGAAAAATAGATCTTCACCCCAAAGTTTTTACAGTAAAAAAACCTGTCGAGTGCCATGTCCCTCTCCAGGTATGTTGTACAATTACACAGAAAAGCCTCAGAGACACTGAGAAGTGAAAGATCAAGAGAAATTCAGAGCGACTGTTTTCAAGCCGGATTTTATTTTGAACGCTGCTGCTTCTATCTGAGATTTGAAGAAAAGAGTTTAAAAGCACCTGTGGTTTGGCTTGGTTTTTTTTCAAGGATATCATAAAAGATATTTCCTATTTCTCCTGACCTTGTCTCACCTCTATTCACAGCTACAAAAGGACCTGTATTACACCTGAGGTAGGAAGTGTCAGAACAGTAATTTTTCCTTGCAATATCTCTACCATCTTTCCTCTTCAGGAATAATGATCCCCAAAGGTGAGTATTCTGATGAAAAATTTAGGGACGGTGACAATTCTACTGTGACCAATGCTACCTGTCACAAAAGGTCAAAATGTTTACTTCAAACAATTTTTAATAAACTCATTATAATCAACCCAAAGTCATGCTCGCACTGGAAGAAAATGATGCTTAAATGCTTGTGTCTATTTTGTCTTTTGTTGGCTCACACCTGAACACACTAAACATTGGTCTGTGAAAAATCATGAAGAAGCAAAAGGAAATATTTCTTTCCTCTTTATCCATTTCCTGATTGTTTTCATTGTCCATTTCATAGTTCTCAAACAGCTTGGGAGGTTATGATTTGTCAGCAGCTCTGGGGAAATCAGCCACAAAAGCCTTTCCTCATTCAGAAATATTAATTCAGTCACATTCCTGTTCTGGCCAAAAACACCTTACCCAAAGCCATTCCAGAGCTGCTGTGTTCAGTCCTTGGCAAACCTCTGATCTGACACCTAAGAACACAACAGGTTTTATAGAAAGACATCCAAGATCTAAAGATAATTATCTCATGTTTTTCTCAGACTGGGATATTTCTTTCCAGAGATGATAACCAAATATTGAAGCTATTTTTCATTTATTTACTTAGGGAACTACGTAATTTTTTATGTATATTCATCTCTGTTTATATTCAGGTTTTTGAAGTCCTAAAGTCTTAAAGTGTTATTATAGACTGATGCCACAAAGTGTTTTTTGGCTGAATCTTAAAAGAATTTTCCTGGAGGTCGCTGCACCATTCACCTCCAGTGTTCAGCAGTTTGTCATTTTAGGGATAATTTCCATGCAACCACTTATTTTCCTGTATTTATTTTTTTAAATTTTACCTAATCCCTGAAAAATAAAGTATTTATAGGTTAAGCATTTAATATTACAAACCTAAAATAAGTTTCAGCATATTAAATTTAAGAACTAAACTTGTCCGCTGAGTAAAGGTAGTCTCACCTGGGTACAAAGCAGAGCTTTCAAAGTATCAACAAAGTGATGAGGTTGTTTTCATAAAATAAAATAAAAAAGTTGAAATAATATGCATTTTCAATAGTACAACCAGCCTGTAACATCCTCAGCTGTTTCACTACAAAATGTGGTAGCCTTCAGAGCAGGGGAGGATAGATCTCACTGACTGATAGAATCAGAATGCCTGAAGTCATTCATTGTCTGAAACACACACACACACATCTCCCAAGCCAGTTAAAATATGTAAACTTCAGCGAAGAAAACAGCAACGCTAAATAAAACTTCTCAGCTGTGCCAAGGTCAATAGCACCACAAAAAGGCCCCTGGAGCTGGGGAAACAGAGCAGACAAAGCTGTATTATATCATCTTCTCCCACACTGACAACTGCCTTGCGCTGTGGATGATGGACATAAATTGGAGATATTTGTTGAGCAACTCTGCTTCTCAGTCTGGATAAAGGAAGGGACAAGTTGATTGCTGGACGTAGTAGTCTTGGTCTGGCTCTTTCTGAGGGAACAAATAAAACAAAGTGAGTTAATTTATTGCATCAGGCTGGGAAAACCTTCAGGTGACCTTGGAAAGAATGGGGAAAACAAAGAAATGACTCAAGGGAAGAAATGGACAACTGAAGAACAGCGCAAGGAGAAAAATGAAAACTCCAACTGTCTCTGCAAAAAAATTTATTACCTTGAGACACACGGAATAATGAATTCTGGAGCATCCAGCAGATCACTTCAGATGTTGTTTTTAAATGTCCTTTTTAAAGGACAGTTTTACACTTTTGTTTTCATCTTCAAAGGATGGATTCAGTGATCTCAGAGGTCTTTTCTGTGATTTTGTGATTCTGTGACCCCCAACCCTCGTTAAGATACAGGAGCAATGTCTTAGACAGCTGTGAACAGCCAAATTTCCTAAATTGCTTTGACCAAATTGTGCCACACAACTTTAAACCTCCATTAACACTATTTATATGTTATTAAAAAAGGTAACTTTATATTAATATATATTATAGCAGTGACTTACCAGTTTGTTCTGGCCAGGTTGGATGGGGCTTGGAGAAACCTGGTTTAGGGAAAGGTGTCCCTGCCCATGGCTGGGGAAGTGGAATAAAAAGGTCTTTAGGGCTCCATTCAACCCAAACCACCCTGTGATTCCATGAATTTGCAGTGGTTTGCATTCTCTGCTGAGCATTCTGTCTGGAATAAGTTCTAAAAATCACAGGTGATTCATTCAAGCAGATTTTGGGTTTTTTTTCAGAGAGAGTAGGTTTTTGAAGGTTTCAGTGTTCCTGGAAGAGGGGAAAAAACAGAACAAATTAACTTGTTTATTAACAGTAAAGATAATAAATGATTGACAACATAAAATATCTGGAGCTGCTAGAACAGGAATTAATGAAATCACTCACACCAGGCCTGATTAGATGTAATTTCTCTCTCTGTCTGTCTAAATACTGCATGGGCATTAACTTTCTCCTTTACAATGTTAATCTGATGTCTTGTCAAGGGAGAAAAATTACTTAAAATGTGTAAAAGCTACCAGCAGGCTGATGGTTATTACTGTATGCAATACGATTTGAAAACATTAATCTAATGGGAGATAGACACAGGTCTTTCATGACTAAATGGGAAACGTGTCCATCATCCACTGCTGCAGTCTGAGGAGCTGAGGGAGTAGCAAATAGCTAACACAAAGTTAAAAGAGAGAAAAGAAATTAGTGCAGCGCTAATGACAAACAGGAACTCTTGAAACAGCACACGACCTTCTCTCACATTCTCTCCTTTACCAGTAAAAAGCCCTTTTAATTTCTTCTCATTTGCATTATTGCAAAATCAACCAGATGCAATATGAATGCTTTTCTTTTTCTCTCTTTTTTTTCCTTAATTCTGTCCCCAGCTTTCTCTCTTTGCTTCCTGACAAAGCACATTCAAAGCAGAAGACATGTCTAGGTGGCCTGATTCAATGAAGTATTTCCACTGGGCACCCCCAGTTTGCATAAAATAATTAAGGGAGTTGGGATGTGAAACGAACTGGCATGATGATGGAACTGGCAGGCTGGAATAAATTAGTTCAGTGATCAGCAGTGAACAAGCAGAGCACGTGTGGTCTTTAAAAAAGACTGAGAGCCAGAGGGAAAAGAGCAAAGTCACGTTTTAGATGTCCACGAGGATTTTCCAGGACATCATAGAAATGTTTTTGAAGAACAAACTGTTTACTGATGATCTAAAGCATGCAAGGCATGATTCCATTTCTGTAGTGCAGTATCACCTTCAGTTTTGACTGTAATAATCTTCACAGCACCTTTCTGGTCCTGGATACAACTGGATATTATTTTTATAATTCTAACAAAGACTTAAGCTTTGAAAGACTTAGAGTTGGGTACATGAAAGGACCTGGGAGACTGTCTGCTGCCAAACTACTATTTCAGCATAACTGAAAGTGGAATCAAGAGTCTCAGTGGTTATGATTTGCCACTGAGTAACCCTGAAAGATTTTGAAGCTTTCAAAACCACGAGGAATTGGGCACATCTTCTCTCAGATAACAGATGCACTGAAGAGGAATTCTGCACCTGAACTGCTTGCCCAAATTGGTTTCGTAATGAATGGAGAAGCACATTTAGACTGTGATCAATTTGAATTACCTCAAACTTCTAACAAAGAGGAGTCTTGTCCAGAACTGCTTAATGACAAAGCCCTTTTTGTTGCCCGGGGACAGCAGGATCACCTGAGATATCTGAGGTTAAGCAACACGGACAGACTTCACCTGGGTTTCAGGTTCCTCCTGTGGTCTGCAACAGCTGCAAGGACCATGAATTACCTGAATGCTGGGAGCATTTAATTTCCTCAAGTTGCCTCAAGATGAGTCTTTCCTTTCTGTCTGTAGTTTTTAGATCCCAACATCTGAGTTTTCTTCAGAGTAAACAACTTCAGGAACTCAGAATCATGGAATAGTTTGGGCTGCAAGGACCATAGTGATCATCTGGTTCCAATCCCCTGCCATGGGCAGGGACATTGTGTAAAAGAACAGAGGGAGGAGCTGATATAACTTCTCTGCCTGGATTTAATATTTCAACAATTACTCCCCCAGCCCGTGAGAGATCTGGGCTCCAGGCCCTCTCCCACGCATAGTCACCAGTGAACATTATGGATCTGAGCACACATCCAGTAACTTAAGAAGCTGCTCCCACTGCTTCCACCATAGTGAATTTTTGCCTAGAAAATGGACAAACAGCATTTGGAAGTCGGGTTGGAACATAACTAATGGTCATCACTAACAGTGCCAATCACTGATTTTAAAAAACAGAAATTGACTCTGGTAATGGAAATTTATCCTGGTGATTTGTCTCTGAAGCAGTCTTGCTGATGTCCTCTCTCCTCCCCTTTTACATATTTGCCTTCTTTGAATATTTTTTATTACTTCAGCAGGAAAGACTTGTGCTAATGTGGTTGAAACGCATCAATTTAAATAAAACTTTGCTTGTTTTTGAAGGATGTGGTTTTTGGGGAATAAAACCCCACAAAATTCTCTAGTCATGTGGGACTGGGCACAGAAAAACAAAACTTGCTTCTCGCTAAAACATTCAAAAAGTGGCACAAATACACAAACCCTCCTGTGTTCAACTGTATCAGCAGACACTTAAATATCAGTTCAGCCTTGGTTCTGCCTCTGCTTCATTTTGGAAAGGAATCCTGCTCTTTTTGTCCTGATTGCATCCTTTCTTGGAAAAGAGATAATCATCCAAGTGAGCTTGTTCTCTCACGAGTGCATTTTGCTTCACATTCAAACTGCCTGTTCGCTGCAGAAATTCTGAGGCTTTTTGCATTGTCAGGGAGCAATTGACTGTAAAGAAAGATTGGAGCATGTTGTCACTCCTACCAATAAAATCCAGATGTTGTGGCATTATTTTCTCTTCTGGAGCTTTAGGGGATGGGGAGGCTTTCATTAAGAGGAGAAGGGATGAGGCAAGGTGGTTATGTGGTCCCATTGTAAAGGAAAATAGTCCTGTGTGCAACAATGACAAGTACACAAATGAGAATAATTAATCCTAGATGGATGGAGACAAGGCTGAGCTGATAGCTTGATGCTTACAGCTTTTCCTGAAGAAATTTATTTGATCCTTCCCTTATTATGTGCACTGCAGCAGCATTTCGTAGTTCTTGGCAGATCAGGCTGGAGCCAGCAGGGAAAACAGAGATGCAGAGCTCAGTTCATTTGCCTAACGATGCACCCAGTGTGACTGGAGATCCCCCAAGGTACTGGAGACATTCACAGGGGTTTGGCAGATCTGACAAAGGTCCTGTAGGATGTGCTTATATTTTTGGAACTGAGGGCCACTGCCCTAGAGAACTTCAGATTTCTCCAGGTACTTTGTCAGGAATTAATACGAAACAATATGTTAGAATACCTCATTAATTTATAAATTAAATGAACATAAATTTACATTATTAATATAAAATATTTTTATTGTTTTAACCTGGAGAAGAGGCTCAGGGAGAACCTTATTCCTCTCTTCAACTCCCTGATATCAGCTTGTAGCAAGGTGGGGGTGGGTCTCTTCTCCCAGTTAACAAGTGACAGGACAAGAGGATGTGGCCTCAAGCTGTGCCAGGGAAGGCTCAGGTTGGACATCAGGAAGGATTTCTTCACTGAAATGTTGGTTAAGTATTGGAACAGGCTGCCCAGGAGGGTGGTGGGGTCACCATCCCCAGAAATGTTCAGGAAATGACTGGACATGGCACTTAGAGCCATGGTCTAATTGACAAGTTGGTGTTCCAAAGATTGGACTTGATGATCTTGGAGGTCTTTTTTGACCCTAATGATTCTATATTCAAAAGGGTTTGGTCCCAGTTACCCCAGAAACCAGTAGCAGAACCAAGAGCAATGCCCAGTTCCTCCTGATTGCAGCATGGAAAGTATTCCATTCCCACCTTACCCTGTGTGATCGGGGACGCTCAGGGACAGGTAACACCAGAGTAAAGGGAGGCTCCCTCTGTTAAAAACAAAGCCAGGCAGAGGTGGCTGCTGAATTCACTGTGATATCTCCGAGGGTTACCATGGAAATTTCTAGGGAGTTTGTTATCAAGCATGTGCAGAGGAACTCAGCCTGGGAGCTGCTGGGTGAGGCATAGAAAATGTGTAGTTCTTCAGTGAACTCAGTATGGCCAAAGTGACAGCTTTGGATGGCTCCTCTGCTCTCCTGCTGAGCTCAGATCTCACTGTGACAGAGTTCCAGCCCAGCACAGCCCTGTGTTTCCAAATGCCTCTGTCTAGACTCAGGTCTATGCAAAATTGATGGTTTAAGCAGCAAAAGCTTTAGAGCAACTTTCAGTTAAACTTCTGTGACTTTAAATTGCAGAATTGGGGGGGAGGGAGTGCGAAGGGAAGCATGAGCTGATGCCACGTGTGTGCAGGGGGAAGGAGGGAGAGGGCTCCAGGTGTAGAATTGCAGAGCTGTGTCCTCTAAGTAAGAGCTGTGTGTCCTGTGGTCATCTTGTCCAGCTGGAAAATCCTGGGGGTGGATTCACAGTTCTCTAATTTTTGTACCACATTCATTAGGATAGTCTAAGAGTGGGTGAGAAAAGAAATAAAAAATGAAACCTTCCCCATCTGCAAAGTTCTTATTTTAAGGGTCACTTGACATCAGTTGTTCAGTAGCAGAAGCACGTCAACAATTAAATGCAGAAGTACTACTGGCAGTGGGAACAGCAAGCTGAACACTGCCATTAAGCTGGAAATGTCATGGATTTATCTAAACCTCAGCATTTATGGCCTTCTTGCACGTAGTTAACCTAGCAGGTAGAAGAGTATTTTGGAGATTGTCAATGCATATCTCAGATCATTCATTAATCAGAACATGCAGGTGGCTTTGGGGTGCCACATATCCCACTTTTTTTTTTCCAGAATGCTGAAAAATTTTCTGTCCCACTAGTGAGAGAAAATTGATGCTTGCTTTTTCCAGCTGAAATAGCAATAGGACTTTTTGAACAGCAATGTAATATGGAAGATAAAGCTTGTTGTTTCATGGAACAGAATTGTGTATTTATTATTTGCGGTTCACAACAGACAGGCAACTCCATGAAAGACCTTTAATCTCCTTTTTAGGCATTGTGGAGCAGAATCAAAAAAATCTTCCTGTTCTGTGGAGGAAAAGGAGACAAACAACTAGGAAATGAAGTTTCAATACTTTCATTTTAAGCTGCAGAGTACAGAGAACTTCGCCCGAGGTCTCTGAATTGTCTGTGGCAGGGTCAGGAGCTGCAGCCGCAGCTCAGAATCCCAAATAAGTTTTCTCAGATGATTTCAAATATTGGTTCAATACTTGTCTGTAGGCTTTCCAATGCTCCTGAACACAGCATGAAAAAAATAGGTGTAGCCATCTAAATTCTCTGAGGAAACCTGATCTGAGGTTGTTTATTCACTGTGCTCCACATTCCAGGCTCTTCCTTGCACTGGTGTTGGTGTGCTGGTGTAGGCCCACAGCTCCCAATACAGGGATGATGTCCCAGATCCGAGCTGGAGGGGGAATATCAGACTTTACCCACTGAGTGTGGCCACTTCTTCAGGTATCTGAATCACAGAATCACAGAATGGTTTGAATTGGAAGGGATAGTAAAGATCATCTCATTCCAACCCCCTGCCATGGGCAGGGACACCTTCCACTTGGCCAGGTTGCTCTGAGCCCCATCAAACCTGGTCTTGAACAATTCCAGGGATGGGGCAGCCACAGCTTCTCTGGTTACCCTGGTGAAACAGAGGCTGAAATACTGTCCAGAAAATAAAACTACGGCATGCCTCCTCACTGTTACTGGATTAATGACTGAGAGTGAGACAATCAGTGTCAAAATATTAAGTATTTCACAACCCAGTCAAGTCATTAAGGGAAGACTAAAAATATCACACAATAAAGCAAGGCCTGCCTCAGGTCATTTTTTTTTTTTTTTCACTTAACACCTTAGCAGTGGATGTGGGATACAGTTTTTAACTCCAGAATTAAGGCTTAGTTTTCAAAAGTTCCTGAAATTCTGTTTTAATCCAAATTTTGTATGTCAAGCCATCGGATCAACATAATGTGAAGTTTTGTGCAGAAAGATTTGTTCTAATTCTATCCTCCAGGATGAGAAAGTTGGACAAGAAATGCAAGAGAAGCAGGAAATGTCAGGTTCATTTACTGCCCTACTTTGGATGAACCAATACAAATTACTGGGGTCCTCTTCCCCCTGTTTACGTCGCAGCTGAGGAAGAAAATGTTTCTTCTCTGTCTCTTCCTGGCGAAGCAGAGTTTATTTTGGATGACATTATGCTCAGGTCTGTGCCAAGGAAATATGCACACGCACTCACCTTATTGGTCAGCAGAATGGAATGCATAGTGAAATATCACTGAAATTTTACATAACCTATTTACTCAGTGAAGAAAAGGCACAGATCTACTTTGCATAATCCTCTACGCAAGAAATGTTAGAACCAAAAAACACTTGAATACAAATTATTCTGAGGCCTATCTACTGCTATTGTTTAGAGCAGAACTTTCACCTGCTTGCGAGGAGAAAGAGCGTTAATACCCACAAATCCATGGCTGATAATTTTTCTCTGTCTTTTGGACATTTTCATGCTCCTTTTCAGGCCTTGGTTTCTCAGGAAAGCAGGATAATTATGTTAATAGTTGCTTTTATTCTGGTATGAAAATTACATTTTTTTTTCAGCTTGGTTTGTGTCATTTAGAAAACAGTTTAGACAGAAATTAAAATTAAAGAGCATTGATTTCAGAATAAGAGTATTTACAGAACTCTGTGGTTTAGAATTACTGGTTTGGATGTTTTTGCAATGCCTGTCTAGTTTTGTATGCCCAATTCAGGTGCATTGGGTAGGAGTCTCATGTCCCTGAATATCTAATGATGACAATTTAGTTGATGAATATCTAATGATGAACATCTAATGATGAAAGTTTAGTTCCCAATTTGCCAGTTATTTAATGACATTGATCCTGAATACCTATAGCACTTCCAGAAACAGTAGGGAAGACTTTCTCCAATGCTTCCATTGGAACACAACCCATGAGATGTTCACCCAAGTGTAGTAACTCAACCTTTCTTGGTCTAATTAAATGAAAATATTGCCTTTTTTCTTGGTGTCATTAAAGACTACCACAGCCAGGACTAATATGGCTCTTCTTCATGATGATTTATTTTATTTTCCTTTACCAGAGATCTAAATTGATGGGGACTCAATAATCACGGCACGTTTCTTCCAGGTTACATGTTGGTGGTGACAAAAAGCACACACGAAACTCATCACTTTCTACTCCAAACAAAAAATAATTCTCTTTGTCCTCTCTCTCTCTTACTCATAAAAGAACAAAATTCAGTTCAAAGAAAGCCTACACAAAAGGAAACATTCTACTTTCACTCCTTGCTGCTGTAGGAAGGGGTGCAGAGAAGATACAGAACCTGAGCCATGATAAGGATGTGACTTCATCACCTTTGAATAGAGGCGCCGTTGTCAGATTTGTGAAACTTCAGAGCTGTAACTGCGTAAGTACTGAGACTGGATGAAATATTAATCCAGCCCAGAGTTCCTGCCTCGTGGCCAATAATGTATATTTATGGGAAAATTATAGTACTAGGAAAATGCAACATGCACATACTCACTGAATAATAAATACCAGTAAGAGAAAAAAAGATCAAACCTCATAGGATTGATAAGGTCCCAACTTAGGTGCTTGCACAACCATGGAAATTGGCATCCTGCTGGCAGCTACTCAAAGAATGCAAAGAAAACTCTTCCAGCAGCTACTGGATTCCCACACAGTACCCCAGGAAGAAACTTTAAAATAGTGCAGAAATTGCAGTCTGGATGGTTCAGTCATCATCCAGAGGAGAATGAGAATACGAGGCAGCTGCATTACAGTTCCCAGGAGATCCTGCATCACTGCTTTGATGCCAAGATGGTAAAACATCCGCCACAGGGAATTTTTGCGCGTTTTCCACGTTGAGATCAAAATGTGATCCATCAGGCTCTGCACAGCTGATCAGACAACTAATTCATTATTTTGCATCTAACCTCAATGGAGAGTTGCTGCCACAGGGCTTGAACAATGTTGTGTTACCCAAAGTATTTCAGTCTGGAACATGCTCGGTGCTCCTTGGGTTGTGGGGAGTCTCAGGAGGATGGAATTCATATCGAGCTCCTGACTGAGCTCACATAACAGAAACATGGGATCCCAATCTCCCAAAATGTCCATCAGTACAACTGATATGACCAGGGGAATCTGAAGGCCAAATGTCAGCTCATGGAAGCTGGACTAGGGACTGTTGTTAAGAAGTCTTTTTGATCATCTTCATCCTCATGAGCACAGGGCTTTCTTCCAGACGTGAGGATGAAGCTGGACACTTCCAGCCTAAGACCTCCCCAGAAACTCTTTCCAAGAGCTGTGCAGATAATCAGAAGTTTGCAACAGATTTTTCAGAAATAATTGCATGTGGGATTCCATATGGGGTGGGCCAGCTTGTTCGTTCAGTGAACGAAATGTTACCAAAGTCCTTCTGCCAGTGCATTAAATATTTAGTGTCTTCTGCTTTGCTCCTCTGTACCAACAATTTAACTTCCCATTCTCTATTCATATAACAATTTAGCAGGATTAAGAGAATTTAATTGACAGCTAAAGCAAAAAACAGTATCAAATAGAATTCTTGGCCACTTTGACACATTCTCAAAAGCTACTGGAATGCAAAGCCTGAAAATATTTGTAAGCAACTGTTTTTATCTATGTATGAAAAAAAAAAAAGCATTAGTATTTCACATTACAAAATGAATACAGCAAACATAAAATTTATTACTTAAACATTTCTTCTGAATGGAGGATTATGAAAAGTTTATAAACGTTCATTGATAAAGGAAGTTCCAAGGTAGTTTGCAAGCAGTATTATCCAAAATGACAACATGTCCTAACACTGTTTGTTTTTCAGCATATATGAAAATGTTGTGCCCAAATGCATATTCAGGGTGGATGTACGTTCACTGCTTTCTGGGGCCAGATCTGTGGGGTCTGATTATTACCACTGAATGTGATGGAATTAACATAATTATGCCTCTTCTTTGTTTCTTTTTTTATCTTTACAATGTTGAAAATAAAATTAAGCTTTGTGGCATTTTCATTTCTCTTTCTTCCTATTTCAAAGACATTTCTTCCCTTTTTTCCAAGCATTTTCTGAAAATGATTGAGTATTACTGGCAAAGCAACAATGTTTGCATCCTATTTCCATTGTCTCTTTAGAAATAGTTCCTCTTTTCTTTATCCCCATGGCAAAACAGTAATTTAGATCACTGAAGTCATAACAGTGATATTTTCCCTTTCCAAAATACTCCAGCTTTAAAATGCTTTCAGATAAAACTGAGATGAAATAAAGAATATTTGGTGGAATGTTTTCATGAGAAAGTTTACATGGGGAATATTCTACTCATCTGCAAAGTGCCGCAGTGCAGACTTTGTTCTGGAAACACTTACAGCCATCTCAGAAACCTGGGTGTTTTGTTTTTCAAGCTCAACATTCATGACCAGCATGCTGTGATACTTTGAAAGTATCCAGCTCTCTGGGAACATGGAAAGGCTTTTAGAACTCTCTGGCATGGCTGAAGGTTTGAAAGATGCACCACTTCTTTCAGTGGCTCCAGTATCACCTCAAAGCATTGGTGAGAGATGTCCCATTGTCACTTTGCAGCTTGACTCATTGGGAAGTCTTCATTGTCCCAACTCAGACCATTAAATTCTGATTCTCAGCTCACTCGTTTTCCTCAGGAACAGAGGCTGTTCCTACTTTAAGAAATAATTCAGACCAGCAGCAGTGGGTCTGCACTGAAGAAGAGTTGTTTTTAAAGACCATGTATCCATAAAAAAGACAACTCAAATTTTGGGCTTAATAGTGGATCTAACCCCGTGGTGTGGTTTTAATGCACATTTACAGCTTGATTGGTTTGGGTGAACCCCAGACTTCTAATTCCTTATAAATGGAGCTGAGCTTGGTGTCTGCCAAGATCTGTGACAGAAACCAAAATGCAACACATGAGAATTACTGTGAGATCCTTCTCAAAACGTCTCTCCTGATTCCAACCTCACTCATTTAGGAACACAAACTACTGTGATGACATCAAACCTCTCCTCTACTCTCTACTCAAATATTTTGCTGAATACCAAGCTGTGCAAGAGGCTTATGGCATTGTGTCTGAGATGCTTTATGGCCCAAATCCAAGATACCTGTCTATATGTGCCACCTGGAAGTTATGACACGATATTCAAGTCTGAAGGACCAGCCATGGTTGTTAAGTTCAAAGTTTTGTTTATGGGTAGAGAGGAAGAACGCCTTACCTATAGACTAAGCAAAACCAAGAATTTGTTGGTGTGATTTACATCTAATTTACAGTCTAATAATTCGTCTATAATACGGTCTAATTCAAGAATCATCATTAGTCCAGTTATAAAGAGAAGATAATAATGTGGGTAAAGTGCTTATGTACAGAGAAAGTAGCAAGAACAAAATCACAGAATATCTCCAGTTGGAAGGGACCCACGAGGATCACAGAGTTCAACTCCCTGCACCTCACAGGACTTCCTGAAACTAAACCCTGTGACTGAGAGCATCATCCAGGAGCTCCTTGTGCCATAACCACTTTCCTGGGGAGTCTGTTCCAGTGACTGAGCACCCTCTCAGTGAAGAATCTTTCCTTAATGTCCAATTTTATCTTCCCCTGATGCTGCTTCATAACAATTCCATGTGTCCTCTTGGTCATCAGATAGAGGAGATCAGCACCGTCCCCTCCACCGCCCCACTTGAGGAAGGTGTAGACTGTGATGAGGTTCTCCAAGCTGAACAAGACAGTTAAACCAGCAGGAATATAATTAAAATTGTTAATCCACACTTTTCTTAACATCCACCATTTTTCCTGGCACTGTGCTGGCTCTTCCACAGCTCCTGTGGAGCACTGTCAATAACTCTGCAGGCAATAATTCCCAACCTGGAACAGCAGACGTTTCTATTTCAAGAGTTATTCTCAAAAGAGAAGAGGCAACCCTTGACAGAGAAACTGGAAAGACAAAATAATTACATTTCCAAGGAAGCAGAGCCCAGCACAGCTCCTCACTCTCTGCTGTGATACGGAAGAGAGGTTTACAAAAGCACAGTAATGATAAAAAAATGAGATCAGTCACCCAACAGGTTGAAGGAAGTTTTATCTCCATCATCTCTTTTTGAAACAAAGTCAGAGTACTGCACTCAGGTAAAGCAAAAATAAACTCATAATAAAGTAAAACACTGCCATGGCTGTCGCTTTTCTTGAGGAGACCTTCAGGAAGAGACCAACCATCACATGACAAATGTGAACAGTAGCAAGTAATGCATGGCTGGGTGACTAAATGTCTCTTTGAGAGAAGTATAAATTATTCAGACACAGGATTGGCTGGGTGTATGTTCATGCATGAGAGAAGCATGATAAGCAGTCATATTTCATGCTTAATAAAGTGTCTCACTATCACCTTATAGCCAAAAATACATTCACACTGGCGAGCATCCTGTGTGACAGGTTATGAGGAGGCATTTATTGAACAGTGTACAACTTTCTGTTATTTCTGTTTTAGTTATTCTCTATTTCACTTCATGGGGAAGAGATAGAAGAGGAAGCAGCACAATTTTGTTGACCAGTGGGTGTACAGGAGGTGAACACGCAGTTTTCATCAGCACAGATGCACCATTCAAGGAATTCAAAAGGTTAAGAAGGGAAAGCAAAGAGCAGATGCAGGAGTTTACAGTCCCCCAGGGCAGCAACAAAAATAAGAGTCATACAGCAGTCAGATGGTGTTAGAAGATCTTTCTTCTATCATTAGAATGAGCTCACATGATATTTTTCATTTTATGTTTTCGATTTTATTTTGGTCTGACAGAGGGAAGGACCACTTTACAAAATTTTGAACAGATTGCAAAAAAGGAAACAGGCTGAGATCTCTGCCTGAAAAAAACCATAAATCCAAAATAAAGAGACTTTAGAGAAAAGTAAAAGAAAAGCTATTAAAAAAAAAAACAGAGTTTATCTCTTTGAGAAAAAATGAAATTAGTAGTTCTCACCTAAGAAAACATATTTACATAGGCTTGTAACAAACTGTATTCACATTCCAAGATCTGGCAACTATTCATATTCTCATATGCAAGGAGTAGCTTAACTGCTTAGCAAGATCAAAACCAGAGGATGTGTAATGGATTAATCATTCAGAACGACTCAGGTGAGAGGGGAATATACCAGAGACAGACACAAATTAGTTTGGTTATATTAAAAGAAAAAAAAAAAAAAAGACATGTATTAGAAATAGGAATAGGAATAGAAATAGAAATAGGAGTAGAGATATGAATCTGGGACAGAGAAAACGTCACCTAAATTTTGAAAATTGTTCCTGACAGGGATCTGAAGACTGTAAAGCATCTGCACTGGAGGAGCAGTGGCAGCGTAACTGAAACAGGAGGGGCCCTGCTGCAAGGAGGGGACGGCCTGACCTAAAGGGTCTTTTCTGTCTTGTGCAACCAGAACTCTATGCAATAGACTTGCCAGCTTCTCAAAAGTAAAGCATGAACTGAATCAACCCCAAAATGCACCAATAATAGGGACAAAAAATGCTGAAACCCCATTTCAGGGCGATACGAGTGGGACTGGCAAAACAGGATGAATGCTGGCAGCCAGCTCCATGGACTGAAATACAGCCCATAAAATGAGTGGCTGCTCTGCACAGCAGTGCCATTTGTCTCTCACCTTGATTTGGACATGAAGAATAGATATATTTGATCATGTTCAATGCAAAAAGAAATGCACTGTTCAGTGTTTTCCAAAACTTACTGTTTAAATTCATTCAGATACGGAGACGATCTGAAGAGGAGAAAAAATCCCCCAGCTATATTTCAATTTCAGGCACAAAAGTTTTGTTGCCTTTGCTGACAGATGGAGAAATATGGTTTCTGTTCATCTCATAATTCCAGGTTTTATCTGAACAGAAACCAAAGACTAAGAGAACAATTTTGCTCCTGTTAAATGTACCTGTCTTCTTTACTATCAATTGAACATGTCTCTCTAAATATTTTACAAGACATAACTTTTTTTCTTTAATTTCTCTTCATCTTTCTCTTTACTTCATTATTTTTCTACTGGGGAAAAATGCCAGATTTGTTAGAAGTTATTACTTTCCCTTTGGGTCACCTCTAAGCTTTTTTTATCATGTACTTTTTCCTTATTCTGACAGAATATGAGACATTATCAGATATGCCCTCTGCTTATTGAGTTCTGCCTGGAACTGTAATTGTAATATACATGAGCTCGTACTTCATGCTTACATTGTGCCTCACATTCAAAGATCTCATAGTAATTCAGAACGAGGTATAAAGTATTAATGACCTGTATAAAAGGAGGGGAAATATGAAATGAAGAGTGGAAAAGGAAGTAAATTTTTGACCATATTTTATTTCGGTTCTTCAGAAAGAAGACAGTATTTCAGTTCAGTGGAAATGAAAATAAAAAGTATGACTTTGTTTTGAATGAAAAGAAGTAATTTTAAACTTGAAGGACTTACGAAAATGTTAATTTTGAGACACTACCTGTTTGAAAGCCTGCCACCGTCTGTATTTATGCATATCATCCAATTCATTCACAAAATAACATTGTCAGACAGTGTTATTCTTCAGTTTTCTGAGATTTTGAAAACTGAATATATCAGAGAATACACTAACTCACACATAAAATTCGAGGAAGGGGTTGAAGAAAGAATGTAGGACCCTTGAATACAAAAATCAATCTTTATCCACACTACATGCAGGCTGACACACACATTGTTTGCTGCAACCCCAAGAGATAATTCTACTATAGAGAAAAACTTGGAAACTGGCTCTTGGAATGTGCTACTTACAGACCATCACCTGGTATCTCCTTCGGAAAAAAAGACACTTAAACATCTACTTTATATGAAACATAAAGCAAAAATTCTGACCTACTAATGTCAACTCTTAAAATCTCTGTGAAACTCTTTAAGTAGAAAGAACACTACATTTACAAAGCATTGTAATGGTTTCATTACAGTCTACATATAATATTGTGGGTATTGATAACAGTCCATCAATGTTTTTGTCACTATGTAGGAGTTTCCTTTGATTTGGACTTGAAATCTAAGGCATAGTGGACATTGCAAATATTTTTCAGTACAAAAGCATGTTGATTTCTAGAGCCATCAATTGTTAAACTGTGGCTTTTTTTACAAACTGTTACCACAGAGATGAAAATGTTTAGTACCACATAGGTATTATTGAAGTGATTTTGACAGCATTTCACACCTCATTTGCTGCCAAAGTTATGAGATTTTAGTCAATGATCAAAGATTCAATTGACTCTAAAGGGCTCCTTTAAAGCACTGAGGCATGAGATTAGAACAATTTAGAAATTATCTTGATCTTTACTTCATCTTGTGTTCAAAGTAGAGATGCCCACCTCTTCTAACTACCTCCCTACTTATTTAACAGAAAACACTTAAAGTTAATACCAGCCTTGAAATGGTGCCATTTTTATTTTACTTCTGGCAGCGGAATTATTTGGAGGGGTAACTTTGACAAAGCAACTGTTTGGGTGAAGGTTTGCTGTTATTATTTCCAATGACAAAAACCACAGCCAATCTGGAATGAAGGTTGATGAGCAAAAAGTGCCTTTCCCCAAGGATGAAACTGTCCAAACTCATAGAACTTGCAAAAAACAGTGAAAAGAGAGTTCAGGGAGACACATCCCGTTGATTATCCATGATACTCAAATTCCATGATCTGATGTACACATGCCATGTCCTCTCACCTCTTTTATACCTGTGTAAAAACAATATTGTATTTTCATAGCTCATAATGCTACAAGCATTTAAAATTCTGCTTCCAGACAAAGTACTTTCAAGACATTTACATCAGCTGGGCCACTACTAACTTCTGTCCTTAAGCACCACATCTGCAAGTTATTTGAACATTTCCAGGGATGGCCATTCCACCACTTCCCTGGGCAGTCTTTTCCAATCCTTGACAACCCTTTTAGTGAAAAATTTCTCCTGATATCCAGTCTAAACCTTCTCAGTGCAGCAGGAAGCCGTTTGCTCTAACCTTGTCATTTGTTACTTGGGAAAAGAGAATTACACACATGGCTGCACCCTCTTGTCTGGGAGTTGTGGAGAATGAGAAGGTCCTCCCTGAGCCTCCTTTCCTCCAGGCTCAGCCTCCCCAGGTCCCTCAGCTGCTCCTCATCAGACTCGTGCTCCAGAACCTTCCCCAGCTCCGTTGCTGTTCTCTGGACACCTCAAAGTCTTTCTGGTGGTGAGGGATGCAAAACTGAACCCAGGATTTGGTGCATGGCCTCACCAGTGCCGAGTCAGGGGGACAATCACTGCCCAGGTCCTGCTGGCCACACTACTGCTGACACAGCATGGAGGTGAAAGTGTCACATTTCTTTGGCACCTGATCCTTTTCTGGAAGACTCACTCACAGTTTTATTGACGGTACGGACTACAGCTGCATCAGCCTGGCTCCCACAAATCAAGTAAGATGTGTTTGTTCAAGATCTACACAATTAGGCCTCCAATCTTCTTGCCTGTCTCCCTGTAGATATTTTATATTTCCTGGAGGAATTCCTACAACTCAGGGCACTTTTAGTCAGCAGTGACAAACTCCCCACTCAAGTCACTTAGCCTCCGGGAAGTTGTCTCAACACTCGACCTGGTTTCATGACTTTGTGTTACCTAAAAGAAAGAGCTTTAAAGTGGCTAAAACCAGTCAGGGTACCCCATTTATCTTCTTTGTAACACTGATTTGGCATTTGAGGACATTCTTGTTCACATACAATCCCAAGCCACTTTCTAGGAACATATTTCCACACCTGATGGTTTACTGATGGCAAAATATCTTTGATTTATTCCATAAAAACTTCCCAGTTGAACTATTAGTCCTCTTCCTTGGAACCAAGAAACCACTGAAAAAGCATGAGTTTCACTGTAAAAAAACTCAAAATAAATCCCTCTTTTCACTCTTACAGAGTTGCTGGAAGCTCAAATCAATTGCCAGTAATTAGAGTACTACTTCTAACTGTGCCTAAATCATATTTGATTGAGGCTATTGTGTTAGCTCTTCTCTCACCATGAACTGTGTTTCTCTGCATCTGAATTATTCTGAGTGATCCCCTAATCCCCTCACTTTCCTTCGATTCAAAGATGAATCTTTGCTTTCCACTACTGTACTATCAAAACCTCCTCTGCAGACTAATGCGCTAGCAACCGTCATTTTTCATTGAATGTTAGGCCTGACAAAGAATTATTATTCTAATGTACTGGGGAGATTAGCTCATTTTCACTCTCCTTCTGCCTTCCCATTCATCACTCTCCTGCTGCTGGGACTTCCAAAATGATTTATTTAGGCAGAAAACTTAAGTATTGCAGAGGAGAGCTGAAAATACACAAATGGCACAGGAAATGCCGATCCTTTCCACTCCACTCCACTAAACGTGACTCATGAGTGTGCCTCTTCCTTTTAATTGCTGTACACTGGGACCTTAGGGAAGTTTCTCTTCTTATTCCTTCTCATCTTTACTGGTAGCATTTACATAATGCATGTAAAATAGATCCTCTCTTCTCTATCAGGCCAACCAAAACCATCTTTTTATTGCCATTTGTTGTTAGCATCAGCCTGAATTGCTGATAACTCACTCTCTTCTAATTATATTTCAGTTTCTTTAATGCTATCAAGGGGCTCAAAATATGGCCCTGTTTATCCCATGAATCATCCGGACAACAATGCCATGAAGACTTTATAAGTTTAACTACTGTATTTATGATGACTTAGAATGGCTCACAGAGTTCCCTATGTTGTATTTGGTTGTCCTGGTCAATGGTACTATAGGATTCTCAACTGACGAGGAGCTCAGGATTGGGAGCTTTTTCTTGAGGTCAAATGGAAAAGAAGTCATTCAGGATGATCCAGAAGGACCAGGATGCCATCCATGGAGACCTGAACAAGCTCAAGAAGTGGGCCCATGGGAACCTCATGAGGTCTAACAAGGCCAGGTGCTGGTACTGTACCTGGGTCAGGGCAACCCCGGTGTCAGTCCAGGATGGGGGAATTGTTGCCTGATATCAAAAGAGAAAAAGCCTTCCAACAGTGTTAAAACAGTAAAATAAAAAAACAAACCTTTATTTGGAAGCTTCCAGGTGTCCCACTGGGGGAACACCCCATACTGGATTTCTACAGTTTTGTAAGTTTAACAAATTACCATATTTAACAGATATTGTCCAATTAGAAGAGTAGTTGGTTAGGTAATTTCTCCCCAGTTACTGCCCCACTGGAGTTAGTCCAGGGCTTCTTTGCCCCATTTTTTTTGTTATATCCTCTCAGATTCTGATTGGAAAACAAAATGTACTTCTTCTAGGTTCTCTTCTTGAAAATAAAACTAAACACTATTTCAGAAATGTATTAGAAGGTTAACTTATTGATCTAAAATCTACGAGTAAGGGTAGGAAAAACACTAGGAGCTACATAACTATGTAATAATATTCTACAGATTTATGAATACATGAAAATTACATAAAAAGCAAAAATCTTTAAGCGTCAGAATAAGCAGATCAAGAGCAGCCCTGGGGAGAAGGACTTGGTGGTGCTGGAGGATGAGAGGCTGGACATGAGCTGTCAATGTGCACTCAGAGTCGAGGAACCCCCTGTGTCCGGGGCTGCATCCAAAGCCCCGTGGGCAGCAGAGCAAGGGATGGGATTCTGCCCCTCTGCTCTGCTCTGGTGAGACCCCCACCTTCAGAGGTGCATCCAGTTCTGGGGTCCCAGCACAGGAAGGACATGGAGCTGTTGGAGTAAGTCCAGAGGAGGCCACCAAGATAATCAGAGGGATGGAGCAGCTCTCTTATGAGGAAATACTGAGAGAATTGGAATTCTTCAGCCTGGAGAAGATTTTGTGGTGTCCTAATTGTGTCCTTCCCATACCTGAAGGGAGCCTACACAAAAGAGGGAGAGAGACTATTTACAAGAGCCTGGAGTGGCAGGACAAGGCAGAATGGCTTCAAACTGGAAGAGAGTAGGTTTAGATAGGGTATTAGGAAGAAAATATTTTCTGTGAGGGTGGTGAGGCCCTGGCACAGGGTGCCCAGAGAAGCTGTGGCTGCCCCACCCCTGGAAGTGTCCAAGGCCAGGTTGGATGGGGCTTGGAGCAACCTGGGATAGTGGAAGGTGTCTCTGCTCATGGCAGGGGGATGGAAATGGATGATCTTTAAAGTCCCTTCCAACCCAAACTATTCCACGGTTCCATGATGGAGGAGTGTAAGAAAAAAAAAAGAGGCAAAGGTTGTCAGAACATGATCTTAATGTACAAGACAGACAAATGGGAAGAGGACATGAGTCAAAGTGTGAGAAGGAGGCAGGCTGAACTGCAACGTTTTTGGGAGGTTAAAATTAAACCAGTTAAAGGAGTCCAAAAAATATCTTAAGATTCAGCACAATTTGATCACTGAACAAGATTTAAGCTGTCAGCAGTTGTTCCAAAAGGGCTTATTTAAGGAAAGAAGACTGGCAAAAACCTAGCAAACTTTTTGTATGATATGTGGATCTTAAAATTTTGTCACGTGCAGAAAGGGAGCACAGCTATATACAGATCAAGAAATTTCTTGATATTGTATCCATTGATAGTCTAAATTAAATATTATTCCTCTAATGAATATATTTCATTAGTTCGTAACATAGGTGGCTGTCTCTTCTCTGGGGTTTCAGGTTGTCCAGTCTGTGCTACTTAGGCTCCAACTGACCAAGTGTGGATGTCTCTACAAGGTGACACAAATAATATCCTAAACTCCCTTTACTCTATTGATTAGACTCTTATTGACTGCAAAGGGAGTCCATGGTGACCTGTTCAAGTCTCTGCAATCAGAGCCTTCATTGAACCAGGTGAATCCCATCCCTGAAGTAAGAGCTGAATCCCACTCAGTCTTGTACTAAAGTTGTTTCATCATCATCTTGAGAATTTTTGATTTTTTTTTTACCTCACTCAGTAGCTGAGCCACCTTTACCTGCACAAACTTTCTCACATCCTCATGTTTTGGAAAAGGGTGTGAAGTTCATGTTTCTGCTACTCAATTGCTTCTTATTTTCTTCCAAAAGTGCCATCTGCCCTGCCTCCTGCTCCAGTGGTTTAGGAGCAGTGTTGTCACCTTTCATTAAGGTGTTTGTGTAGGAGAGGAAAAGGTATTCATAAATTAATTGTGAGGAAGAGACTCCTCTAGAACAACTCTCTGTTGCTATTTTTCAGTTTTGCTCTCCTTGGCTAACTCTGGTCACCTCATCATCATAACCTGCACTAGGTGGAAGATCCTGACACATAGATCCAGAACACACAATCATGATGTTATTAACTGCATATTTTTCTTCTTGAGGCACAGACTGGCTTGGAGGTATTTTTAAAAGATTGACTAGATAGATCCACATCAACGTAGTGTAAATCAAAAGTTGCTCATATTTTGAGAAGGTGTTAGCCCAGTTCACCTCCAGAGGGTCTCTCCAACCTAACCAGGACAAGGAATGAAGTTCTTTATCCCTAAGGTAAGGGGAAAAAAAAGAGGAAAACCTTATAGATTAGGATTTCTCAGGACCTTACAGAATCTGGTTATCTAAGAGTTACAGGGAAATTCTTCATTAGAAGAAAGGTACCCCATACCTCATCAAGAACTATTTTGGGATTCATACATTGGCTTCTGCATTCAGTATTAGTCTGCCATCAGTTTTCTTCCAAATGTCTTGCCATCACCACCATCAGAGTGCAGACAACCTTCCCAAATATTTTCTATAGAGCAAGAAGGAAGGATTTCTTTGAGACATTCCAATATCCAGAAGAATCATTAAGAGGAAAATCTCTTCCTTTTGAATATTTACAGCTTATAAGAACTTAGCATAAGCTGGGCAGTCAGCACAGAACAAGGGTGTATGGGCTGCTGCCTACACACTTTCCTCTTCTGCTCAGTGAGACACCAACACAGAATAAAGGTGAGCTCCTCTGTTCACTAGATGGTGCTCCAACATTCAGATCCAGTGTTTCTGGGTCTTCCTGGGACGTGGAACTCTCTTGTTCACCAGGCTGTTTCTGTGCCTGTCATTGTTTGTAATCACAAAGATCCCGTGGGCTGGACATGCTCATTCCTTACAAGCAGTACCCATGGCATGCCAGAGGAGTGTTCTGCATAGATGCATTACCAATTTCCCTGTTTAATTCAGTTTACTCATGGTAAAATGTGGCCTTTTCATGCAAGGTTTTGGGTCATCTTCTAAAACAGTAAGACATAAACATGAAGACAAGTGTCTCCTCTGAGCATCAAGTAGTTGCACACCTCTGGTATTCAAGCAAAGTGATATTTGTGTGTGTGAGTGGTTTTTCTGTTTGAGCTGCCTGTAATAGTGTAAAAATATGTCACAACCCACCAGAGAGACATTATTATAGCATGACATAAAAAGTACATGGTGTGTGCCTTAGAGTAGGGCATGAAGTCATCTGGTGGGTATTTGGGAGGCATGCAGCTTGCTGGATAAGTTTTGGAGGATTGCACAAGTCTGTAGGCGTTAGAACTGGTGCAGTCTTTACCACACTGCCTATGAAAAAGAGTATCTAGAGCTCCACAACCAGTGCAGGCTCTTTTTTGGGGGCAAAATAATTTGGCTACTGCAAAATTAACCTGGGAATGAACTCACACTGTGTCTGGTGAGGGGACGAAGACCAGAGTGGGAACAAAGAAAGTGTCAATTTATTCTCAGACTTTTGAAGCATGTTAATCAAAAAATTGGGGTGTTCCCCACATGCAAAAAAGATCTTAATGGTGTGGTTCCAAAGGTGGGGCCTTCCAGATGCACGCTGAGGTATTAAAGGATATTAAAGGATGTGAGCTGACACAATCAGTGCTTGCCTGAAGGAAGAGGATTATGTCTGAGCATTCATCTCCTGTTTGCCTATAGACCTTATACAAAAGAACTCCTGCTAAATGTTGTAAATGACATGTTCAACCCACTACAGCTTTATTTTATTCCAGTTGTGACTAACCTAAGATAGGAAATATTGAGTCAGGAGCTCATCATGGTCAGCTCTGACAAAGAGTGCGACCCCAGTTCTGCTGATTATAAAATCATGGAACTGTTTAGGTTGGAAAAGACCTCAAAGCCATCAAGTTCAACAGTTCACCCAACACTGACATGTTCAACACATCCACACGTTTTTTGAACACTTTCAAAGATGGTGATTTCATCACTTCCCTGGTCAGCTTGTTCCAATGCCTGACCACCCTTTCAGTAACATTTTCCTAGTATCTAATCTAAACCTCCCTTACTGGGGAGGCTCCATGTGGAAAATATGGTCAAAACTTCCATGAACTGAGCCATGAAACAATATGAATCTAGGCTGCTTCTAGTGGCTAAACATGAGACTCTCTAAAAACTCTGCTTTACAAGGTGAAAATAGGAACCAGATGCATTTTACCATGACCTGAGAAGAACTCTGAATATCTTCTGACTTCCAGAAAGCAAGATTGCAGTCAAGCACTGAGGGCTCCTTATCTGTATCCTATTTCCATTCATTCTACCCATTCTTTTTCTTTCCCCACAAAACTGGGACCAAAGAAAACTAAAACCTTACAATGACAAAATGCTTCCTGGCATCTGGAAAAGTCCCAATCAGTTCAGAGAGCATCCCTGTTGGCTGAGGGGAAATGGAGGAGTTTGCAGACTGAGTGTTTGTGGCAGAGATGTTTTCCTTCCCCTTGCTTAGATTCAGCTGATTAGATCAGAGCACAAACAGAAGAAAGGGAGCACATATAAACTGACCTTGTCATCCTAAGTGGTTTTGGCATTTCCAGGAATGCTCACCCCGCTCCAGCTCTTCATTTCTATCTGCTTTCACTTTGTCTCACAAAAGGTTTCTGCAACAGTAAACAAACAAAGAAACAAATCCTATGGGAAAACCTCCTTCGATAACCACGATGCTCTCCAACACTTCTATATTCATCACTGCCTTCTTTTAACTAACAAATAAATATTTCACTGCCTGCTAGAACTGTTCCTACTTGATGTAAAAAAGGCCATGATCAGGAAGTGATTACAGCTTATGACCCTGAACCCAAACCCACAGTAAGTTAGAGAGCAGAGCTGAGGTCACAGACAACAAAAAGGTGTATGCTAGGCTCTGGAGACAGAATCTCCATCAAGTTATCTTTAATGAAATCAAATATTGGATATTTAATTGCCTCAGGATGGGAAAACTTGGTTATGTGGACAAAATAAACCCAGAGCTCCTAGGTTCTGGTCACCCTCCCAGTTGTCACTTGTTTTCAGGGAATTAAGCCATTCCCCACCATCTCACTTTGACTACTTTTCAAATGAGCATCTTAAATAGCAATGCTGCATGATTCATTATATATATCTCCTCTATGACTCTTACAGAGCACACTGCCACAGAAATAATTCCTATGTTTTAGTGGAAACACTAATTTCATTTCTATTTTTCCTTAAGCAGACAGAAATTTATATTCTGTGTCTCTGTTCCTCCAAGAAAGTAATTTGAGTGCCACAACTTTAATTTTTTGTGCCATTTGAAATGTTTGGTGTACCCTGCCTGACATCCATTTGCAAACTCGAACTCAACACAGCTCTGCAGTTTCCATGCTCTTGTCTACTCGCTGATACCAAGGGCTTTTAAATTGCCTCCAGACATTTCTGTGTAGGCACCTGAATTCCATCCCAGATATGGATGAAGTTTTTTGGAACCCTCAGCTAACTCCAAAGAATTCTCTTCAGGTTAACATAAATCAAAACCAAACAAAACCAGTCCAAAACATCCTAAATCAAGCAAGCAACCAACCAAACAAACAAACAAGCAACCAAACAACATTTAAATTTGCTGGGGTATGACAGTAAGACATGGATAGACTGGAGAGAGACCATCTTTGCAGTCATTCAGAAAATGCAATGTTTAGCTAAATTAGAGTGTGAAGAGCATGTGGAACAGTCAGCAAGTCCATTCACAACTCCATTCACAAGTTTGGGTTACCCTCTGCACCCTCATCTACACTCAAGAAGAAAATAAAAAGAAGGTTTGATACCAACTGCGCAGAGAAAGAGTGCAAATACACTCAGCACCTCAGTCCAGAGGAAAAATTCTCATTCAAACAATTTACTAGAAAGTGAACAGAAAGATTATTTATGGAGATGACAGAAACACATAACATGATGAGTGGGAAGGGATCCACAAGGATCATCAAGTCCAGCTCCTGGTCCTGAGATGAGTTGGAGAGGAAAAGGTCAAATCCAAAATAGGAGTTGAGCACCTCAGAATTACTCAGAACGCAACCAAGACACAACAAGGACCAGGTCCTCCCTGAATTCAGTGATGAACTGTATTTTTAAAACACATTCAAATGCAAAATCCATATTGCTAGACCATCTTTGTGCTAGAGCTCTTCCCCAAGCTCCTGTCTGTATTCTCCTGTTAGTTCATGGGTTTAAAACCCACCCACTCCAGAAGGACAGCTTACGGCCAAGGTGGGAAATGCTTTGTTTTGCTCCCTTTGAGTCCCTGCCTCTTTGGAGGATCTCACACAGCACTCAGAGGTTCATGTACTGTAGACTCAGTGTTCAGATCACTCTCCAGGCCTTGAAAAGTAGTCTCTACTCTCACGATATCATCCATTTGTTCCTGAAGGCCAGTCTTGATTGTTTAAATGCTCCCCCACTGAGCAGACAAGACACAAAGTCATAATTCAGATCTTAATCAAGCTCAAGGACATCAATGGGAATAACTGGACTGACTTAAGTACCCTGTTCCTGTGATTGGTGTACTGAGTGAAGGGCTGGGATACCTGGGCTGCACGTTTGAAATGAGGTCTCTGCTCTCCACTGGTGTTAAAAAGAGAATTTTCTGTTTCTCAGGGAGTCCTCAGCAGCTCTCCCTTCAGGATTGTCACCCAAGCACAGCCCTGGAAGTGTTGCTGCCCTCCCTGACCTACCTGAGCTCTCCCATCCATGCAACAAATTGCCTATACAAAACAGATCAGGAAGACCCAGTTCAAATGTTTTATCTGAAGCTTGGATTTTCTCTTTTCTTCTCATCACAAATGGTGATTTAATTGTTTCAGAGGTATTCTACATTTGGAACGATGTTTTTTAGTAAGATTTGAAATATGTGCACTTGGCTCACTGGGGACTAATACTGCCAAGGCTTCATGTTCAACATGGAGATGTCTAAATTCCTAATGAGACAAGGGTCACTTGTGGCATTCCTGTGCTCTAATTATGTGTGCAAATTGCAGATACACACCCAGCCAGAGTAATGCAAGTCCCACTTAAAATTCCTTGTTCTTGTATTTTTTTACCAGTTGAGCTTTAGTTGGAGCTGAAAGTGGCATCAGCTCGTAGCAAACGGGTCCAGCACTTGGAGATAATACTTATACAACATTTACCACGTTATTTTCCCTGAGGCACTCTCAAATGATCCATGACTTTATAATGTATGTAAAGTGGCTGGAACACATACACAGAGCAAACTACGATTGCTGCCTTCTTATTGAATTTGGGATATTATTACCATAAGTGCTTGTATTAGTATTATTAGTAGTAGATGATAGGGCTTATTAAGAAGAATTGTTACAAGTTTCAGTAATTGTTGAAACTGCTCCCATAAGATATTTTGTTCATCTGTCCATTCAAATTAGGTCACATAATATTTCAAATCACCAGGATGCATGGGGTTTTTTTTCTGCCAAGAAAATAAAAGAAGAAAAAAAAAGGAAGACACCACTTATTCACACTTTGATGAATAATAAAGATGCTGAGGTGTTATAGAACGCTTTGGTTAAACACAGATGTAAATTTTTCTCCTGTACACACCTACCTTTGCATTTTTATGCTTCCACAGAAGTGGAAAATAGCACTCTCAAAATTTTTCAGAGGGAGGGGTTGGCAAATAAGATTAAAGAAATGGCTTATGTCCCAACACCCTTTCCAGTGAATAAACCTGTATTTAAAGTTCCATTTAAATTGTGTCAGTTTCCATTTCTCACCGCCATTTAACTCCTAATGCTGTTCAATTTGCTACCACTGTGCTCCCAATATTTATCATTTTTTTCATCATAGTGTTTTTATACCAAGCATGGAAATATAAGTTTTGTTCAGAGATTGCTTGTCACTTGTCTTATAGAGAACAATCCCTCCGTTGCTGTGCTTGATTACTTCTGAGGAGACTTGGGCTGGAGTGAAGCAACACCACTAACCTCCCCTGCAGGAAATTAGATTTACATCCGCCCAGGATTAAATTAGGAATGATTTTGTAACCAGTGTCAAACTGCCAAAGCTTGGCCTCGACAGAGTAACCTTGGCCTTTCAAAGAGGTCAGGTGCGAGTTAGATCAGTTTACACACTGGAGTCATATCTATGCCTTAGTAAGGAGACTTAAAATATTGTATTAATTAATAACTCAATTTTAAGAAAAAAAAATTATCCTGTTATTTTTTATGACATTCATTCATTTAATTGCCAGTTAAACATTTGCTTAATTCTGCTGGTTTTAAAGAATGTGCTTAAACATGGACTATCTGAAAAAGGATGCTCTCCTGAGTCATTTATATCTCCACTCTTCAAAGAAATAAGAATTGATTCTACTTCTCTTCTCCGGGGCCAAGAATGCAAGGGATCCACACATTTCATGGAAGCTGCATATCTGTTACTGAGCGCAGTAAAGCCATAACACCTGGGAAAAGAAAAACTACCTTCTCCCATATCCCACTGCATGATGTCTGGAGTTTCAAACTCCTACTAGGTAAGGTCTCTTTGTAACTCTGCATTTTACAGCACAGGTATTCATGAACACTTCATCACAGCAGACCTGGGGTCACTACATGGTCCCAGTGGAAATTCCCTGGAGGGGGAGGGGCACTCTGGGGACTTTACGGTCTCAAGTGACTGCTGAAGAGTGTTGTAGCAAAGAATTACATAGAATCATTGACTCATAGAATCTCCTGAGTTGGAAGGGACACACAAGGATTATCAAAGTCCAGCTCCTGGCCCTGCACAGGACAGTTCCAGCAATCCCACCATGTGCCTGAGAGCGTCAAACGCTTTTTGAACTCTCTCAGGCTTGGTGTTGTGACCACTGCCCTGGGAACCTGGTCAGTGTCCAACCACGTTCTGGGGGAAGAACCTTTTCTTGGTATCCAACCTAAATCTCCCCTGACCCAATTTCAGGCCATTCCCTTGTGTTGTGGTTTGTAGTTCCTCTGCAGTGGCATGGCAAGCCGCAGCCTTCCCAGAGAGCGCTGTGGGGGTCTCAGGGAAAGCAGCCACGCTCCCATGGCCTCTTCCAGGCTGCTCCTCACTTGCTCCGGCCGGCTGTGGCTCCGCAACACAGTGATGACAAAGCAGGCGAGAAGGCTCCCGCATGGGGACTGGGAAAGGTCTTTATTCCATACTGGCCCCCAGGAGCCTAGCGCTAGCCCATGTGCTGGCTCCCAGAGGTTGAGAGCCAGCACATGGCATGGCTAGCCCAGGCAGAGAGAGGCTGGTGCCCCAAAGCAGAGAAGAGGTCAGACGGCATGGTGCCTCTGTTTATCTGGGGATGAGGGGGGCAGAGAGCACATGGACTGATGGTCTCAGAGCATAGGGGTGGTACATGGATGGAGCTGGGGTACCAGAATCAACAGGAAAAACCCAAGGGAGTGGTTAGGTCTAGGGGGCGGGGGAAGGGAGAGCCATGTGGAAAGGGCAGGTAATTTAGTAAGGAAAGGGATGGGGAAATACAGCATCACACCCTTGGGTCCTGTCACAGGTCACCAGAAAGAAGATCAATGCATGCCCCTCCTCTTCCCCTGATGAGGAAGCTGCAGAGCCCAGTGAGTCTCCCCTCAGTCTCCTCCAGGCTGTGCAAACCAAGAGCCCTCAGCCATTCTGCCTATGGCTTCCCCTCAATGCCCTTCACCAGCTTCATACAGAAGGACTTTCCATCTGTCATTAATCTCGTCTTGTGCACTCTTAGGGAGTTTACCTCCACAGACACACAAAATTTGATTTCTAAAATTATACCTCACTTCACTAGCAGGTCTCCGTGCTGCTACTGATTGTGTAGAAATGGTGGAAAGAGGAGCAGGAAAATACAGACCTGGAACTGGGGAGAATTGAGCCTCTCTGCTTTTCCCTCTGTGAATTTTACCGACTCTGTTTTTTGGCTTTGCACATGAGTTTGTAAATTATCTTCCACATAATACCACAGAGCATTTTGCTGTTGCATATTTGTTTGGCTGAAAAGTTCTGTGTTGATCTTACAAATTGGTAGTCACTAAGAGAAAGAGCAAAGGAAAGAGATAAAGTGGAAGAGAAAATAAGAGGAAGAATAAAAGGAAGGGGAGGAGGAGAAGGAAGAGAAGGAGACAGGAAGGCAGGAAGGAAAGAACTTTCATAATGAAGTTCTTCAGTAATTTACTTCTGAAATAATTTTTCCTTCCTAAATTTGCTTAAAGACTTATCAACTCCAAAACAACACTAAACCCAGATGCTTCTATTGGAGTCAAAGAAAAATGTTTTGTGAAACCAGGAAGCTCATTTGGTGGGACTATTTAACAGCCGAGCCTTTTCATTTCAGGGGTCTATTTCAATATATTTCCCCCATTTTTCAAGATTTTCAAATTGACTGGAGGATTAAAAACATTTTTACTCACTGAACTATCTGAAATTTTTGAGATGCCCACTCAGAATAATAAGTGTCTATAAATCAGCCTCTTTCTTATGCCTTACCTCTCAATATAGATTAAAATGTCAGAGATATCTGGAAACACTCATGGCTAGAGCCTGGGAAAGTGTTCATTTTTATTCCAGGTGGAAGAAGACCCTATTTTGCCTTAATTCAGCTGGGGTGTATATTACTGTCCAGGTGCTTCACTTGGTTTCAGAAAATCTCAACCATCCAGAAGAAATTTTTCAAGGTGAAAACTCCAGGGTAAATCACTACATGATAAACTGTAGGATGAATTTAAGCTCCCATAGGGTTATTTTTGCAGAAAGTAAAACAGTGCTCTCTGGCCTGTTTTAATTTCCCATCCCCACTCGTGTGTCTGATCTGTGCCTACCATGTCACTTTGGAAAGCTCTGTATTTTCTGCCCCAGTGCCATTTTAACATTCTTAATCCCAGCAAAATCAATGACTGTCCAACCGGCGTTGCATGGGGGAGAACTTGAAACCTCTATTTGTTTGTTATAAACCAATAGTGTGGAAATCATGGGAGCTACAAATAAGGATTGATGTGCTGTACAGTCTGGCACAGGAAGAAAAATGGCCTTTTATCAGGAAGGGGAAAACATGGAATGAAGCAGAGCAGTAGAGGAGACTGGAAACACAATTCTGTATCCCTCCCAATTTCTTGTGTTGGCTTGAAGCTCTGACCACTCAAAATTTTACCAATGAGATTTTACCTCCCAAAAAAAATTATAGTTATCAGCAAATATGAAAGAGAAGGGTGGGAAGTGTTTTCTTTTAGTAAAATATGTTTACTCTAAAAAAAAATTTTCAACCTCTACCTCTTGCAGGAACAGAGGGGTTCCAAAGCTTTAGCTCTTTCTCCTTTTCTTATCTGATTGATCATAGGAAAACAGATTTTCTTGTGAGAGATTTCATAGAATCATAGGTTGATTTGGGTTTCAGACTGAATCATAGAGTCATAACATTGTTAAGGTTAGAAAAGACCTTTACATTCACTAGGTACAACCATCAACCCAGGACCACTGCCACATTCATCACTAAACCATGTCCTCAAGTGCTGTATCCGCAAGTTTTTTGAGCAGTCCCAGGGATGGTAATTCCACCATTTCACTGAGCAGTCTGTTGAAATGCTTAAAAAAATTTCAATTAAATTTTTTTCCCTAATAGTCAATCTAATCCTCCCCTGGCAGAACTTGAGGAATCAGGGGTTAGGAAGTGTGGTAACTCTCAAGCGTGGAAGTGTGAATGGCCCTGGCAGGACTCTGGGGTGCTCAAGCACTCAGCTGTGAAGGCTGCAGAGGTGAACAGAGGCAGAGCTGCTCATGGGGATCTCATTTCTCTGCTGGAGGAGAAGGGAAGGATATTTAGTAATTCTTATTTTAATATTAAAGGGAAGCACACAGAAAAAGCCAAGGCTTTGTGGGAGAAATTCAAGTCTCTGCATCTTCTACCATGACAGTGAAGAGAAAGAAAAAATTATCTCTATTGCCTAAAAACCTAACCGTGGAATTATCCATGCAACAGTTATTTTCACAGATTTATTCTCCTTTACCAGTAGAGCTCAGTGACTTCAGGACCTCACAGAGAATCACAGAATCACTTAGAGTGGTAAAGATCTCTAAGATCATCAAGTCCAACCCACTATTGCCAAGTCCACCACTGAGCCATGTCCACATGTGTCACATCCACACAACTTCTGAAAACTTCTAGGGACAGCGATGGCACCGCTTCCCTGGGCAGCCTGTTCCAGTGCTTGGCAATGCTTTCAGTCAAGATATTTTTCCTAATATTCAATCTAAACTTCCTGTGGTGCAACTTGATGCCTTTTCCACTCCTCCTTCCATTTGCATTCTGGGGGAAGAAATCAGCTTCCTCCTCACTACAGCCTCCTGTCAGGGAGTTGTAGTGAGTGAGAAGATCCTTCCTGAGCCTCCTTTTCTCCAGGCTGAGCCTCCCCAGCTCCCTCAGCTGTTCCTCACCAGACTTGTGCTCCAGAACCTTCCCCAGCTCTGCTCCCTTCTCTGGACACGCTCCAGCACCTCCGTGTCTTTTTTTGTAATGATGGCCTCAAAACTGTCCCCAGGATTCAAGGTGTGGCCCCAGCAGTGCCCGGCACAGGGGGACAATCCCTCCATGCAGCAAACACAAAGCACAGTGAGGTGTTTCCAACCAAGTGGAAAACGTTCTGTAAGGACAATGCCCAACCTCCACAGCCTTGCTTTGTAAGATAATAGCAAGCAAGTGGAAATAAAGCCATGCCAGTTTTGACTTTTAAACACATTCTTACGTTTACAACACAGACTGGTACACACATAGCATCAGGCATGAGGCCATGAATCTTGTTTAGTGGGTGGTTATAGTTGTATGTAAAGAGTGGAGGTTAAATTAAGCATTGCAGGAAGGTAGTGCATCTTTTCTGGGCAATTACACATACCTTGTATAATCTAATGAGCTGTTACTGGACCCTAATGGAACATTTAAAGAGAGTTATTGTATTTTTTCACAGTTTGCTGGATTGGAGAAGTTAATTGATTTACCAGGAAAAATGCCTCTCCCTTTCCCTAGACCCCCACCTTCTTTTTGAATACATCCAGAAATAGAAACAGAGGAAGGAGAAAGACTGGCGTAGGTAATAATTGAGTACAACATCATTAAAAAGAGATCAGTTCCATGATATCTTCCCTGATTACAATCCACAGTGATAATAGCTATGCTCAGCTCTGCAATAGCTCTGTAAATCCATAGACTCCAAAGTGTATTGCACTGAGGAAAATACAGAGCATTTCCTTCTTTCAGCTTGTCATTTAAAAAAATGTAAAAAAAAAAGGCCACTGCAATATTCAAATGCAGTGGTCACAATTTTTTTTTTTATATTCCACTACTACAGGAAAACTTATTAAACCCCAGAGTACTCTCAAGTAGTATTTAAAGTAAGATGCTATGGAAGTACATTTTCCCAATTGTTATGTGCGTCATGTGTACAATATATGGAGCCTCAGGGGTTTTTGGGGAGAAGGTTTGGGTTCAGATTAATAAATACTGATAATAAACACAGGTTAGTCACTTACTTTTTATCTAAATATAGGCAATGACTTCCCCTGGGCTTAGTGGAGGAAGCCAGAGCTGACCCTCTTGTGAAAGCAGGCAAATGTCATTTCCCCAGATTGTGCTCAGTCTCTGTTGTAGTCAAAAGTGCTTTTTCTAGGAAAATTAAACAGGTTGATTATTTCAGTCTAATGTTTTCTGTGGTGGCTTCTGAACACGTTGTCCAGCTGGGATTCAGGATCTCCCAGGGGTCTGCTGAGCCTGAAGGAATTTGGACAGTACAGACAGTGCAAACCTGTGTGGTGTCACTTTGGTTCTGCTCCTGCTTTGTCAGCAAAGAAGGGAATTCACGTTCAAAGCTATCATCAAAGGACTTCAACCTTGTCTTTTCTTTCTTTTTTCTGATGTGATTTCATTAAATCAGTCGGACAAAGGCTGACAGCAGAGATGTGACAGCTTTCACAGAGGCTCCTGCGAAGGTGATCTGTAGCTGCTGGGATGCCAGGAACAGTTGGGATCACTCCAGAATGTGATAGAGGCTCTCCACAGAAACACCTCCCCAAGGAGCTGCCAGCACCTCAAAGCAAGTCCAGAAAATAGAAAGGGGATGCCATGATAAATATATTCTTTAGAAAAATGTTGTCCCTGAGAAATTCCTAAATGTCAGGGCTGGGAACCAGCAGGTGAAGTGACGCATTTCTCTCCAGTTCCTTTTGACTGTACAGGTTAAAGCAAAGAGGAGTTTCCAGTGACACACTTCAGAGGTTGAAATGTTGAGTTTGAAGTAATTTCACTCCTTACAGGAGGCAGAGCAACAACTGGTTAGGGGAAGGGCAGGAGAACATCCATCTATCTGTCCTTGTAGCATCCCCGGTTTTGCTACTTCCCTTGCACAACAAATTGTTATAAGAAATTGGGAAGATTTTTAAAGTTCAGGAAGTTACCATTTCCCATAGAAAATTATAATTCTACCTATATTAAGGTAGTCTGTCTTTTTCCATTCAAAATTACACTTTTAGGTTGTTGACTTTGTCTAAGTTTCTCATTTGCCAAACATTTTTCTTACAACTTATCTACCTTTAATGCTCCTAGAAAATTTGTAAGTAACTGTTCATGTATTTCTGAGACACTTTTTCATGTCAGGAAAAAGGGACATGTCAAGAGACACCAATGCCCATGCTTGTCATGTTCTCTTGACATCTGTCCTCCACTTCCAAGAAACAGCAGGGAATAGACACAGAAAGGACAAAACTGTGATGCAAGAGTAAAAAACCCAAACCAAACAAACCAACTAAAAACCAAGGATGAGAAAGACTGGGATGAAAAAAGGAATGCATCCAACAGTTGGTTGAAACAGAATTTGATGGTATACAGAGGACTGAAGAATACCAGACTGGGGGTGATAGGGGTGGTTAACTGGGTGGATACATTAAGGTGGGACAGACTGGAAGTGAAACCAGTTTTGGGAAGGATAAGTTGCAAATAAGAGGCTCAACAGGGACTACAGTGTCGGGTGAAATAACATCTGGTAGGATAGATGTCGTAAGACAGGTAGACAAGAGGGTGAGGGACGCTGGTGAAGGAGGGAAGTGAAAAACTGAGAAAATTCAGTGGGAAGGAAAAAACAAGTTAAACACTGATATGGAAAAGGGGGATTGAATTTAGCCGGACAATGTGACAGAGATAAGGAACTGAGCCAGGAAGTAGGGATCAGGACTAATCAAGAAAAAAAGACAAAAATGACATGTGACAAATTTGACAGAAATAGGAGCATCACCAAGATCAGGGAGATGCAGGACAGACGTTCAATACGTGTTTGTTCTGTATTTCTGTATTGATTCAAAGACAAACAAGGAAATCATATTTTAAAAACACATGAAATGACTATAAATAAGGTACCCTAAGGCCATACCACAGATATCTTAATGAGATGGATCTTGTCGAGTGAAGCTGTTAGGGATGTCCATGGGCATCAAAATATATCTTCAAATATATCTTCAATTTTTCCCTGTGCAGAGGTTTTGTTCACTGGCCATTTTAGGAATTAGGTTATTTGGATGTTTCCAGATTTTTTCAGTGAGGCTGGATAGCCAGGTGAATGGTCACTGTGTGAACACATCCAGCACACCTTGGGTGCAACAAGTTCACTCTTATCATAGAATCATAGAACCACAGAATTATCATGGAATCATAGAATGGCTTGGGTTGGAAAGGACATTAAAGGTCATCCAGTTCCAACCCCATGCCAAGGGCAGTGACACTTTCCACTAGACCAGGTTGCTCCAAGCCCCATCCAACCTGGCTTTGGACACTTCCAAGGATAGGGAGGTCACAACCTCTCTGGACAACCTGTGCCAGTGTCTTGTCTCCCTTATAGAGAATAATTTCTTCCTAATATCTAATCTAAATCTACCCTCCTTCAGTTTAAAGCCGTTCCCCCTTGTCCTGTCACTACATGCCCTTGTCAAAAGCCTCTCTCCAGCCTTGTTGTGCAGGGTCCCTTTCTTCACGTGTAGCTCAGGAACCATCCACACACCTCCTTTCTCAAATGCAAATTCTGTGCCTCCACCCATTCCTCAATACACAAGACCACTGAAGCCTGGAATTTCATAAAGGATATTCTTCTTTATCCTACACAGATGTCTTATCCTCAAATCAACTCTATTCTTTGCATTAACTAAGGCAGCAGTCCTCTGGAAATGGAAAACATGAGCATATGAGCGAAGACAATATCACACTGCATAAAGCCTGCAAGGGTAAGATAAAATATAATGAGCAACATTAATTCAGGCATTTTTGAACTTCAGGGCACTAATCTTACACTTTAAAAATGTTATTTTGCTATATTTTTTTCTCTTTTTTTTTTTTTTTTTGCTGGGGAGGTGTGGTTTTGGTTTGGGTTTGGGTTGTTTTTTTTGTTGTTGTTTGTTTGTTTGGTTTTGTTTAGCTTTCTCCCTCTGTAGAAATACGAAGGAGATGCAGCTGCATTTCTCGGGGTGTGAGTCAGTAGTTCATAGAAACAGTGCCATCTACTGACATCAGAACAAGTAATTTTCTCCTTCAGTTATTTAGGATCATTGCTGATGAGCCCCTCGGAGGACTTTTTGACTATCTTGTTGCCAGGAACAGAGTACGTGCTGCGGAGTGGGAGATGAGACAACTTTGACTTGAATCTTCTCATAGCTATGGAGATCCCTGACTCGGCTTCCCAAACATGTCCTGCTTCATGATAAACTTTAATTCTCTCTCCCTTCTGGCTCTGTGTCTGAGATTTTGAGCTTTTTCAAAAGGCTCTGGGGACATAAATCAGCCTCCACTGGCTACTGCCTTTAAAAAAAGGGATTAGATGTGGCACTTTGCAATGGGGTTTAGTGGCTATGGAGGTGTTCAGTAGAAGATTGGACTTGTTCATCTTGCAGGCTTTTTCCAACCTTAATGATTCCATGATTCTGTGAAACCTCACAGCTTGTTGATTGGGTTATGTCCCTTCCGGTGATATTTCTATTTTCAAGAAACCAGGGAAAAAGGAGAGAGAAATAAGCTCCAAAATAGTGGTGTCAGTTCCTCCAGCTCTGAGGCCAGAATGTACAGTCTCCAGAGTTTCTGCCTCTGTCTGGCCAATATTTTTCACAGAATCACAGAATGGTTTGGGAGGAAGGGACCTTAAAGATCCTGTTGTTCCAACAACCCTGCCATGGGAAGGGACATCTTCCACTATCCCAGGTTGTTCCAAGCCCCCTCCAATCTGGCCTTGGACACTTCCAGGGATGGGGAGTCCACATCTGCCAGCAAGAGTGAGGAAAGTTCATAAACACAAGCTGGTAAATTCAGGTGATGCCAGATTTCCTTTAGGGCTGCTGCCTTTAAAGAGAACAATTTTTGGAGTGATAATTCAGTAAAAGCTTGGATCACCATTGACCAGTCAGGATATCTGCTCTCCTGACGTGAACTCTCCTGCAAGGAATTGGAGAAGGGGCCAATTCTCCCACACTTAGGCAAACTGAACAGGAAGAAGCTGCAATGCTGCTGAGTGCAGGCCCTGAAGAGAGAAACGTGACAAAACTGTCCTTGTTACTGAACCCTGGCTTGCCATACAAATGAGCATGCATTTGCATAAGCAATAAAAATGTAATTAAAAATCAGCAACATATTAAACTCACATTGAAATCCTCGGGAATGTTGCTGCCATTGGGCAAAGAAGAAAATACTATAAAAAGACACCGGTAGTTAAAAGCCAATTAAACATGCCTATCAGTTGTCCATTATCAGCACCGATTCTGTAAATAAAATGTATTAATTGCCATAGGCTGTGTTGTTAACTGCCAAATAAATCCATACATACTTTTTACAACATTCAATGATAGTTAAGCATGCAGTTCATGTATTTGCTTTGTTAAAAATTAAAAAAAAAGAAGAAAAAAATAGAAAGAGAAAAAAATCTTTTGATTATGTAAAGCTTGAAAATCATTATAGAAAAACAACTTCCATTGTGTCATTATCATTCACTTTGCGTCTGATTTCAAACAATTATTTCCCAGACCTGAACTAGTATTTGTCTATTGCTGAAATTTAGTTTCACTTCCCCCACCACTCCCACCCTGCATCTCTTTTTCTTTTTTTGACTCAACCCCATGGAATGATTCATTGTCTGCTAATTAAAGCCAGAGAATTCTGAATACAATAATTGCCTGCGGGTATCTTTGGTGATTTTTAAATGTGACCTTTCATTTTGCATGTCTAGCTTGGAACACCTTAAAAAGATCTGATTTTCTTAAGGCTGCGGTGTGGTACCTTTCACAATTCAAAATCCTTGGTCATGTGTGTGTCTGAATACCCCACCTTACAAATCCAGGCACACAAAGCCTCTCACGTCTTCCAGAAAGCCTGGGTTCACTGGTACTTCAAAGCCAAAGTAATTCCTGACAAACAAATGATCTCATTTCCCATGGCAGTGAGGATTCAGCAGTTCGTTTAAACAGCAGCGGTGAATGCCCAGTCCTTTCAGAACCAGGACACGTATTTTAGGTGACTGCTTAGAGTTTTCAGAACTATTGAAGCAAATTTGGGCAAAATACTCTCCTCGTTGAAAAAGCATCCTTTAGGACTCGTAGCACAGTTCTATTGAACCAGATTTGAAAAGTTTTAATTATCTCTACCGGAATTTAGGGCTTTAAAAACCCAAACAATTTTAAAAAGCAGCAGTGACAGACACAGCAAAGCCCCATTTTACAACCTTTTTAACCCAGAGATTTGCAAAGTCTGCCAGATATTCTCCCTTTCCATTAAGCAGGGAAAACGTATGACACAAAGTCTAAAGGATTTGTGCAAGATGACCCAAGGAATCCTACAAGTGGTATTATTTGCCTCCTTTATCCTTAGCCTTCAGGATATCTGGCAAGCCTGAGCAAACCACCTATGACTAGCTGGCAGTGCCAAGTGCTCCTCAAAGTGGGGAACTCCCATCCATCCCTGGAAGTGTTCAAGGCCAGGTTGGATGGGGCTTGGAGCAACCTCATCTGGTTGTCCCTACCCAAGGCACAGGGGCTGGAACTTGATGACCTCTAAGACCCCATCCAACCCAGACCACTCTGTGATCCAAGGCAAGTGTCCAGTGTAGATAGAATGAAGTGTTTGTCATTGCCTCAGTTACATCTCAGCTAAGGACTTTCCACAGCCTGGCCTCCAGCTGATATCCACTCACATAATCTTACCATATGCACCCTATTAAACTCTCCAAGCCTTCAGCATGATGGCCACCTCCAAGCTTCCAATTAGCACCTGGACTGGGCTAATTATGGAGCTCTGCCTTGCTATTATTTAGAAGACTCTAAGGTACATGAGAACCAAAGGTTACCTAGGATTATTGAGATCAAGATTGTCAAAGGTGCACTTCACCTTCTTGGGTCTGTGCCCAAATGCTTAAATTTACAGTCTTTGTGTCCTGACCGGTGTTGTCCTTAAGCCTTTATAAATCCCAGGTCTTTTTATACTACAGTGACAATAGAAAGCTAAGAAACATGTTACTGGTTACAAATTTCTATGTCTTAGCTCTTCCAAATACTAGGTTTTTGAGCACAGCATAGGCAACAGGGTTGCCTTTAGCCAAAAGGTAGAATCAAGAGCAGTTTTAAGGTTCAACTACATTTTAGAAGGATTGAGGCAATATCCAGAGCCCCCATAGCTATAGAACAATGGCTTCTTTACACAGCAGAGGCCCTTGGATTGCTCAAAGCTATGACAGGTTCATAACTATGTCTGTGGTATTTGTTTTTAGGTCCTTCAGCCTGTCCCCTCAATGGAGAAAAAAGTCCCCTGAGAAGCAGATGAGGGAGCTGGGGGAGCTCAGCCTGCAGAAAAGGAGGTTCAGGGGGACCTTCTCACTCTCTACAAGCACGTGAAGGGAGGTTGTAACCAGGTGGGGGTTGATCCCTTCTCCCGGGTAACAAGTAATCAGACAAAAGGAAGCAACCTCAAGGTGCACCAGTTTTTCATTGGATATAAGGAAAAAAAATCTCCACTGGAAGGGTTATCCAACACTGGCACAGGCTGCCCATGGCAGTGGTGGAGCCACCATCCCTGGAGGGATTTAAAAGATGTGTAGATGTGGCACTTGGGGACACGGTTTGCTCATGAACTTGGCGGTGCAGGATTAATGTTTGGACTCGACAATCTTCAAGTGCTTTCCCAACATCTATGATTCAACAGCTCTGTGGTTCTGTGATTTAGCACACAGAATTTTGAAGCAGACTGTCAGCCCAGTGCTGCAATGTGCAGAAGTCACAGGAACAAATAGGACATGCTCAGTGTTGATGATTTGAGATAATTTTGGAGAGATGTCTCCATTAAAGTTGGTATTGTTTTCTTTTCATAATTTATAAGGATGAAAACACATTTAATGTCCTGGGTATATCTGCAGTTTCCTAAACCCAGGTTAAACTAACCCACAGCATACACAAATAGTTCCCTTTATGATGTAGTTTATTTATCTCTAAATATTTCTGAAAACTTTGGTTCAGACATCCGTTTCTACATCATTCAGAGCAGAGAACAACTGACAGGTTTGAAGGGCTTTGCAGAGCACTCAGGAAAAGAGGACAAGAAGACAAAGCAGAGGCATTGTGGTTCCTGCCGAACGACTCAGAGCAGTCGCTGTATGACTGGACACATTGCCTGGCTGCAGCTCTTCAGGGCCCACGGGTGAGTTAGGAAACTCTGCAGCTGATACCCTGGTGATTTAGGAGCTGTCCTTATCAAAGGTGTGTTAGATGCCCACCCAAGTCATTCCTTAGTACTGAGCATGAGCAGTCAGTTATGGATTGCCCGTGGTCTTTCCCAGTGTATTTACTCTCTACTCATTGGCATTTATCATCCCACTGACTTTTCCTTCCCTTCAGGAAGATCATTTAAGAGCAATTCATATGCATATTTTGCTCATAAAATCAGGAAGGGGGACTACCAGTATGTTTTAAATCTGACTTTGAACTCCCTGAAATCAGAATTTTCTTCACTGGAGGGGTTGTACACCAAGTGCCACACTGCTCCAGTAAAATCATCTAGAGAAATTAGACTATGCCTAACTGGGAACGATCCTGCTAAAAGAAGTCAGAGGTGCTGCATTCACTGGTTTTGTTGAAGATTTAGATGTTTATTTCTTCCTCCTATAATTGAATTTCTTTCCATTTACAACATACCAAAGAGATTCCCAAGAAGTGTAAACAGGCCTGCTGATAGCATCTCATGATATATATGTTTTCTGTCAAGATAATAATAAAAAAATTACTGTATTAGTTAATTTCTCTTCAAACATCCTATCTCACCTTTAATTGAAAATGAAGATGTGTTCACACATATCTGGAGTAATTAAAACCCTATCACTTTTTCCTTATCTAATTAATGAAGAAAGGGGAAATCAGAAATTGCAAATTGGGCATGAAAACAAACAAAATTTAATTAGGACCTTGTGTGCATGTGAAGATCATATAAGAGAATATGGTTAAAGGGAAATTTTAATAACTGCTTGCAGGTGTTTGAACTATAATTAAATTTGTGAATTAAAATGTTGCAATGAAATTTTTAACAGTCGTATTACAGAAAGGAAAGTCACTTGAAGAAACAACAATAAAAAAAGCTCAAATACCAATTCATGGCAGCATTTGACCTTTGAGAGGAGTCCAATCAATTACAGCCATCCTTTCACATTTCCCAATTTAGAGAGATGCATTATTTTACCATGATGACATTTACTTAACTTTAGCATGTTTCTCAGTCCTCCTGAAGGCAGCAAGACTCAAATAGATGCATAAAAAAACCCCTGCATTCAATACTTTCTTGAACAAAGATTTACCCTTGTACTGAATATTTTTTCCTTAATTTTAAGAAACATTTCTCAGGTTAGCAGCAGAAACAGGCACGTATTTATGTGTCAAGGAATTCATGTTTCTCTTTTGTTTCTGCTGCTTAAGATGCCAAAGTTTTGTTGTGCTCCCTTCAGCACTGCAGTGCCAGACCAGTTTGTGTGCTGTAGTATCACTTTATTTTTGTAATTAGTGACTATAACATGTATCTATAAATATTTATATATAAGGAAATACATGGTATAAAATTGTGCTTTCTGTAGATATTTTGGCCTTCATATATAAGAAAAAAATGCATGCTGAAGGGAAAACCTGTGCCCGAATGCACGACAGCCCAACTTCACAAACGTAGGGAAGTGCTTGTGTTCATCCAGGAACCAGCCAGAATTGGTTATTCAGATTATTTAGGCACCTAGTGTGATTCCTAGGATTGTTCTGTGCAGGGCCAGGACTGGACTTTGAAGATCCTTGTGGATCCTCTCCAGTTGGGGCTCTTCTATGACTCTATGAGTCCATGGTTCCATTGATTGTTAAAGAATTCCACCCCTCGTCTGTTGTCCTGATGCCTTTTCCTGGTCTTAAAATCAAGAGGCGAACACGGTTAGAAGGGGAAAAGGGTATTACCTTGGTATTTATTGTAAGGATCCTTAGGTGCACCACGACCAGGTCGAATACACCTCCATGCACCCCCGCAATGGTCACCCCAATCCCTCCTCTATATCTGGTTTTACATTCTAGGTCTTACTAATTAGCATATCTATCAAAAATTCCCCAATGAGAGGCTCGAATGAGCCCCCCTCCCCAAGGAACCTTCCCCTGGATGGTTCCATCTTAGTTTACAAAATGTGTTCTGGAGAGGACCTTGGGGCCTGGGCACACTGGCACCCTAACTACAAAGCCTCTAAAATGTTTAGTCTCTTAGCTTAACAAACAAGTCCAAGAATGTAGGCAAAAGCACCAAGGATACAGAAGTTGCAAAAAGGTATAACAGGGGTATAAAAGAAAAGACAAAAATCACCATGGCATCAGTCCCACCCATCAGGCACCCTTGGTGGTACAAATTATTCTCCTTAGTGGTTCCAGTTTCTCCCTATCAACGGCAAAAGAGGCAGGATGCCTATGTCAGACTAAAAGCTCATATTTTAGCTGCTAAATTTGGGTAAAATTCCCCAAATAATGAGTATTTCAGTTGAGCATCCAACCAGAAAAGACACATCAGGGTAAAAAGAAACCTCGTTATGTTTTCTTGTTGAGGAGCCCTGAGGTGCAAGGAGGCAATGGACTGCTCAAATGCAAACACTGAGCCTCTCATTTAAGGTTTAATACTTTCCCCAATCAAAGAGCTTTCCTGTCTATAAATTATCCCACTGTCTCCCATTGAAGAAACTAGATCCTTTCAAAAGTAAAAGGGTATTCATTATAAATAGGCCCTATGTGTGAAATATAGCAGCAAAGGTATAATTACATAATTGCACTGCCTTTTTTAGATCAATTACATTATTATATCGTCCCTCAGGTGTTCAGATACTGTGATGATGAGTGTAGGACTGGCTATTCCAGTGTATTTTGAGGTAGATAATAATATATTTGTATTGCAATTTTCATATTGAAATAGTCCTTCAAGATTCATGTAATCAAATATCCCACCTCCTGCCTGGATACTGGCATTTTTGGTGCAGATGGGAGAATGGAAATGAAATCAAAAAGCACTGCTTTTTGATGAACTACTGGACTTTCTCAACCAACCACTCACCAGAAAAAGGCTTTCTTGCTTTTGGAGGTCTTGGGATGACAGAGCGTTCAAGAAGCTTCATGTCATCTAAAGATGTGAAACAGTTTGGAAAGTGAGACCCTAAAAATTAAGAGTAATCCCATCTACTGAATAACATAATCCACAAGATGTTACTTCTCTAAGCAACTGGGAGAAGTAACAGTAGGAACAAAAACTCCCAGGAGTCATGGATCAAAGAAATAGTACAAGCGTGGAGATCTTCATTGTACCATGTTGTAACAGTCATAAAGAAAAAAAAATCAGTTTTTTCAGAGAAAATCATCAGCAATGATGGAGCTTGACCATTGGACTAACCTAAGGTGTTCCTAGTATGCTGCTGAATACACATATTTTATTTTTTATTTTATTTTATTTTATTTTTTTCATTTCATTCCATTTCATTTCGTTTCATTTCTTTTCATTTCATTCTACTTTAAAGCATAAGACTTGGGGTACCTAATGCCAGTTGACTGAAGTAAGTTTGTGCCATAGAATCATAGAACTTATCCTGAAAGGGGCAGGAGTGCAACAGATAAGAGAGAGAGAGGAGCCCATTGGAGAGCTCTGCAGGGAAGGTGGGAGTTGGTCAGGCTATGCCAGACTGTCTAAGTGCATCTGACAAGAAGATTTTGGGCAGGATTTAATTTTTAAGTCAACATGGGGATAGAGAAAGCAGAACAGTAGAAGACACCTTTCAGGTTTTGAGCATGAGGAGCTGGGTTTTTAACAGTGGATTCAAAGTCAGTGCAGTTTTTAAGGAAATAATCAAATAAACCTCTTTTGGAAGTGGAGATGAGGGCTGGATTCAAACCCACAGAGCAAACTCTGATGGGTATTAGGGGGGACTTTGAGCAGAACGTGGTAAAAGACAGGTAATTCAGCAATTCTGTCCCATTTGTACAGCAAGGTGCTCTCCAGTGCTGCACCATCATGGGTCATTAATGCCAACCCCTGGCCACTGGTGTTCTTAACAGTCAAGAATTATTTCTTTTGACTTAAACGGAATTGCAGCAAAGGTCATATCCATCAGGGAAGAAATTTCCCAACCAGATGTAGCCACCTCTTCTCAGTGGCAGCTTTAGCTGAGGGCAGTATTTGACCAAATAAATATCCTGTGCATTGCAATTTTCTTCTCAAGAAAGAGAGTTAGAAATTTCTGTTTTTTAAATTTATTTTTCTAAATTGAGTCAATTAAAAAGAGAGAAGACAGTAACTTTAAATATCAATAAGCTTTTGAAAGACTAATACTGACAGAAGCAGAATATCAGATTTTAATGAAAACACACCAGGCAATTTTTTTTTCCAAAAAATAATTAAAAATATAGCTACACAATAGACAGGAAAAAACTTCCTAAGTGCATATGGAAATTAAATTAAGGGAAAAGAGTTTCAATTCATGCAAACTGACTTTAGAGTAACTTTGCAGATTCATACAATTCTGTCAGTGCCTTTTTCAGTGCATTGCAAAGATTAAATCCAATAACAAAAAAACCCTGTGCAAATAAACAAGTCCTACTCAAACCCTGTCAGTGATGAGATCAGACCTGTCAGCTCAGGGCTTTGAGCAGTGAAAATCTGCAACAGAGACTGCAAAACCTCTTTGGACATCTTGTTCCTCTGCTTGATTGTCTTCACTGGGAAAAAAAAAAGGTTTCTTATATCCCTATCACTTTTTTTTTAAAATTCTGAAGCACTTGGATTTGAATTATAATAATATTTCAAGTAAGCAACCACAGCTCAACAAGTTTCTGAATGTTGGCTGAGCCTGGAGAACTGATTAAGGACATTCCTTGCTCCTTGTAAAAAACATCATGACTCCCTGTGTTTGATTCTCTCTCCCTGAGAACCAAGCTAATGTGCTTTATTTCTTACTTGCTGCACGCTAAGAACGTGCATGTGGTCAGTGACTGCAGCTAAGCTGACAAGTGCTGACTGTTCAAACCCTCCTAACTCAGCTGTATCTGGGTCAAACCAAATTATGCACGAAGGGTTTGTACATCGAGGTTTTATGTAGTTAAGAAAGTTTCCTGGATCATATTTGCACAGGAACATCTTCCTTTTTCACACTGTTCCCTGCCAGAACTTGCTCTCCTTGTGAATGGTTACTGCAGGCAAAGGGATGTGGGGATATTTTTCTTGATTTGTTGATAAAAACTTTTGAAAGAGAGAGGAGGATTATAGGCAAATAAACGCTATGATGTCTTAATCTCGTATAAGTTCATTAATTTTCCTGTTAAGCCTACTTAGATTTATGACATTGAATCTGTATCCCAACTTACCTGACAGAGCATTTAAATTATTTCTTGCTGTTCAAGCCCCACAGCTTGTAAGTAAATGTTTGCTCCTTCAAACATAGTGCCTAGAAGAGCAAAATCCCTGTGTTATGTCTTTGAAAAGAAATATATTTTATCCAGGATATTCCACACTCCTTTAAAACTGGGAAACACAGCTTTAGATTCTGTAGTGAGATCATAGACTCCTATACACATACACATATTCACATTTTACTATGTATTTTTTATATATTTATGGCAATTTAAAATGTTTATAGCCCAACATAGAATTTACTCAAATAATTAGGAGGCTACTGAAACATCAATGTGAGAGTTACCTAACATATATATATATGAGAGTATAATAAGCCTTGAATTTTGAGCTCAAGTATAAAATTTTTACTGAAGATGGTAATAATGAAAATTCAAAAGCAGTCATGAGCAAAATATCACTGGATATTTTCCACTTTCCAAGCATTAAAACAGAGTTAAAAACGTCTATTTTTAAATTGTTTTTCCTAAAGTGTTTATAATTAAATTGAAGAAGATTGGTAAGAATGAAATTCAGAAGCAGTGGCAAGCAAAATATCCTTGGATATTTTCTACTTCCAAAGCCCAGAGGCAAGTCCATGGTATTTTCAGGCAAGAAGGAAATTCAGCATTTAGATTTTCTGCCTGGTTACTGCCTCCTCTGAACTAGGAGATAGTGGCCATGCAGCCAGGCAGGCTATGGACTGGTGTGACTCCATGGCCTGATGCAGTATGGAAAATCCTGTGTTCCAGACATTTGAACATTGCATTTGATACTACAATACATGTTCCTGCAAGCTCAGGAATTAGGGAGCACATCAGAAGAAGAAAGGTATTAAAAGGAAGTTAAGCCAGTGGGAAACTTTAATTATTTAATCAGTATGTTTAAAAGCGAATTTTTGTCAGCACTATTCTGAGAGGGAAGAAGAGCTGACAGAGGCTCTCCATCCTCTCTGTTCTCATCTACAGATAAATTTTTTACTGGAAAGGAAGAAGGCAGCACTTCCCTCTCTTCTCTCTCTCTAAAGGTCTGTTTGTAAGTAAGGGACACGGATTTAGAGTTAAACTGACCTTTCCCTTTTTCTGAAATCCCAACTTGTGGGGCCCCAAGCTGCCTGTTAGACACAGGGCTCTGCCTCTGCTCCCCCACCTAATTCTGATTTTTCTGCTTCTGCAGAACATTCTGTCTCCAAACATCACAGCAGGTCCAGTGGGTACCTAATCAGATGTTGATGCATCCCAACATTTGCAGTTTTTGCAGAAAGAGAGAGAAGCTGATTTTGGTTTTGTACCACTGGATAAAGGGTTGGATTTGATGATCTTAGAGATCTTTTTCAACCTTAATGATTCTGTTTTTTCTTAGGGAAGGTCCAGGCTGCATGCTCAGTCTTAAGTGTCCTACCATCTTGATTTCACTGGAATTATGCAGATCTCCATCAGCTTGAAAACCACTGCCTTGGAAATGGCTTTTCCATACATACCCTGGTACAGGTACTGGTACCTTGGTCTTGGAACTTTACATTCATGGAAACACAGGCCTCGGGTCAGATAATACGGTTACCTTCCTCTGCCTGGAATTCTCTCTCACCACACTGTCACAAAAGACTTTTCAGCTTAATTTTTAATTTCTGCTGTGTCCTTATTTTGTGTATGTTTAGAGCTTCTGAGAATGGCAAGGAGTAATTCCCACTGGCTACCTCCACATATTAAAAATAACCCTTCTATTTCCTTTCCAGGAACTAGGAACTCTTTTTGTGGCCGTGTCCTGACTCTTTCGTTCTTCCACATGTCCATGATTCTATGTTCCCCAAACCGGCTTTAATCATTGCAGGGGCCCAGGAAATGAGGTGATAAATTTGGAAGGGACAAAAAAGAGAGAAAGGATTGAAACAAGAAGAAATCCTGCCTCAATGCTAGCCTGAGATTTAGGCCATCAAACAAAGCAGAATGGGAGATCTTACATAGATTTTTGTTCTAATTTTCTAGAAAACAAACATTAAGGAGATGTCATAGAATTGTAGAATCATAGAATGGTTTAGGCTGGAAGAGACTGTAATTTATTCAGTTATTGGATTGCTCCACCACTGCCCTGGGCAGCCTGTTTTAATGCTTAATTAAAACAAATTAAACTGCCTTTCAATGAAAAAAAAATTCCTAAAATCCAATCCAAATTGCCCCTGGTGCGACTTAGGGCCGTTTCCTCTTGTCCCATTGATTGTTATTTGGGAGAAGAGCCATATTCCCACCCGGCTACAACTTTTTAGGTATTTGTAGAGAAAAGTCTTCCTGAAGGTCTTCCCTGAGCCTCCTTTTCTCCCGGATAAACACCCCCAGCTCCTTCCTTTTTCTCTCAGCGCTTTACCAGCTTCATTGCTCTTCTTTGGACATGACAATTATCCAGTCCAATCCCATCACCATGAGCAGGGACAATTTCTACTACATCAGGTTGCTGCAATCCCTGTCCAGTCTGACCTTGAACACTTCCAGGAATGGTTATCCACATCTCTGGGCGACCTGTGCCAGCGTCTTACCAAACCTCACCAAAAAAAAAAATTTCTTCCTTATCTCCAATCTAACTTACCTTCTTTCAGCTTAAAGTCATTTCCTCTTGGCTTTCCCTACAGAGTTTTTTAAGAAGTCCTCCAAAAGGAGATCAAATTTAGTGTATCTTTAGTACTCAACAAAAATAACTCATTTTCACATGTTACTGTTGTGGCAACACAGAAGGATCTCTCTGCTCCTTCCCAGAGGAACTGCAGCCCAGTTTTGCTGCATGCTGTTGAATGTTTAGTAATTAAAGACACTCTAACAAACATGGCCAGGTGAAATGAAAAATTTTACTGTTATTATCTCAACTTCACCTTTAGGAAATTAAGTCCCACCAGAGACAAGGACACTTCTCTGAAGTCATTTACACAAGCCTTGAATGAGCTGGAGACAATCCCTCCCTTGAGGACATGTCTGATACTTTAGACCCATTTTCCCATCAGTTGAGAGCCCCATGTTGAATATTTCCTACTTTTCTGATTTTCATGGCATCCTCATTTTCCCTGCCCAGCAGGTCTGCAGAGATCCATCTGACACTCCTGTCTTTTGTTCAGCTTGACACACTGATTATCTGTGAACACCTGCAAGGAAGGTGTATCTGGGGATTTTGTGTTCCGGCCAAGAACCAGCCTGAGGGATTGGACGGTGAGAGAAAATAGTCAAGGAAAACACACAAAAGTAGCCATCACAAACAGGAAAAAGCCACTGCTTAAAACACAGCTTTGGACTGGGAGATGTAATCTATTTAAAACCTTTCTTTCTGATGGCTAAAAGAAAGAAAAATAAAACCCTCTGATCAAAGTTTTGTGTCCTTGTCATTTTCAATCAAACTTCACACTGTTTCCTAAAAAGATCGTAAATGACAGAAAGGTTTGGAATAGGCCTTGGATTTGGAATTATCTGTAACGTTATGTCTATAAAGCATGTAATGAAATTCTGTGCACAGCAAGACCGTAGAAAAATGCCATCATATTCTACACAATTTTTGGACGAATGTCCTAAATTAGCTTACAAGACTAATGAATGCAATCTCAGAGTTTAAAAAGAAATAAAAGTGAGAATGAGATTGGAAAGAAAAGAAAAAACGGCAGGTGATGAAGGAAAACATTTAAAAGGAATTAGAGAAAAGCAGATCCAGCCCCCCCCAGATTTATTGCTACTCTGTTTTAAGGTTGTTTAGACATGCAGAGAGGAAAATGAGGCAGCTTTTTGTGTTTTCTAAAAGTTAGAGGTAAACATTTTTCTTTCCTGGAACTGTGTACAGTTGTCAAGGCTGTAAGGGGAGCTGATATTACAGACAGAGAGATAAGAAAAATATTAGTAATAACGCCTCATAAACTCTGTGTAAAATGGTTCCAAAAGCAAGGCAGGTATCTAAAGAGCAACTACAGACCAAAATTTAGTAATATGATTTTATACCACCTTTCCATCCTCCTTGGAGGAGTGAAGAGGGCATTCACATCAAGGGTGGATGGCAAAATCCAGGGAGGTTTTCAGTTCTGCTCCTCCCAAACACACATTTTTAGTAGAATATTTCTCTTATTAGGAGAGGAGTCCAAGGTACAGGTTAAAATGGAGCTCTAGCAGTGACGTTCCAGGATCCCCACTCTTAAATAAATGGGGAAGTCTGTCTAAATATTGCCTCAGACTTGCTCTTGGTCTCAACACTTTTCAGATGCCCATCTGAGACAAGGTTGAAGAGTAATTCCCTTTTCCTGTGGCTATGACAGTCTGGAGAGTCTGTTCTTCTCTACTCAAACTTCTATCCCTGACTTGTTCCTAAGATAGTCAAAGGACACAAACTGTCCTAAATTTAGAGTAATGCCAGGAATTCTGGGGAAGACTGAGATTGCACTCAATCCAGTCTCCAGGTAGAGTCAGATGCTGATTTTTAGAAAGTCAGTATAAGCAGAGGACACATGTGGAGACAACCTTCTCCAGAAAAATTTCCCAGTTCTTCACAATGATTGTATCAAATTTCATAGTCAGCTTTTTAATCCAATCCTGTTATCTTAATAAATGATTACCTATTTTGTTGTCTTTCTCTGTCATACACAAGTGTCACCTGAGAGGGCAGAGAGTCTGGTTTTATGAAAATATTCACAGGGAAGAAGAAGTTTGATGTGTGGAATCTGGTCCAGCATGGAGTGGTCATCCTTTCTCTTGCCATCACAATGAGTCATTAAAGATGTCCTCGCTCCTAGGAAAGTCAGAGATCACACAGGGGCAACATAATCTAGACATTTTCTTGGGATATTAGAGAAGGTTAAATATCTCTCTTTAATTTTTCAAAAAATATTATTCCATAGAGATTTAGCCATGCATTCATATTTCAATTAATTATGTTAACAGAGTCAAAGGTTAATGCTCATAAAAGTTAACAAGTTTTACTTAAATTAAGCTGAATTAGGGTAGTATCAAGGGCTCCCAGATTAGTCTCTCTTCAGTATCAGAATTTAAGCTAGAACAATCCTCAGGTGTTAAGTACTTCTGGATGAGAGGCAAATTAACTGTATTTTTTGCAGGCTGGGTGGGTGTTAAAATTTATATCATCATTTATGTTCCCTGACCTTTTTAATGAGTTCAAGTTGTAACGAAATATATTTCTGTCCTACAATAAAAACTGGAATTAGAGCTAGATGTAAACCTTGGGAGAAAGAAAAGAGAGCAATCGATAGATGATGGGAAGAAAGAAACAGGAAAAAATGGAAAAGATGTGGTTTAGCTTGTTTTTGCACAATCTGATCTTTCTCCTTTTCCTTGTTAATCATGTTAATTCCTCTATCAATTTGCATGCTGTGTGCATTCCATTGCCCACTGATTGCCTGCCATAAAGTCTGATTTTCCCTTAGCAGTATTATTTTGAAGCATTAACCATTACCTCATCCAAGTGCTCAGAACATGGAATCCTGTGTTGGTTTGGCACTGGAATGAAAGAAATTGCTGAAAATTCAAACAGTCTTGATTTCCATAATATTTTTGTCTGTTTCTGTGATATTTTTAATTGTGTTTGGGATAGACTCATGGAAATTTGTAATTCCCTTTTTAACCACATATGGGCCACCACGATGATCAGAGGCATGGAGCCTCCCTGCTACAAGGAAAGGCTGAGAGAATTGGGTTTGCTTTGGAAAAGATTTCAGGATGACCTAATTGTGGCCCTCCAGTACCTGAAAGAAGCTGTCATAAATTATGGTTTTAAGGTCACTTAAATATCACTAACAAAGGTATTGGCAAAACTGGGTTTAATATAAAAGTGACAGAATGACAGACTTTGTTGGCAAGGTTCACTCTACTAAAGGGTTAAAGGACACAGAGGAAAAAAAGCAAACAAAAAAAATCCAAAGTCAATCAACCCAAATTAAAATAAACCCAAAACCATCTATGTGGAGAGTGGAGGGGTAGGTGGGGAGACAAAAGGATAGGAAAGGGTGAAGATTAAAAGGAATATGGAAGAGCCTCCTGTTGTGTCACAATGTTCAGAGTAGATTCCATACTAGACTGAGCCTGGATTTGATCAACAGGATCCATTGTTATCACTCACCATTCCCCCAAGTACAGCAAACTTGAGAGTTCTCTGGCTCTGAGATATCTCACTCAGAGGGAGATGCTGGTCACAGCTCTCTGTGGTCCAGGAGAGCTCAAAGGGTCTCACTTTGGAGCACTGCTTATAGGGTCTCAAGTTGCCTTTATTCCTAGTAAGTTTCCATTCTGGCCGCAACTCAGGTCAGCAGCTTTCTTTGGAAATTGGGCAACAAAAATATTGTTCCACTTGGGTTGTTACTCAGGCAAGAGGAGTAAGTTTCTGAGGCCGTTCATTGAAACATAGGAACTTGTCAAACACCTGTTAGTTCCTGGGAGTCGTCGTTGTTTCTGATAAGCTCAAGATGGGGCTCAGACCAGGTGCAGTTCCTCAAGGCTGAGGCTTAATGAGCATTTCTCAGATCATAATGCAGCCTGGGGGAAGGGGGGATGCACCACCTCTGTGGCCTACAAGAAATATGGAGGGAGATTTTTTTACAAGGGTGTGAAGTGCCATGATGAAGGGGGCTGGCCTCAAACTGAGAGCAGGTGGAGATTAGATATTAGGAAAAAAATCTTCCCTGTGAGGGTAGTGAGGCCCTTGAACAAGTTACCCAGAGAAACTGTGAATGTCCCATCCTTGGAAGTGTTCAAGGCCAGCTCGGACAGGGCTTGGAGCAACCTGAGATAGGGGAAGGTGTTCCTGCCCATGACAGGGGTTGGAATGAGATGAACTTTAAGGTCCCTTCCAACCCAAACCACTCTATGATTTTGTGACCATGACCTCCTGTCCCTGGTCCAAAGCCTGTTTTAATCTCCACGCTCTCTGAACACCTTCAAGATTAGACACCCCTAAGGTTGATTTCTGTTGATTCAAATGAGATCCAGTACATGGCTGTTGATGAAAGTGAATTGTTAATCTTTGCTGGCTAAAATCCAGGTACTCATCAAGTCTCTCATTTGAACTGTTTAACAGGACAGGGGGAGAAAATAAGATGAAGAGACTTGTTGATTTAAGGTAAGAACAGAGACATCACTCACCACTTAATGTCATGGGCAAAACAGTCTTACCTTGGGAAAGATTACTTTATTGCCAATTAAAATTCGAGTAGGGTAATGAGTAGGAAAAACTAAAGCCACTGCTTCCCAGGGTTAGTTTGACTCCTTCATTCCAGACTCTTCCTTTCCTGACTCATGGTGAACTGGGACATGTGGTCAGTTCATGTCTGTTTTTCTTTCCTTTTCATGCTCTTCCCCTGCTTCCCTGTGGGGTCCGTCCCATGGGATATATTCCTTCATTAACTTCTTCAGCGCTGGTCCTTCCCACAGACTACAGTTCTCCAAGAACTATTCCAGTGTGGGTTATCTCCACAGGGTACAGCCCTTCAGGAACAAACTGCTCCAATGTGGATCCTCCACAGGATCACATGTTCTGCCAGAACTCCTGTTCCTGCACGAGCTGCTCCCCACAAGACATTTCCCTCCGGGAGCCCATTCCTTTGTGTGCTCTCCATGGACTGCAACTCCCACCAGGGCACATCCATGGAGTTCCCATGGATTGCAGAGCAGATATTTACCCCACCAGTACTTTTTTGTACAATGGTCAGTGAAATTCTGTAGTTTCTTGCCACAGAACAGAGGCAGACAGGACCAGAAGTTCAAACTGAAATTGATAAATTGATGGACAGCGGGTCCATAAATAGATACTAAAAAGATTAGGAAGAGACAGGCCCTCTAGCATCACTAACAGATCGTGCTCAGAGAATTCAAGGGGAATGAATGACAAAAAGTACCCAGACGTGCTTCTCCTAGATATCATTTCCTATTTCCCCTGCCACAGAGAATATAGGGTGAGACAGAGTATTGATGGGAGCCACAAATGCTCTTAGGTCCATCTGCAATGGCTTTGGATCACCTGAGCAGCTGTAGCTGTAGGTCTCAGCCCAAAAATAGCAGCTAAACTTCACCCTTTTTGTAACCCCTGAGTGCTAAAGGGACAGATAATAACAAAAAAAAAGGGATTTAGCCTGAGTCAGGAAATGGACTGAAAATGGAAAATACTGAGACCCTGAAGTGCATCTCTTTGACTATAAATAAGAAAATCCAGCCAGAAAAATAGGCAAAGGGAATCTAGCCAGAAAAAGTGTTTATTTCTAGATGAGGAGCTAATGCTTTTTCTCCATGAGACAGTGGAGGGGAGCTTTGATCCCCAAGCCAGTTCCAGTCTCCAATGTCCACACAGAGCAGGGAAGACAGACACCCATATGGCTGCATGAGCATAAAGAAATATTTCTTTTTGTCTAAATTAGGCAGTTTATGCCTGCCAGAACTCTTTTTGTCATGGGCTTTGAAAGTCCAATTCCAGAATGATTTTTTTAATTAAAAAACTTTTATGGCAGTGTTTTAAGTGATCGTGTTCCCTTAAATTTTACTTGAAAGAAAACTTGGAAGGGGTTTGGAACATTACTTTGATGAATTCTGAAATATATTTAATGTAACTGTTTACAAAGAGCAACTAGAGCTACACACCAGCCTGTGAGGACATCCCATGTTGATGGAAATACAAGGAACAGACAGGAAACCCAGGAGAACCCGGTGTGCTCCATGATGTGATGCTGGTTTATCAGTTGTTACCTCTGTGCTCAGGGTAATTGTTCCCTGACTGACACTGTGTGTGAAGTGCAATGGAGAAATATTTCCTTGAATGGTCATCTCCTCTCCAAGTCTTCATGAGATTTATTACCTCTGGCTGATCGAGAAGTCCATTTTGGCCTACAGCCAGTGCTTTTAAGTAAAGGTATTAATTTCTCCTAATATGCAGAAATCTAAAATAATTCCAGTTGAGCTGACTTCTGGACACCACTGGTCTAATCCTCTAATAAAAGCCTGGTTAACTTCACACATCAGATCACTCAGGGCTTCATCAGCTCAGTTTTGAGAATCTCCAAGGAAAATGACACCCCAGCCTTCTGGGCCCGTGTTCCAATATTTGATTCTGTATTTTGTGGAGAATTTTTCCCTTACACCAAACAGAAATTTCTCCTCTGACCACTTGAGTCCATTACCTGCAGTCCTTCATAAAACATCCCTGAGAAGTCTGGGTCCATCCTCTGTCATAGAGTCATAGAATGGGTTGAGTTGGAAGAGATTTTCAAGACAATTTCATTCCAATACCCTGCTTTGGACAGGGACACCTTCCACTGGACCAGGTTGCTCCAAGCCCTGTCCAGCCTGGCCTTGAACACTTCCAGGGATGGGGCAGCCACAGTTTCTCTGGGAAAGCTGTTTCCTAATATTTCCTTGTAGTACATTATAAATTCCTAATTTCATCGCAGTACATTACAAATATGTCCAAGGGGATGGCTGGACAGGCAACCAAAACACTGGAGACCTCATTTTCAGTCTGGTGTTGTAACTGCTCAGTTCAGGGCCCCTTCATTTACCAGTTCACTGAAACAACTTCACTCAAGAGCAAATCCATCTCTGTTCTCCTTCTCAGAGCACAGCTCAGCTCACCCTCTGAGCCCAAGCAGAACACACGTTTCCATGTAAGTGTCATTGAACAGAAACTGTTCCATGTCAGTAGCATGAATTCCCTGAACTTTAGCCTCAAAGGGAGGTCAGGAAAAGTGTGTGTCGAAGTGAGAATGAGCCTGGACATACACTGCCTACTCTAGCACCCTTTTTTTCCCCCTTTTTCCTTTTTTTTTTTCCTTAACAGTTGCAGGAACATGAAAGTGAATTGCTGTGTTTGCTCAAATGGCACAGCATCTAAAAGCAATTTGTGGTGACAAGGTCACATGGGGCAAGTGGAGGCTTTTTATAACTCTGCAGAGAGCTGGGGAGTATATCTATATTATATATACACACAGTGAGAAATAGAAAATATTTTACTGTTAATGATACAGCCAGAGAAAAAAAAATAGATTCTGCTCTACAGAGGATAATGTGTGAAATTATACAGAGTTTTGCAGGCAACTTAACTATTTCCAGGCTTTTTAAATGGGGAAAAAGCAGCAGAGGAGAATACAGAATCCTCCCTTCTAAGGGAGGTTTGGATTGAGTATTAGGGAAAATTTCCTCACTGAAAGGGTGGTCAGGCATCAGAACAGGCTGCCTGGGCAGGTGGTGGAGTCACCATCCCTTGAGGGTTTAAAAGGCATGAAGATGTGGCATCTGGGGACACGGTTTAGTGGTGGAGCTGGCAGAGTCAGTTTAATGGCTGGGTAATTTTGGAGGTGTTTTCCAACCTTAGCAATTCCATGATTCTGTAAGAACGGAACAGGAACAAGACACGGGAGAAAGGATTTACACGTGGTTGAATCATCAATTCACAGTCAAAGAAAAGAAACACAACAGAAGGACTTGCCACAAACAGTTTAGTGCTTTTTAAATAAGAGATGCCAGATTTGGTTTTAATATTAATAATAACAATTTGCATACACATTTATTCACTGTTAAAATAGAGTGGCCCAAGGCCTATTAAGATCTATAGAGTGATTCCTAATTTTTTAAAATACTTTTTTTAACACCAGTTTAGTTAAAAAGACATAGCACAACCAGGATAACCTGTTGCAGCTGAGCTAGGACAGAGGTGAAACCTGGAGGAATGACCCTAAAATGATGTCTTAACTGTGAAATGTCCCCCTCATGCTCTTCACACAGTAGAAACCAGACTTTTTCTAGTGTTTTCTTTAGCAAAGCACTCCACAGGTTCCAGGCCAAAAACTGATCTGCTTCAGGAAGATGAAATTCTTAGTGAATGCAACAGCTTTTGGACACACTGTTCCAATACGTACGGGTATCACAAGCCTGAATTTTCCAGTATTCCCCTTTCCTCAGGAAAGCAGCTCCTCAGGTAGTGACCATTAGGCCAGTTACAGTTAACAATTAACAATTAAAATTCTGTTTTTCCTAGGGGGTGCTAATTAATATTTGCAGCTTTTGTTTGGGGCGATACCTCAGTTTTTATTTTCAGCCTGCACCCCATGCAGCACAGTTGTATGGGCTGTGCCTGATTCTTCTGGTTTGTAGCAACATATGGTCTTACACTATTCTCATCAACTGTCATCATCTTCCTCTAGGAAGAGTCTGAACCCAGCTGAAAATACAGGAAAATATATGAAAATATGTGCTGAAATCCAACACAATCTAGATCACATCTTGGGATAAGTAATTAAAGAAATTTTCTCTGGATGGGGAAAACCCCCACAGTGGAGGAAGGTGGCACAGAAGGAAAAAAAAAGAAAGGCATGAGAAAAAAGTAAAAAAAGAAAAAGGCAACCTCCCAATTCTATGATTATGACATGCTGAGAATGAAGATCCCAAAAAACAGAAATATATTCTTTGGAGATTGTCAGGAGCAGGCAAATACCACAGTCATTTAATTCCATCTATTAGTGCCAATAAAGCACAGAGCTCCACTTTGGGGTTCAGACACCCACTCCGGAGTGTGGGAAGGTGTTAATAGTAATGCAGGGAGAGCAGACATGTTCAAAAAAGTTTGGAACCCATCTGTGGCATGGAGAAGAGAACTTCAGAAGGTGTAAATCAAGCGAAGCATGACTGAAATCTCCACCAGCCACAAATCTGCCCCAGTGGTTCCATTTGTTATTCATTAACACAAATTACCAGGTTTGAAGGCTTTGTTTGGAGTCTGCGTCGTGAAGAGCAGGCAGTGATTTTATCTGATGCTTTGCAATTATTGCCTAATTTGAGGCGAGAAAAGGCTTTTAGAGTAGATATGAGAGCCATTATATTGCACACAGCTTTACTCATTTCAAAGTTTGGAAAGGCACTGAGGCTTCAGCATGTTGGAAGTTTATTTTTAAAAGTGTCTCGGAGTATATGATTCCTCCTCCTCAGAACAGGATGAATTAAACAATAAAAACTGTTGGGGATCCATCACTGCAGCCTTTTATGGGGAACAGTCAGTGCAATACGTCATTGATTCCTAATGCTGCAACATTTCCATTCTCAAAATACTCAGGGCAGGGTGGGGGAGCTTTCAGATACTGTGGAACCTGAGTCCTTCATTCACTGAAATGAGTATATAATAATATCCATTAAATGCATTAAAAGTTAGATACTTTCCAGCTATTCCTTTTCTCTGGTCATGGCATCACAGATAAGAAAGATGGCTTTAAGCTGAAAAAAGGTTAGATTTGAATTGGATATTGGGAAGAAATTCTTTACTGTGAGAATGGTAAGGTACTGGAACGGGTTGCCCAGAGCAGCTGTGGCTGCCCCATCCCTGGAAGTGTCCAAGGCCAGGTTGGACAGGGTTTTGAGCAACCTGGGATAGTGGAAGGTGTCCCTGCCCATGGCAGGGTTTGAAACTGCTTGGTCTTGAAGGTCTCTTCCAACCCAAACCAATCTAAGATTCTATGATTTCATGAAAAGGTAAGAAATTATTAACAGGTAAATTGACTAAAAATCCCTTCTCTGGAAGAGAAAGGTTGGGATTATGTTACCTCCTATTCATTATGGTCCTGACCTGTTTGGGAACTGAGTCAACTCAATCCTATTTGGAAAATGCTGAAAACAGAAAAGAACCCACTTCTCAGAACTGGGTTCTGCTGTAAAGTTAAACTGTCTGATATTAGACACTGCTGCCACTTCACAGTTGTTATTCAGTATCATAGATATCCTCTCATTAGCAAATCTCCTGTCTTTTTGGGAGAACCACAGAGACATCGAATTAGCCAAAGCCAAGGTGTAAAGAATAATGTTTATAGCCCCACAGAATGGTTTGGGTTGGAAGGGACCTTCAGGCATCTAGATCCAACCTCCCTGCTATGGGCAGGGTCACCTTCCACTAACCCAGGTTTCTCCAAGCCCCATCCAACCTTACCTTGAACACTTCCAGGGATGGGGCATCCACATCTTCTCTGGGCACTCTACCCCATACTCTCACCACTCTCATCATAAAAACATTCATCTCCAATTTAAATCTACTCTCAGTTTAAAACTAACGTCCCTTTTTCTGCCACTAGAGGCCTGGTAAGAAGTGTCTCTCTCTTTCTTACAAGACCTTCCAGTACAATTTCTTGCAATACATTTCCTACCTACCAGGAGTGCGTACTGAAGAGCATTTGGTTTCTGTGTTTTTTAAGTTGTCCAGCACACATACAGAGAAGGAAAAGCAGTTTCTATATTTTCCAAGACAGATTTCTCTCTAAAGACAGCAGATGGTCACTTCCCTCTGGTGCTTTTACTGCTTTCGACTAGTTTTTTTCAGCTGTGCTCACACATACATTAAAAAGACACAAAATACAGACAAGTTACTCAAAGATCAGAGATGCTGCAACTGAAGCTGGGTAAGTCGTTGTCAGCTTCACTCCAGCCAAGTGTGCCTCAATGTACAGTTAGATTGTATATTAGGAAGAATTTCTTCACTGAAAAGGTGGTCAAGATTTGGAACAGACTGCCCAGGGAAGTGGTGGGATCACTGTCAAGCAGCCAATGAAAGCCACAGAATTCACTCTCCAGGGCTGCCAGACAAAACAGAAAGGTTGATTACACCAACTTTAACTGCACTCTAAGTTTCTACACCTGAACTTGGTCTCTGTTCTGCAGCCCTTGCAATGAAACAGGCCTGTTGAGGGTGCAGTCAGTCTGACCATTTCATGTATCTATTTTAAGGTGAGAGGAAGTCTTAGACTTCACTAAGTTGATTGATTCACTCTCCATCACTATAAAGGAAGGTTTGGAGGGACACGGTTCAGATGTAGCCACCTACACTGGAAATATCTACATTTCAGTAAACATCTCCTCCCTCTGGTTATGAAATCAATAAGAACTGGTCAGTGCCTATTGAAACCTCTTTCACAGCTATCATGACTTTTTTTTAAATTCTGCCCATATCACAAAACTGAATCAGGCAAAAACTAATGGCAATAACAGCTCCAGAGGGCTCACTTTGTCCCTGGACAAAAGAAGCAGAGTAATCCTCTGCACTCTCATCCCTTCCACAACCTTTTTGTGCCCTACATGTGTCTGCAGTCTTGTACCATCTTTCCTTTCAGTCACTTGTTTTCCAGGTTGAAGATGCCTATTCTACTCCATCATTTCTCAGATCCAAGTTGTTTCTGGGGTTTTATCATCCTGTTGCTCTACTCTGAACATTTCCTAGTTTAATTACAACTGGAATTAGACACAGTTCTTTCTAAAATCATTCTTCTGTTCTCTCTACTTTCCTTTAGTCTGTTTTTTGGATACTCTTTTGAAACATCTACTTGCCCAGAGTCCATGAGGTAATTTTGCACAGAGGAGAAAGTGGCAAAAAGCTAATCTACATCATGGATTTTGTCACACAAACAGAAGTGTGCTTAGAAAAGCATAATACATGAATTCAGATAACTGTACTTGTATTATTTGGGTAGCATTGTTACCTTGTCAGATTATACACAGTCAATACAGTCAGAGACATGGATGATAAATTGGAGAGCCATTTCAGGAGCAGCTTGTTTGTGACTGTTTGGCCTTGAATAGCCCCTTCCTGATAACCAGGTTAATGGTTTTGGAAATGAGGGGTTTGCTACAAAAACAGGAGGTTTTAAAGGAGGTATTTCATAAAAATAAAGCCAGGACATTAAGGTTTAACCACTGATTCTTCACTGGGCACAGATTCTGGGATGTCAGGCTCCAAAGCTGTCAAACGTCCTGTGGGAGAAAACAAAAGAGCAAGCTAAGGGAAAAATTTCAGGGAATAAGCTCATCTATACATCCCTGATACTTGTATGTGGAGAACCAGGGAAACTGGAAGGGGAGGCTTGCTGTGATTGAAAGTAGGATCCCATAACCAGAGAGCAATTCCTCATAGGAAATGACAAGAATGGTGCAGAGGGAGCTGTCTATTTACTGCCACCTTTGGATCCAGGGTTCAGTGGGAGTCAGAGCCAAATTCCAGCTGACAGCTGAATCTACAAATTCAGTTCATTACTCGGTGAGAGACAAGAGCCCCCAAAACAGCCTTCTTCTTACAGGTGCTGTGAAATGAAAACCACAAGAAGCTGCAGCTTCTTTGAAATTAGTGAGTTGATTACATTTTAAAAGTTTTCACGCCCTCCTGCAAGCTTGGTGAACACAACCATCAGCACCAAAAAAGAAAAGAGGAAAAATAAAGAAATAGTGGGTGATGTTTAACATGAAATCACAGGGATGTGTCTTCCCCCTGCATCCTCTCTTCCCTTTCAGCAGAGCGCTCCCCACTCCCAGCATTGCCATAGTGTCACCGAACCTGTCCCACACTGCCTGATAAAAGACAGAAAGCTGCCCTGAGAGGGAGCTGGCTCTGCTGGAAGATCTACAGACTCCCAGGAAACACTGCTCATTCTGCTGAGAGACATGTAACACTCCAGAGGAGGCAGTTATGGAGAAAAGATTGCAACACACGTGGATCTGTGGCCAGAAGTGTTCCCTGGCAGGCTGAAATGGGGAGAAAATTTATTCTGAGCCAGAATTCATTATGTGGACGTTGTTTCCAGGTCAAAAAAGCAGATCAGTGAATGGGACTTTGGAGTGGGAGCTTTAGGACAAGCTGAAAGGTGCAGAGCCAAAGAAAGAGAAGAGGGTGGGATATGGGATGTGGATTTGGGGGATATTTGGGAGCTTTTTGTGCACTGGCAGACCCAAATATTTCTGTAACGAAATGCTTGACTGATCACACGCTCTGAAGGGTTGCTCTGGCAACCAAGGGGGAGGCAAAGGCTCGGCCTACCTGGTTCCTCCTCACTGAATGGATCCCGTGTTCATCACAGCTCCTTTCATTTGCACTCAGCAGCTTCTCAGATCTATTCCTGACTTGACCTTCCCAGATCACCTCTGGGCAAAGGGGGGAGATCGCTGGGGAAGGTATTAATAATGTCATACTTATAAAAAACCACAACACTCTCGTAGTGGACCTGAGAGGCTGACACTGCTTTTCCAGGGTATTTTGTGGGCTGGTATAATGAAAGGCAAATTCCAATGGGTTTCTGTTGTAGCTGGGAGAGCTCAATCCAGAACAGATCTTTCCTTGAATGTCTTACAGTCTCCATTCAGAAAAGTGAAGATGCAGCCAGCAGTGACTGTTCAATTCAAGTGAGGAGCTCAGTGGCAGAGACAGGAAAACAATTCTATCCTTCAGGATATCTTCCAGTTTCCTGTCAGTGAAAGTCAGCCTCTCTCTTACCCTGTACACTTCCCTCTTTCTACCGCCTTGCTTAAATTTTGCGTTCTCTAAATGACAACACAAAGATGCCACAGACAGCAGGTGCGTTAACACCTGTCCCTGATACATCTCCAAACTTCATCCCATCCCTCTGCAGTTCTGCTTTTCCCACTCATGCCTCTTTCTGCTTCTAGGAGCTGGGCACCACCAAAGTATTAGAAAAGGCACTGGAAAAACAGCCCTTTCTGGTTTATTAGTAGGAATTCTGTGAAAAGGGCACCTGAGACCTCACTGAAGTTCATGTGGGGATTTTGGGGACTCACTGACTCGGTGGAAATGGAGCACGTGGCAACTTTCTTCTGCCCTGGGGCAGCTAAGAAATTGTATGAACATAATTAATTTTCAGTGGACTTTCAGGTGGAATTCACAAATATGAAACCAGCAAAACCCCTGGCAATTTCCAAGCCCCTACACAGATTGCAAAAGCCTGCTAGCAGTAAAACAAAACTTTGTTTTCTTTTAATGTTGAAAAAAATAATGCATTCCCCCCCTAACCTCCTTGATTAAAATTATTACTGTATTCCTAGATGAAAATCTGAAAAACCAACCACACAAAATTAACAAAACAAAATCAACCAACAAATCATCTCATCTCATGGCAGAGATCTGGAGAAGAAAAACAGCAACCAAAAAACCCAAACCAGAAAACCCAAAACAAACCCCTTAAACCTCCACAGTAAATATAGAAACCTTTAAAAGACACTAAGAGACTCAAATACAGCACACATTGTAATGTGTTTAATGACCATAACCATGTTTTTATAAATTGACCCATTAGACTTCTCTCAAATGAACGTAGCACACAGCAATGTTTTCTCTAATTACCCTCACAATAAATACTTAAAATGTGTGGCATTTTCAGTTACCCAAATTTATAAAGCAAAAATAAAGTCCTTGTTTTACAAACCTTAGAGAAATACATCCCAGTGGAATTTATATCAGCTCTGACTGAATTATAGAGAAACCTGGACCCAGCACTGAGCTATTTGAAGCAATCTCACATTTGTTCAAGACGTATGTCAAATTCCTGGAGGAAAATGTATTTATGGGAAAAGAAATCGGAAAATTTCCACTAGGAATTAAGACCATGGAAGCAGAGATCAGTAGTATATCTTTGGTTTCATTTCCTTAGCAAGGAGTAACAGCTTCTATTTTATTCCATCACAGCAGGGTCATTAATAGCATCTTTTTAAGTCTACTTAGATTCCTTTTTGCCTGTTGAGGCGTCCTAGGGATTCCCAGCTATTTTCAAAATGATTTTGACTAATTGCATTAGGGCCCATGTTGGAATCTTAAATATATTGTAAATAACTGGAGTTTTCATGTCAGGATATAACACGCTGCTGCTTTCAGACCTTATCTAATGAAGCTTGGTTGTTGATGTTTTATTAATAACAGAATTTCAGCAGTAATTCACTGATTCATCGTGATTTCAAGGGAAATGCTGAATGTCTGATATCCGAGAGCTCTGCCTTCATCACCAGTTAGTGTGTGCACTGGAGCAGCTTCCCCAGCAGAGCAGTCAGAGCACTAAACTTGACAGAGCTCAAGAAGCATTTGGGCAACGCTCTCAGGCATAGGGTGGGATCCTTGGGGCGTCCTGTGCAGGGCCAGGCATTGGACTCGATGATCCTTGTGCATCCCTTCCAACTCAGGATATTCTTTGATTCTACAGTTCTATGAATCACTTTCTTTCTCCATCTGTTCTCCCTTTTTTTTATTTTTTTTGGCATAGGTGCCTTAGCAGACTCGATATTCTGAAATAGGGCATCACTGCACAATGCAATGCAGGAGCTGAGGTTTCATCTCAGCTGAGCCACCCATGTTCTTCTGCAATGCGTGGAAGAACAGGAATGGTCACCTCCTTGAGCAGTATGTTGGAAAAGATCTGGTTACCGTGTGCCTGGATCGCTCGGCTGCTTTCTGTGCTAGTACAAGTGCACACACCCCAAAAATAAAGTGCTTTTCAATGGCCTGTTACACACCAGAGTGCACAACTGCTCTGCGTATGCACAGCACACTTGCACCTGACCCTGTCCTGAATCTTTCTTTCTCCTGAACTTTCACGAATGGGGAAAACTGCCATTGCAATTAAAACTTTGGCTCCTGCATCATCCTCGTTCCTTTTCCAAGGGGGCAAACCACTCGCCTAATCAGAATTCTGCCTGCTACTGCCATTGAAAACATAATTTCATAAACAATTCTCCTTCTTGGGAGAAAGGAGAAAAGGCTGATGGGCTGCAGATATGTAAGGTCATCTCAATCAGCCTTCCAGTGCATACAGGGAGCAGAGAGCTTTTCAATAAGTCAAGGACTCTGAAAACTGCTTTGCCATGCACCAGGAAGGGAATAGAGTTTGAAGCACAGGTGCCTTGGTTATTCAGAATAAAATGAAAATTTCTCTGTAGATTCATTCCAGCTAAGCTTAAAAGCTCATTTCAGAGTGTCCTGCTGGTTAAAGTAAGGTGGAAATTTCTGACTTTCTGATCCTCTGAGTTGGTACCATTTAAAGCAATTGGAGAACATGGCCTGTATTTTAGAGAATGATCAATCTCCGTGGTGCTCATGTTGGGCTGAAGACTCACATTTATGATGGGAGGCTTTCTGCCCTTTGTCGAGCTGTAAGTGCTCCTTACTCATCATGGATCGTATTTTAAATGTATTCTGAGTGGCTCTTTCATCACTCACAGGTTCCAATTCTGTGTATGCTAAGTTCTTCAGAATTGTCTCAAGCCACTCAGAAGCTGAGACCTGGCAGGCAGAGCTGAAATGCTTTAAGAAGCACAGGAATGCCTAACTGTGCAAAAACCAGGTGATTTACCATGGGATTTCAGCGTGTCCTGCACCTAAATCAGGCATTGTATTCATGAAAGGCGGAGTTTCTCAGTCCCAATAATAACCACTGGTTTCACTAAGATTGCTTTCATTACATTAAAATTTATGTCTTTATTCTGGTGCCAAAAAGCTGGAGTTTTATTGCTGTTAGAGGAAGTTCCAACTTTATACCATAATACTTTTTTCTCGTTGAGGACTAGAATTTCATCTGGTTGCCATCATCACAGACATTCCAGTGGTCAGTCCTTCGCTGGGAAGCACAAAAGGGCCTGAACTGGTCAGAGAGATGGCCCAAAACTTAAGATATTTTGAGAGGACAGTTGTCATTCCACAGCCTTCAACTGGCTTTGGATCAAATTCCCTTTTCCCTACTCACATCTCCCCAGAGACACCTGGTTTCTTCTCAGGATATGGGTTCTGTCTAGGAAAATGTTGTATTGCTTGAGGCCCCACAGCATAAATAATGTTACAAACTTCATGAAGCCTTATAGAAGTGAAGAATTATGCCAAAACATATCAAAGGTTGTAGGCAAAGCAAGACTGTCCATTTTCATGTCATTAAAACCCATCATCCTAAATTTATGTTTAGTCATATTAAAAGTAATAAATGTATTTCATTGCATAATTAATGCTGGCCTTGAGCAAGAAAGTTTGGGTAAATTCTGTTTTTTTCCTGCTGTGTAAAAGGCATTGAAATTACAGCTGGTGGAGCTTTTTCTGCTCTGACTTTCCAAGGCTTGAGAGGATCCTCAGTCATGAACCTGTTGACATGTTTGGAGCAGTTGTAATTGATGGCTCGGACTCCTTCCTCTACTCCGCTCCTTCTAAGCAATCCTCTGGAATGGACGTGCTGCTGGAAGCACGGACCTCTGATGATGTATTACCTGCCTGCTAAAGGTTGTCACGAGGGGGCACTCACAAAATAAATACTTCTGCAGTTCTCTAAAACAGCCATTTTCAGTTTGGGTTCAGAAAGTAATTTGATTTCTTTCCCCTTCTTTATATAACTTTTTTTTTTTTTTTTTTTTTGTCTAAAAGAGAAAGCACTGGCAGCTGCCTTTTTGTGAAAAGTGGGAAAAAACCCACAAAACTTTCCCATGAAATAGATTTTATTTTGCCATTTAACTGTATGTTCGGTGTGCTGGTTTTGCCTCTTTTCAGAACTTGGAGACTACACAGTAACATTCCAGTCCCAATGAGTGGGCTCAATTAAATGTTAAGAGAGAGATTTTTTGCTGACAGACTTCAAATCCCCAAATTGTCAAAGCAGTTCCTGGTTACATACCACTGTGAAAATACAAAAATTAAAAAATTTTAAATAGTCACAAAAAATAAAAGACAAAATGAATAAACAAAAAAAACCCAACACACCCACACCACAGAGAGAGCAAACACCACCTTTCCGTGAAATGCACAGATTTATAGATGTAGGAGTTCACAACATTTTAGGATTTTACAGTCACAAGGGAAGGAAATTCCTCTTTTTAAGCCTATTTTTCTTCTTTCTCTCCCACATCTAAGTCTCTAAGTCTACATCCAGCAATTACTTCAACTCCGCTTCCAGAACTGGTTGTAGGAGGTGAACCTAATCTTTTAACTCAGGTCCCGCTTCCATGCTTGAGGTTCAGAAAAGCAGGGTGAGGGTTCACCGTCACCACAAAGCTGCACTGTGAGACGGGCCAAGCTCATCTCTTCCCAAGCACAGTGTGGCTGCTTTTATCCTGTGGCACAGGCAGTCTGAGGAGCAGCAATAAGGACAGCAAGGCAAAGAGCGTGGGGGGACACAGCACAATGCTGTCACCGCACCCCAAGGACCTGCTTGAAGAGGTCCCAGGACGGTTTGAAGATAAGGCTTAGGTTTGATACTGATGTGGCCGTGTGTGTGCGTGACCCCTCACAAGGTGGGCAGGGGGCCACCAATTTTATCCCTTGAATAGTAAATTTCTTGACAAACTGGCCCATCCTCTCAGGAAACTGCCACAAAGGTGTGACCTCCTCTTCTCTGGGAAGAGCAGCTCCCACTGATTTCATCAATTATGACTGTGGTGAGGAGGTACAGAGATGATTTGCTCCATTACTGAAGCAGAGATTATTCCCAAAGGATTTCCCGGTCACACAGTATGAAATGCTCTAAAGAATGGAAATTCCCTTGGATTTAAAAGAATAATAGCCTAACAGCTTTCTCTTCTGAAAACTAACCTCTTATTCATCCCTCAGTAATTTCTTCTCCGGTGTCTTTCAATGTGCGGTAAGGACTGGAGTATAGACTTCAATAAATGCTTAGATAAAGTTTCAAAACTATTGGTATGGCTTTTTGTTCTTTTTTCTTTTTTAATGTAAGTGAGAAATCTCTAATAAGTTCATCTGTTATTAGAATTTTCCAGCCAGCCTGATTTTATTTTGGAAAATAATAGCAGCGCTGTAACTTCAACAAATTAGGTCTTATAATTAGATTTCAAGATAATTTCTAGAAAAATAATTAAGAAGTTATTCTGGGATAACTGCTGGAAATCAATGAAGTATAGAGAAATCACTATATTTTCCAAATAATCACTGGTTAACACTTTGAAGATAAAATTCTGGTGTGCATAAAACCACATCAATCTGAACTGAGAAAAAATATAAAATATACAGCACACTGAGGATCAATATTACATAAATTTTTTGCGTTGTTGTAATAATAATAACCGTAATAAAATTTCACTGAACTTTTAACTAAGTACTCCTACAGCAGCTCCCATTGAAGAGAGGAAAAAATTTTCTTGGGGCTGGCAGGAGGTGGGAAAAAAGATACTTGACTTCGTAGATATTTAGGATAATCTAAAAAAAAACCCCAGGGATTTATATCAACTGCTGAGGTAAAAAAACAAGGATGTTCACAGTGTGGCAATTATTAAAGTCAATTTCAGTATCCCTGTTGATGGTGAGTCATGGACACAGCAGGCTGTGGCACAGAAGAAACCTCTGGCTCCGGTAAATTGAATCAAGAATGGGAAAGGATGTTAAACGAAGGATGTCAGGTGGCTGCTGCTGGAAAATGTAATCCAAAGCCTGTGTTTAGAAGGACAATGGCTTGGAAAGGTGAATGTGTTACATGTGCAGACAAAGTAGCACGTGAATGTTGTGGGCATTCTTGGAAGAACTTAATGCTCTGCTGTTCTCAGACTTTTTTCCTTTACCCCTGGACATTTTTTGATCTAGATATTGGCAGGTGGAATACTGAAATCATAAGATGAATCATAGAATGATTCATAGAGTGGTTTGGGTTGGAAGGGACCTGAAAGCCGATCTTGTTCCAACCCCCTGCCATGGGCAGGGACACCTTCCACTTGGCCAGGTTGCTCCAAGCCCCATCAAACCTGGCCGTAAAATCAATCTGGCCTTGCAAACCCGGCTTACTACAGGGGAGAATATCAATCCCAGCCACTTCAAAAGCAATGAAGATTTTTTTCTGCTGTGCAATTGTGGAAGTTACCCAAATCTGAATTCGTTCACACCTCCCTGAAATGTAGCTGTGTCCCTTGTGCACCTTGGCTGTCCCTGAAATAATTTACTTTAGATGAGAGGGGAACAGTGAAGCTGCAGACAAAAACTGCTGCAATACGTGGGGACATCTGGCTTTCCCGAGAACACGCTGTGGAACAAGATGCAAATGGGTTCCGTACCTCTCACAGATCTGTTCTTTACCAGACAAATTGTTTCCATTTTTTTTTTCCTGTACAGTGGGAACAGACACAGAAAACAGACATAAAAGGAGTAAATTAATGCTTATAAATCTTCTCTTTATCGATGAGGAAATTAGGAAGCTGTAAGCTAATGTTTGTTTTCTGTGTCTGATGAGCTGAGCATGTTGTTTCCTAGCCAAGGAAGGAGCTCTGCTAGACAAAGGCAAAAGAGAAACTTCACAATTTTTCACAATCCCTTAATTCATAAACATCTGTGGCCACAAATCAAGCAGTAGCTCACAACAACAATAAGAGCTCCTCTCTTTATATTTCAGCAGCTATAAAATATGAAGTTTGCAGTAAAATAGATAATTTATCCTCCTTGGTTTGTTTAGATTGGTGATAACACAAGGTCCTTCATCTTGAAAAAGCTAAGTTGGACTAGACTTTTTTCTTTTTTCTTCTACCAAACCAAAATCAGAAGGGAGAAGTTGGTGTGTTATAGGAGCCATCCACTGCCTGCAGAGGAGGTTGCAGAAAATGGAAATTACAGCTTAAATCTGCACGTTACTGAAAGGATGTGTACTCAGATGTCTGTGAAACTACAGGGAAATTAATCCATGGTTTCTATTCTGTTCTCCACACAAAAATGTTTCCCACATTTACATTTGAGAAATAATTCAAGCCTTCCTTCCTCACAGTGCATAGGAAAGGGCAATACCCCACCAGCATCTGATGGTGCAACATCACATCTCCAATTTTCAGATTCCGAGTTTAACTGGTCTGAAGCGTGTTATCGAAACTGGATTATGATCGTGCTTCTTTTTGCCCTTTGTTTTTGACATCAGAGTTCTTTAACTGGATGAATTCAGATCCCTACAACCCCCAAAAAGTCACTCTTTGACTAACAATGCACAGCCTAAGTCTTTTGTATCAGTGCCAAATGCTGGCAAAATGAAAAAATGTTCTTAAGAAAGAGAGGAGGGTGTTTAGATAATGAAGTGCTGCAAAGATACTTTGATACAATGACCATCAAGAAGGAGATGGGACTTTGTTTTCTATTTCCCTCGCTTCCCCTCGAGTGAGGGGGAGAGACATAAATTCCATTCAAGCACAAGAGAGCAGTGCAATCAGCAGCTGCACTCTGGAACAGACATATTTGTGATACAGAGATCAGTGGATAGAGAGGAGCAAGAACAGACCAGAATTCACATGGAAGACCAAGAAACATGTTCTAATCCTGATTTCACTCTAAAAGATGACAAGTATGAGAGGGAAAAGTGACTGAATATGCTTGTGAACATTATACAGAAGGCAGACAGTGGTAGTTTATTTTTCCTACTTCACCATATGTGACAGGAAAATTTTCAGAAGACTGAAAGCTATAAAATTTAGAACTGATCAAGTACATTTTTTATTCAATGCATATCTGAGCTGTGAATTTCATTCTGTGAGGTATTGTCAATGTAATCTGCTCCTCAAAACTTAAGAAAAATATGGGATACTCTTTCTCCATATATATATATGTAATTTTATAGCAATACATGTGAAGAGAGTACAAACATTTTACTGTCAGAGATACAAAGAATGAAGATGAATTCATACAATCATCATACTATCACAGAATGGTTTGGGTTGGAAGGGACCTTAAAGATATCTCATTTCAACCCCCTGCCATGGGCAGGGACACCTTCCACTATCCCAGGTTGCTCCAACCCATCCAACCTGGCCTTGGACATTTTGCATGAGTTGGTAGTGATTTCTAAGCTTCCAGAGTCTTTCTTTGCAAGCTTTGTCAAATCTATAGTCTAAGTTCCAGGTGAATAGAACTGTAAAAGAGCTGAAAATCCCACAGTTTTGGGATATATGACAATAAAATCAAATTCAGACTAGACAACACCACGAACACAATAAAATTAATATTATTTTACCAGGGAAGACACTCATGATGAAGGCAGCATGAAATAGAAGAAAGGACAGGTGGAAGTTTCTCCAGGACAGGTGTTGTCATTTGTTTTTTAGTTGGTTTTTCATAACTGCTTCACAGTCCTGTGCTTAAGGGTAAATGTTTGTTAGTATAAAAGATAAAAGTAGTCCATTTTAAACCATTCAACATACATTCCTATTCCACTTTTCTATGGGTTTTCCTGCTCTTTGGTCAGGATAGTTCAGCTGTATACACAAACCTCCAAAATCACCCCAACACCTAACAGCTATGGCAACAAATATGCATAATTATATAAATATATTAATATTCATAATTTGTACAAACTTTTCGGGATTAAATCTTCGGAAAATCCCTCTATCTCAAGTGATAAAAGCTTTGGCAGTTTTCATATACATCTCTAGGTGCTTAACAAGGTTCTCCATCTAAATGATGCAGGGAAATACGACTGAGTTTTAAGGACATTTATATTTGGAAGAAAAAATTTAAATATCTTCTTAAATTACCTGTACATTTACCACGTCAAAATTCAGTTTTCTGATGAAGTGCATTACTATTTTTACTATGATTTGATCTGCCTTAAGGACATGGACCCTTCTAACAGATTTGGAATTGAATAGCTGATATTAAAAAAAGTGTGTTTTTGCTGGTGAAGTCTAACTTGTATCCATTTAGAATTATGGATAAAGTCTAAGAAAGTTTCTAGGCTCTATCTGCAGGCAATGCAGATAAAGATGAACACTTCCAGATGGCAGCGTGTTCAAATCTCAGGAAAGGTGTTGGTCTCTCCTCACTGACTGCAAAAAGAGCTCGAAGGTGAGGTTTAACGTGGGTGTTTTCTCTGTTGGGCATCACCTTTTAAACAAGTTTCTATGAGCTCCTTTTTATAGTTAAGGGAAAGAGAGTAATGAAACCATTAAATTGTAGGTGCAATTTATTTTATCTCGCTGGGGATGCCTGCATTTAGTCAGAGGAAATTTTTTTGTCCTGTAGACCACATCGATGTCCTGTGCTGCCCTGTTGAGCTTCCAATTTTGCCCTCAAGAATGTGGATTCATGGAATCATAGAATCATGGAATCATAGAATCATAGAATCATAGAGTCATAGAGTCATAAAATCATAGAATCAGAGAATCAGAGAATCAGAGAACCATAGAATGATTTGGGTTGAAAGGGACTTAAAAGGTGATCTCATTTCACCCTTTGCCATGGGCAGGGACACTTTCCACTAGACCAGGTTGCTCAAAGCCTCATTCAACCCAGCCTTGGACACTTTTCTTCTCTGGGATGAACAATCCCAATTCTCTCAGCCTTTCCTCATAGGAGAAGAGTTCCATCCCTCTAACCACCTTCATGGTTCTTTTGTGATAAGTTATGATAGAACCAAGAGAGTCCAGGAGACTCTTCAGCTCTGCTCTGAGCATACAGTCACTGCCACGTCACCTGGACAGAACTCTGGCCTTGACTGGGGTAGTGACACAGCTTCTGAGGGGACAGGAGATGTATTTATATTTCCCTGTCACTGAGACAGGCTCACCAGTCCCTAAATTATCCAAGATGCTCCAGCCTTTCTGAACCCATTTCCACCAAGTGGTCCTGGGGAAAACCACTGGCAAAATGAGAAGGTTGAAAGCAGAGTCCCCGTCTGATATTGATTTCAGGGGCTGCCTGAGCATTTATATAAATAAGCAACCAACCTGATAGTTCAAGGATGCTACTCAGGATTAAAGTCAGAGTTCTTCCTAAGTGTAGACACAATCTGTGCAGAGCACATATAAGTTAAAAGTATCAGACAAGCGCAGAGAATTATGAGTTCTGGACAAGTTCAATTCAGCACTTTAGCCTGAACCTCAGGTGACCCACAGGACAAGCTTCAACTCAGGTGAGCCCAAAGTCCACCAAGGAGCATTCTGAGATCAATTGGAACATCTTTTAATGCTCACTGGAGGGAAAGGGAGCCAGTAAATTGTGGATTCCTGTGCTGCCTGGGACATCGCACATTGCTGCCAATAAACATGTTGTGGTGTGAAATACGGAACGGTGTGAGAATAATAACAACTTGGAGCAGAAGAAAGGCTATAAAAAGAGGGAAGTTGTTGTGGGAGAAATGGCTCAAAAAAACCTGAAGTGTTCTTCTTTTTGCATGAACTTTTTTTCAGGTAGATGAATGGTTGCCATGTATTTGAGCAAGTAGGTATTTATGTTTCAAGAAGAGAGCACTTTGTTAAGGTAACAGAGACCATAATCATAAGTAGCCACACTCTGGTACATAGTATAGCAAGAAATACTATACATAAAAAAATAAAATATTATAGTTCTTCACTATAACCCACCAGTATGGGTTTAAGGTGGAAGATATATTTTTAAGCAGAAAGACATACAGTCTGTGTTTAAGGGCACAGAATGGTGCTGAAATCCACAGCACCTGGAAGTTATACTTATGAATATTGCTGAATACCAGTATCACACATTTTGGTTCCATTTACCTGGCACAGCTTCAGTTTTCTTGTTGTCGATGTCCATTCAGTGCACTGACTCTTGCTGCTTTCTATTAGGTTAAAGTGTAGTCTAACACTACGTGTTTTCTCCTTGTGAATGTACTCAAAGGTCATGATAAACCATACGCTAAATCCTTTAAAGCTAAATGACATCTGTCTATTTATGCCAGGAATAATACACAGAAAGAATAAAAGAGTTATAGGTTTGTCTGTGAAACCTATTCAATATGGATTTTGAGTACCACAAGGATTAGGGAGTTTTCAAATTGAGTTTCAAGCAAGTAATCTGTTGAAAAATGAAAACCTTACAATTCCAGAGAAAACTATTCCAATATTTTAACTGCTTTTTTATTGTAGTAGCATAAAACTTGGTTATATCTATATTAACTCAGGTTACAGAAATCTCATGAGGTCATCTGCTCCAATCCACAAGGAAAAGCAGGGTTGGCTGGTTAATATTAGGTCAGGGTCCAAGGCACCTCTATTATAGTCAAAGCAACAATCCTGTTACAAAGTGTGTAGGTAATAAGCTCTAAAAAATAGCTATAGTGGTTACAGTTCCATATACATTCTGTTGTATTGTCATTTTCAAATGGAAAATCGTTCTATCAGAAAATTTCAAACCTCTGTTATTTGCTTTCTATTTTAACTGAATAGATGGTAAAAAGCAAAAAAAAAAAAAAA
>VZRQ01010336.1:666153-790902 GCA_013397975.1 Machaerirhynchus nigripectus
AAAAAAAAAAGAAAATGATGAAAATTTAAAAATTGAGAAAAGGATTGGTTTGAATGTCTAAACCTTCTTGGGAGTTGATTAAAACATCTATGCTGAAAAATTGTCTTTTCTGGGACAATTACCTTGCTATCCACAGGTAATTTAGGTGTTCAGAGGAGGGCAAAGAGGCAAACTCCTGCCACTAGAATTCAAACTTGCTCAAAAGAAGCCATGTGCCCCACGTATATGAAATTAGAAGGGGCAAATGCCAGTCGCGTCTTACAGCAGAATTCCATGCTGTTAGTAAAGGCAGAGCAGTGATTTTGTTTCATATCTGTAGTTCTAGGAATGCTGCAAACCTGACAACAGGCACAGGGTTGCAACCTGTGGCAGGACAGGTCTACCCCCTCTCTCTCTACCACAGACAGCCAGACATACACAGGAGATAACTTGGGGGGGTCACAGGCCCAGCAGGGGCATCTCTGGCACCAAAAGGGCTCAGACACCCAGCTAAGAATCAACATCCTAGTCTGGAAAGCAAATGTGGGAAGAGATGAAAGAAATATTCTTGACCAAAAGACACGGTTCTTATGTCTATAAAACCCCTCACAATTATCACAGAGGCTGAAGTCCCTTGCACACTCCTCTGGATTGTGTGAGAAGATTTCTTCCCAAAACTCGACGCAGTTCTTGAGGTTACTTTTCCAGAAATTGAGGGAAAGGAGTTCGATGTGTACTTCATCAAAGAATTGGATGGTAAGAATCATTGAACCTTAAGTTATAATCTTTCTTAGCCAGCTGTAAATTTATTGGTACCTTTAACTCTGCATGGAACACTAGTATGCCTCTTTTTTTCATCTTTTCCCTGTGTAGCAGTGGTCTGTCTTAAGTCTTACATCTGTTAGTTTTGTGTCTATAAATAAATAATCCATTTTATAAAAGACTGAATCAACCATTATTAAAGAACTTGTGAATGGTAGTGGATTTTTGGGGTGCTGGCCACCTCAGTAACACAACTGCCTGCTGCCAGAGGCAAGAGACAGGAGCTTATTTAAATCCACATCATCCATTCATAACACAACAGAAACAGAACTCATTGTTGTAGCCTAAATGTGGCATAATTTCCCGAAGACAAAAAGCAGAAACTTCCACTTGTGTGCCCAAGAGAACTGACAAAATGACAGAAAAAGTTGGATGGAAAAGTCAGTTTTAAGAATGATGATTTTTTTCCTGTAAGCATCACATGTTCCAGGCCAATTAAGCCATTAGCTGGGAAAATGGAACAGCTGTAATTACTCTTGCTAAAGGCTTTGATTGCCTTTGCAGGATTTGGTGCTGTAGGCTTCCCTGCACTGATGATTGTGTTTAGCCTGTTTAGAGGAAAAATACATGCTGGAATTTAAGACCAGGATTAATAATATTTATTTTCATATCTACCTAAAGAAACAAAAACGTAAAATGCTCTGAGGGAAAAGTTTCAGATACTAATAGGCAACAAACTAATAAAAATATGCTATGATTCTTTAAAAATATATATCTATAATATAAATACTCACATAAAATATGATTGTATATTATACTTAATTATATGACATATCCTTTTAGACTACAACAATGTTATTTCATGTGTATGTATGCTTATAGGTAATACATAGACTTTTTATATATAATATATATAGTTATAATACATCTAAAATATATACATATATCTACAGCTCACGAAGAAAAATCCTATGTTTTTTAACCCCCTTCTATAATATTTCAGAAACTGAATTGAGGATGTATCATGTGAGACATATACCTGACCTAGTTCTGATTAATTGTGGCAAAGTTTCTGAATCAAACTACTTCATGTACTTGAAGCAGGAATGTCTGGTTTATTTATTCACCTTAAGTAATGAAGTGACTGCAATGCCTCAGCAGCCAGGATTTTCTGGAGCCTCCCTGGGCACTCTCTGTGGAGTTGATTCTCCAGGACGTTCCAAGGTACAAGAGGAAAATCATCCCTCGTTATCCAGCTGTTTACCTCCTCCTGCAGTGGCCAAGGAGGGATCACAGTCCCTGCTGCAGAACAGTGCAGTGAGACTGCTTTGTTCAGAAATTCACCAAAACAGGAAGAAAAACAATGGGAAACTTTTCAAATTGTTCAAGTTGCGTATTTGAACGGATATTTCTTGATAATGAGGTAGACTTATGCATCAGGATATGCTTGGCCTCCTTATTTTTCCATTTGGGTTTTGCTCCACTCTTCCAGCAGCATGGAGGGACCATAAAAGCACTAAATTAAGAGAATGATTATTTTACATGGGAAAGTTTTAATTCAAGAAATTGTCTGCTCTGATTTATGAATCAGGAGGGAGGAAAAACAGAGGGAAGGGAAAGGAATTACTGACTGACTGTAATTATTGCATTTTCAGTCAATGCACAAGCCTTAATCCCGAAAGCACTCCCTATTAGAAGTATTCACTAAAAAAAATGGTAAATGTGATAGCTTTGGAAAGTGTCTTTAAAGTAATATTTCCTGCAGATAAAAATCTGAGCACCAAAGACATTTTGAGGTGAACTGAGAAGTGGAAAAAAAAAATTTAATTCAGTGGGCGAGTGGGTACTGAGTATAAAACATATCCAAGCAGAAATCTCTGAACATTTTGACAGAAGAAAGACCAGGTACCAGTTTGCTAAAATTTATCCTAGATCTGCAAGTTTCAAGCAGTAAATAAAGGGTTGTTCTTCCATCATCCATGGATTTTCTCAGCCAGGTATTGCTGTCATCGGGAGCAAGACTGATTGCCCATGATTTCTACAAGCTTTTTATCACCCTGTGCATGTGAGTGTTTGGACTTTGGAATAAATTTTGCACTTCTCTCCACAACTGCAAATTCTGCTGGAAGAGAATAGCTGGAATTATGGCACTCGCAAACATATTTGAGGAAGTCTGAGGAAAACATGCAGACCTCTCGTGTGCCACTGAAAGCAACAGGATGAGTTACCCCCTCACAACAATCAGATAAAATTAAGTCCTTAAAGCCACAAGTTCAGTAGGTGCCTGACCAGCCTCTTCATGAGAATTCTCATCTTTTCAGGGCTGTTGGGTGGAGTACCCTCAGAAGAAGAAACATGAGAGGAAACTTGGTTGTTTAAGATTGATCTATTACCCTAGGAAGAAGAAATAGGGTATGGCTATCTCTCCTATGTCATCTTTCCCTACTCAAACAGACCCTTGATAATTTGCTTTGGCACAATGTGGAGCTTCTGGAGTGGGTTGTATTAATCACAGTTTTGAATTATTTGGCAATATCCATAAAATATTATAAATAATAGCTGAACAACTGGGCCTTGATTTATTGCCTGAAAAACAGACAAAATGACTTGTTCTCTGCTAAAACCCAGGCTGTTATTGCCTTATAAAATGGGGCTCCTATCTCTCCTCTGTAATTTACTGACTGCCTAAAAATGAATAATAGAACAGCACCAGCCTGTGACTGCCATCTCTGGGCCCAGCTCTGCAGCCCTTCCCTGGCAGAGCTGCCATGGGGGCCATGATTGACTACCACAGGAGAAGACTCCAGTACTGATAAAATGAGATTTATTTCTATATGACTGGTTTAAAATACATATGTTTGGCAGTGCCAAGGCTATTATTTTCCCTTCTAAAGGAATATCATTGTTTATGGAGTGCTTAAATACAGGGCACTGTGTTTATGATATGCACCCTCCCCTTGTCACAGGAATCAGCTGCAAGGAGACAGAGAGACAAGAGAGCAAAGGCATTTCTAGGGTGTATCCTGGGCAGTCAACTTTTATCCCTTGTCTGATCAGCTCAGAGAAATGTTCCCCTCCCTTCAGAACCCCTGGTGAAAGTGCTGCAGAGTGGAAAGAGGTAGCAGTGATTCTTTATCAAAATGAAAGTGTGGATGCTGCAGTTGTCTGCTGGGTCTGTCAGTAACTTTGTGCATTTCTTCTGTTGGATGGTTAAAAATGGATCATGTTTCCTAAGATCAGGGCGGAAATACCTTGGAAAACAACATTAGAATTCCAAATCACCTTGGGTGAACCGGTACAAGAAAGAAAGGACGTGATTCAATAAGACAAGAACAGAACAACACAGTTGAGTTTGGACTTAACTCTGACCTTGTGTGAATTGCCAAAGGGTGAAGTCTTTGGTCTCATTTGATCATCTGGATCCCTTGAAACTGATGAACACTGACTCCTCCAGGGAAGGAATAACATTGGCCTTAAAGATGGGTAGGGATTTCCAGGATGACCACCGAGACAAGAAGCTTGTTATGCCGGATGTTGGATTGTGTCTCCTCTCGAGCTGGTGGTGACAGAGTGAATAATTTCAATTGTTTTGGAATTTAGAAGATGTAAGTAAAGAAGTGATGCTCTGGGCAGCAGTTTGTCAGCAAAGGATGGGGGATAAGAGTGGATCAAAGGCTTAACAGGAACCAGTGTCAGGCTGTCACAAGGACGGCAGGACATCAGAGCTGGTCCTTCCATTCCCCTTAGCATTGGAAACTTGTCAGGTGAACATCTGCATTCATCTCTGGGCAGTGAAATCCAATAAAAGTGTAAATCAACTGGAGAAGGACCAGGAGGAAACACCAGGAGTGATCAGAGGTCTACAACACACGGCCTTTAAGGGAACTTTGAAAGAGATGGAATTGGTTTTGCTAGAAGTCAGGAGAATCAAAAGAAAAGATGTGATTATAAAAAAAATTAGCTAGACCTAAATGAAATCTCGCAGTTTTTGAGGATGGTTAAGTACCAGGGAATGCTGTCTATGAGGTGGTTGAATCTTGATCATTGGTGATTTTGATAAACTGGCCATCCACGTAAAAGTTAGTTATGAGATCATTTTGAGAGGTGGAACAGTTCAGTGAAGCCTTTGGAGAATTATCTTTTCTGGGGAGTGAAACGGAGTTTGCTTTAGGCTGTGTTGCCAAAGTGTTTTATTAATCCACTCAATTAAGGACAGGTTTATTACTGAAAGTTCATTCATTACTTTTACACCCTTCCCCTTCAGTCTGTTCTCCTGTTTCCTTGCACACAGGAGGGTCTGCATTCGTGTTTAAACTACTTGTGTTTGTTTTTCAGATCACCTTCTAATAAAAAAACTCCCAGAAGCCACAGTCCACAGGCTGAACCACAGCTGGGCTACAGGACACCTTGAACAGCCTTTTAAACCTGTCTTACTGCAAGGTCAGATTCAGCAAAAAGACAAGAGCCTCTTTCCATCGGTGGTGTCACACACGTTCTTAACTGCACCACGTGCTAAAGGACTCCACTCAACAGGAGACTAAAACCTCAGTAATTGAGTGGTGAATCAGGCTTCACATTTAATCTGTGTATATAAAAAAGGTGAATGCAAAATTCCCTTCTCATGCCCGAAAAATGTCTATTTCTGGACTTTTATTGCATTTTTAATCCCTCTAAATATTTCATCTTTATAGAATGTATTATTTATATATTACGATCCTTGTCATCCCCTCAAGCTGTGCCAGGACACCACTTCTCCCTGTACAAAATAAATTGCTTATAAAATTTTTCTTCAGGGGAACTCAGACACAAATAGCAACGTTCACTCCTTCTAAGTCACAGATAACAGGCTGATAAATTGTTGTTCTTAGCACCTGTATTGAATTTCTTGCCCTGAAGTGTCCACATTCCTGTGCATACTAAGGTGGATTGTTATAAAACAGTGACTGCTTTAGGAGAGAGTTCTCTCACCTAACTGTGGATAACTGATTTTGATGTGCCTAGCCTAAGTTAGTTACCTAGGTTTCCCAAATACTCAGAGGAGAAAGACAAGCATTTCCAGCAGGTGTTTTAGTGCAGCTGATCTAAAATATCCTCTGGAGATGCCTGACAGAGATCACAACCAACTTAGATATCTTACTTTATTTCCTAAAGTGTGCTGGGAATGCACCCAAATCTTAAAGAAAGATTGTTCCTTAGTTTTGTCAGATGGTTGGGCATGTGGGAGTTTGTAGTTATATTAAGGTTTCACAGCTACAATCTCCCAGACTATTTATTTTAATGGAACAATATGAATTTATCACCTAAGGAATCCAGCTCCATCAGCTTTCCTCTTCCATATCTGACTCTTTCTGGATCTCATGCATCAACTCATGGATCTACTCCATGAAGAAATTTTTTTTGTCTAAGTTAGACCTGCACAAATCAGGAAATTTCAAAACTAAACCTAGAAAAGGATGCTTAATTCTTCTCTTTCAGTCTTCCTGACCAATTTACTTCCACAGTTAACAAATTTGGCCAGACATATTTGACAGAGAAGCCAAAATGACAGAGATTCAAAAATCACAGGACAAGGTGACAAGAGAGAAGAGAGAGCTTATCAGTGCCCCTGTTCAGAGAAAGATGCAATATCTTCCATTCTTAATTAGGGACTCCATCCAGGGAAGGGGCTTTGAAAAATCCCAAACATCAGAAAAAGTCTTACTCAACCCTTATGCTTTATTAGATAACCAAGAATTTAGGACCCAAATCAAGTAGAAAATGAGCTTCAACAGCTTCCCTGCTCTAGGCACAGCCTGTTTGTGCATGTTTTCCATGTTTGTCTGTGTCTAGGAATAACATTGGTTCATCTTGGAGTGAGTCTGGCATTCTGCAGAGAGGTACAGACTCGGATTTCAGCAGGCTTTGAGATGTGAAAATTGCCTCTCTTTGAAAAATATTTTCCAGGAATTTGGATGTTGAGGCATGTTAAATCCTGAACAGCATAAAGCTAAATGTCAGTGTAGAAAGAGTGAGGACCAGACAGCGAGACCAAATGATAAGAGATTAAAAAAATGTTTTCTGCTGTTGTCATTGCAGCATTATCTCAATTGTGAGCACGCAAAACACGCAAAAACTTAGGATACTAATTACCAAGCTGGGTGGTTGGATGCTCCTACCTGGTGTGGCCTCTGAGATTCCACAGTTCTGCTACTTCATCAAGTCATTTTAGCCACTCAGTGCTGTTAATTTTACCCATCCTCTGTTCACGGTAAAACCACCTCAGCAGGAGTCCAGCACAGTCTTTGCTTCTTCTGCTTCTTTGCTCATACAGCATTAACTACAAAGTCCTGAGGAAATTCCTAAACCGTGAGATTCACTAAGCATTGAAATGGATGCCTTTGGCATCTGAGCTTGAATAACTCCTAGGACGTTATTTTGGGCTACTGACTTTTGAAAAGTTTTAAAGAGTTTTAAAAAACTGCTAAAAGGTTATTCTCTTTTAATTGTTTTCTTCCAGCCACCTAGAAAATAAAAATTGTTGACTTTCTATCAAGATCACTGGTGTTTCCAGTTAAAACATCTAACTGTGCAAAACAAATACACCTTCTCTGCACCCCAAATAACATCAATTCCTTTCTACTGGAGAAACTTTACAATAATATTTATACAAGAGAGTTTTTTAAGAGTAGCTGAGGTGATCAGTGGCTCTTTTGCAGAGTCAGTAGGTGCCATTTGGAAGCCAAATGAGAGCCCTGAGATACCCCAAAGACCACTGAAAATGGTCTTGGTCGATGGCAAGCTGAGCATGAGTCAGCAGTGCCCCAGCAGCCAGGAGGGCCAACCCTGTCCTGGGGCCATCAGGCACAGCATTGCCAGCTGGGCAAGAGAGGGGCTTGTCCTGCCCTGCTCTGATCTGCACTGGGGTGGTCTCACCTTGAATATTGTGTGGGGTTTTGGGTACCCCAATGTAAGAAAGATAAAAAACCCTTAGAGAACATCCAAAGGAGGCCACGAGGATGGTGAAGGGTCTGGAGGTGAAGCCATGTGAGGAGCAGCTGAGGTCACTTGGTCTGTTCACCCTGGAGAAGAGGAGACTGAGGGGAGACCTCATTGCAGTTACAACTTCCTCATGAGGGGAAGAGAAGAGGCAGGCACTGATCTTTTCTCTGTGGTGACCAGAGACAGGACCCAAGGGAATGGCCTGAAGTTGTGTCGGGGAGGTTTAGGTTGGATATCAGGGAAAGCTTCTTCCCCCAGAGGGTGGCTGGGCACTGGAACAGCTCTCCAGGAAAGTGGTCACAGCAGCAAGCCTGACAGAGCTCAAGGAGTGTTTGGAAAATGCATTCGAGCACATGGCAGGATTCTTGGAGTTGTCCTGTGCAGGGCCAGGAAATGGACTTGCTGATCCTTATGGGTCCCTTCCAACTCAGCATATTCTGTGACTCTGTGATTCCATGATTCTATGACTGTGATTCCAGGATTCGATAAAATAAGGTCTCCCTGGAGCCTTCTCTTCTCCAGGCTACGAGACCAACTCTCAACTTTCCTTCACAGGACACCCATTCCAGCTGGGTGCAGCCATCCAGGCAATTCCTTACCCCTTGAATAGTCCATCCACCAAAATCGAATCTCTCCAGTCCAGTGACAAGGAAGCTGTGCTTGACTGTGGCAAAGGTCTTACAGTAGCTGAGGTAGATTAAATCAGTTCTTCCCTTATCCTCCAGTCACTCCATTAGAGAAGGCAACCAGATTAGTCAAGCACAATTTGTCCTTTGTGAAGCCATTTTTGCTGTCTCTCATCAGCTCCGTTTTGCCCGGAAAAAGTGATTATTTAATTTTTGCATATTTTCTCAACATTCATTTAGAGAGGGGTGTGAAGTGTAAATTTGTCATTATTTCATTATGGTATTTAAATGAAAAAAATGTGTGTGGTAGTCCTTCTGGTTTGATTTGGTTTGGGTTTTCCTATTTTATGCAAGAAAAAGCTATTTATTTTCGGACAATGTGTGGGTTTTTGGAAAAAAACTGTTTCACTAGAAAATTTTATTGATTTTTTTTTCTTTAATTAGCTTCCAACTGAAATGTGAACATTTAGTTGCTAGAAAGAAAACAACAGAGCTCTTAATTTTCAGCTTTTTAGTGGAAAAAATTTCACAATTGCTCCTAGTTCTGTCATGCTGCCTCTGCTCATAAAATTGCTTCTTTCTCTTAATTCCAAGGATTGCATTTGCAAATAAAACTGTGTGAGAACCGCTCAACTGGATCAGGGAGCAGTCCCTCTTGCCCAGCATTCAGTCTCTGAGAGGAGAATGTAATGGATGTTGATGGAAATAGCATCAGAAACAAGGCAAGTATAGATTAATGTTACCCTCTGTGTAAATCTGTTTACACCTGCTCAAGGAGCTGATTGGATCTGAGTCACCAGACTTCCCAACTCCTGAATCACCTTTTCTCTGTGTAATGCTCCTAACCCTTTCTGAGTCTCTATACACCTGCCTTACCTAACAGCTCTGATGATGAATTCTAGGACTGAATCATGCAGCTCCTGTAAAAGTATGTAAAACTATGTAAATTACTCATTTCATGTAAAACTGCATGAAATTCTTTCATTACTTTCGGGTCTGCTGCCTGATCACTTATGAGTTTATGCCAAAGTGAGGTAGAAACTTGCAGAGAAAAGAAGGGGAGCTATGTCCAAGTGCGTGCAGAAATGCCTGATGAGTTGTGCCATTGCAAAATCTGCACCGGGATTTCCTGTGAGTGTTTGTACAGTGCTGTGCACGAAATATGTTTAAAATTAGGACTTTCTACCATGTTTTCTCACCCACTCTTTTGTCTTGGTGCCATCCCTCTGCAATCTCAGAATACTCTGGGAAACCTAGAAACGATCTGCTGAGCTCTATGGCCTTCCTTCTGTGAACAAATACATCAGCTCCAACAGTTAAATATTTCTAACCTTCAGCATTCTTTGCCCATCAACCTTCATTTCCCTGTGGTTCCTATCAGAAGCCTTTGGGCAACACATGGTGGGATTTTTGGGGTGTCCTGTGCAGGGGCAGGATTTGGACTCCACAGTCCATGTGTGTCCCTTCCTACTCAGGATATTCTGTGATTCTATTATTCATGTCATGGGGCTGGACAAGAAAATCTTCAGAAGTCTCTTCCTACCCCAAACCATTCCGTAATTTTATGTTATTCCTGCAATGCCATGGTCTTATTCTGGGGTACCAGTGAGAATTTTAGTCAGCATGGTTCACACAGTTTGCCTGGGCAAACAAAGGAATATTGATCTGCTAAATGATGCACCTTTAACTCATCAGTGAGGGTGCTGCAGGGTTTCCATGCACAGAGAGGTGCTGCTCATGGCAAGATCTCACTGGATGAACTGGCATCCTGCTGAATGTGGAAGGGCTGTAAATACTGGAAAGACCCTGAAGATTATTTGACACCCCTGAGGCTTCCCCAGCTTTCCACAATGGACTTGTGAATGTTGTTTGCAATACCTTAATTGTCCAGGCAATTTTATGTGTTTATTTTCGTTTAACTTTATAGTTCAATATTAATTATATTCTTATGCAACTGTGGAAATGTGAATATGAGATTCCTGACACTCTGAGGATTAGGCAGCCTGTCTGCTGTAAAAATAGAAGCATCTGGGGAACTGTTTTAGCTTATGCTTTTTTGGTAAATGGTTCATAAAAAATCGAAGTGCCAAAGGTTTCTCCTGGACTTATGGATCCTGAAGGGATCCCTTGGTGTCTGCAGAGCATTCAGTTAATGCAGCAGTTTCTCTCTGAGCAGGGACATTAGCACTTCTCTCTCTTTCATTAGGCTGTTTCCACTAAGTGTTTAAGAATATAATTTTTGTGACTTCTGCCTCTCTGTTAAATTTGTCTGAAATTGGCCCATATTGCAAATATGGCTGAAGTGGGTATAAACAATATTACTTACAGATTACACTGGTTTGAAAATGAAGGAGGGCAGGCTCTGTGTAGATATCAGGAAGAAATTCTTCCCTGTGAGGGTGGTGAGGCCCTGGCACAGGGTGCCCAGAGAAGCTGTGGCTGCCCCATCCCTGGAAGTGTCAAAGGCCAGGTTGTCCAGGGCTTGGAGCAACTTGGGGTAGCAGAAGCTGTTCTTGTCCATGGCATGGGATGGAATGAGATAATCTTTAAGGTCCCTTCCAACCCAAAATATTCTGTGATTCTTATTTTGAGACTGAGCTCCAGGTCCACATCAGGGCACTATAAATTAAGAATCAGTTTGTCTATCTGTCCTGAATTGGATGAAATTCAGTGGGGATGAGCACAGTGCAAATCTTTGCTTTCATCATCCAATGTGCCGCTACATCAGTAACAGCACTAGAAACTATTCCTCCTCCCCCCTGAAATTCATACCCCAAACTGGATGGTTTTAAGTGGAAAGGATGGCTTGGCAACCTTGCATACATAGGACAAAAAGATGAAAAGGAGAAGGAAAACCAGCCACAAGTAAAATTGACAAGACAATTTTTCAGCAGAAAGTGCAATTCAATCTAAACACTTCAAAGAAATGTGCCCTATTTCTGTGGCATTTTTAACATGAAAATGATAAAATGAACCATCATCACTTCATCTTATAGTTCTGACAAAGTCAAAATGTTTTCCTTTCAATAAAGAAAACACTCCTTTAAATTTCCTTCTAAATGAGTATCTTAACATTACCATTGTATGGAATCCTTTCTATTCTGCAGAGAGTATTGAATAAAATATACTTCAGACTAATGAAATATGACTGATAATACTAGAGAGCACTTTTTATCTCATGTGGAAAAATCTACAGGTTGTTTTTTTTTTTAATTTTTTAGACATCAAACTTTCCCATGCTGAAATTATGGAGAAAAAAGATGTGGGTTTCGATCTGCTGGTGGTGCTAAACAGGTACGAACCAACATTTCCTTCTGTCCCTGACTAATAGTCACTGTGATCAAAATATGACCCCTACTAAAACATTCCTGGCAGTCAAAGGAGGAAAATTAAGCAGCAATGATGGGTTTTGCTGGTTGTGTTTGAACAGCAAAGCCGTGTCTTTAAAAATAAAATAATGCAGCCTCAAGCTGTTTATCCAAACATGATTGGAGCAGGGGATTTATATGGATACCCCCAGTTATAAATAAATGCACTGAGTTTTCAGCACACATCAGATTTTGTAGTCGTACAACTGATCCCAGAGCTCTGAGATAAGGAGGATGTTCTGATAACCACGGCTCTCATTGTATTTTCAATTTGGTTCTCATTATTTTTAGAGAAAACCCAAAGGAGACAATTGCAATAAATGTGATGAAAAGTCCAACCTCTGAGTAGGCTGGGCATTTAACTCATGCTGCAAGTCACAACTTCCAAGGGTGACCTGGGTGACAATTTGGGCATAATTGCTGGGAATTATGATTTCTTTTTTTTTTTTTTATAAAGAATTAGACAGCATTGGCATGCAGAGTTCTACTTTCACGGTGCTCAGACCTTGCCTTGCAGTCTCAGAGCTGCCTGGCCAGCTGCCAAAAATAAGTGCTATCACAGGAGATACTTCTTCACCTATTTCCACTTACGAAGGAGAACGGTGAAGAGTTGACTGCCATGGTTTAACCCCAGCCACAAGTACCAGGCAGAGACTCACTCACTCTCTCTCTCACAGTTGGATGGGGAGAATCAGAAAAAGGCAAAGGGTTGAGGTAAGAGCAGTTTAATAATTGAAATAAAATATAATAATCATAATAGTAATAATAATAGCGCTTCCTCAGGCTCTGACTCTTTCAAAGAACATTCTGTGTGCCTGAGGTTCACCCACAGGAATGGACAGAGCCTGCAAGTTCCGAAATTCCTAAGTTTGCATCCCCTTCCAAACCTGCTCTTCAACACTATTTACTAGATATTTTAGTTCTTGCTCTGGGCTTTGTAAGTGTGCGGCAATACCAGAAAAAGTCTTAAAAAATGCATTTAAATGATGTAAGGGAGTATGGATTTTTTAACCTGCTCTCGGGGGAATAGACGAGGGACTCTGACACCCTCAATCATTTCTCTCTTCTTCCACAAAATAATCAGAGGGTTTTTCCCTTTAGCATTGCATTCATCTTAGATTAGGTATCCATCTTCCAGTTCATTGCAGAACTGTGCCATTGTGCGGAGGGAAAAAGGGGTTTTTTTCAGTCATCAGTAGGAAGAAGGAAGACTCAAACACACAAAGACACAAATATGCAAAGCTCCAGGAGGGAGAATCAATTCATGCTGAAGACCATTTGCTCATCCATCTATGTTTGCCAGGTAATTTAGGCCTGGGAAGCAGGACTGTTAGCAAACTGAAACTGCATTACTTGCTACTGTTCAAGGTGAATAATGTGGCTTTCTAAGGCCAGGGTCATTATCTCCCTGAGCCTGCTTGTGGCAAGGCAGAGGGAAGAAATATAGTGTCTATCTAAGACCAATATTTTGAATTCAGATGTGGTTTATATGAAACAGAAGCTCAGTATTTTATGGGGTATGTCATCATTTCCAGCACGTCTTTAATATTTGCTTGGGGCTGGCAGAAAAACTGATACCGCTGAGCCAAACCCTAGAATTGGAAAAGTTAATCACAGCAGCGGTTACACTTTTCCATATTAATCACAGGATATCCACCAAGGATAACAGGCAATAACAAAAACAAAGGAGCCCAATATCAGCAGGCCAGAACCAGGATGGTGGTGTTAGAGCTGGACTCCTCGTGTCACCATCCCTCAGCGGGAGATATTCAAAGTGCCTGAATTCAATCCTAGCAGGATTCACCCACACTAAATTCAGATGCCTACAGTGTAGGTGTCTCTGCTGAACCAAGTTATCTGAGATTCAGCTGTAGCTGGAGGACACTGAGCCCACAGAATGGCAGGAGCACAATTCCTCTGATTCACTTCCTACGTTAGGAAGACTTGAATTACACATTAAGTCTATTGATTCTGTTGCCTATAAGCTCAACTAAGGCAGCTCAACAAAAACATCAGTGCAGCTGGAGGTGCCTTGGAATATCATTTTGGGAGTCTATTCCGTGCTCCAAAAGAGCTTGGGTCTCTTAGAGGTCTGGTGTTTCATCAATCCGAGGTCTCAGGTACCTTAGGGCATTATTACCAGATGCCAGTGCTTCCACAACTGATTTAGACTCCAGCTCTTCAGAGGCAATAAATGTAGCTTGGGGTGATTTGTTCAGATGTAGAAAGGTTTCAATAAGTGGATTCCACCTGCTCCTTCATCAGAAGTATTGTCACATCTTCTGTCAGGGCATGGCTGAAGATTTGTATCTCTCACTTCCCACAGTGATGTCACTTTCTCTCCAAGCTATCAAAGAAGAAAAAACATGCAAGTTAAATCTGCCACCTAATAAGAATGATGGTTATTTTGCTATTATTTACTATGGGGTGAAATTGACAAAATTACAATTCTTCTGTAATTATTTAAATAAAATGCCTACTGCTCTCTCCCATTCCCTTTCCTCTGCAGCGAGCCAAAGTCTTAAGTATCACGACAGCCTGATTTACTCACCACCTTCCTCTTATATAATTGCTGCAGCCATCATTCAGTTTAATGGGAATTCAAATGTGCCCTAAAGTGGTTGTGATCAATGAGATTTTGACTCTTCCACGGGTGGGTTACGAAGAGGAATTGTTTCCCTGTTTGCTGGACTGTAAAACAGTTGGGAATTCTGGAGGGGAAAAGATCCAAACAGCAGAATTACCTTTCTCACATGTGACTCAGGATAAAAGATCCGGAAACAGTCAGAGCTTCACCTGTTTCCAACTTTCCTTTTTTTAGAAAACACTGGAGAGAGTGAACCAACATCGTGACTGTGTTGTTGAGGAAATCATAAAACAAACTCGGAAGAGAAAAATGCTATAACAGCACTTCTGATTGGGGTACTCATAGCCACTAAATCCCTGACTATTGACCCTGACATTCCTTTACAATGGGGCTACTATAAAATTTATTTCTATGAAAAAACAAACCATAATAAGAGTTTTACAGGTATTTCAAATATTGCAGGTGTTGTCATCAATTTTTAGGTACATCCAAGGATGAGGCAACCACAGCTTTTCTGGGCAACCTGTGCCAGGACCTCACCAGCCTCACAGGGAAGAATTTCTTCATGAAATCTAATCTAAACCTACTCACTTTCAATTTGAAGCCATTCCCTTGTCCTGTCACTCCAGTTCCCCATGAAAATTATTGTGAGCTATGCCAGGCCCATCTCTCCCAGTCCTCTTCTGCCTTTAAACCTGTCCTACCTCAAGGTTATCTCCTCTTATTTTGTCCTAATACCTAAAGACTTATAATGTAATTCATCCTTTGAGAAATACAGGTAAATGTCTGACAGAGGTGACCTGCTGGATTTTGAGTCCTCTTTCAAAACACTGGAGAAACTAAAATATCTAAATCAAATCAGATCTATGCAAATCAGATCATCTTGATATAATTTATTTCTTAACAGAGTTGCATTAGGATTCCATAATCCCGTTCTTAGGAAAAGATTATTTAATTGAATACACCAAAATGTCTATAGAAAGTGAAATAGAGGTTCCCAAATTGAGAAATCATAATTCTAAGTGACATTACTCGTTCCCTGAGTGAAATGAAATATATTAGCATTTGAGCTGTTCAAGTTCAGCTCCTGAGACTGTCTCATGTGCTGGAAAGGTGCTGGTTGTTAATCCCAGTTCCCAGCTGTCAGAAAAACTAAGCCAACAAAGGATCTGATACTGTGGACATGGTTTATTTTTCTTGAGATTTTGCTGCATGCTCAAATCTCACAAAATCCCACTGAGGACTGCTGGGTTTGCTGTAAATCATTATCAGAGCCCATCTTAAAACATTCCTGCAGCTGTTTGAGTCCTGAATCCTCCTTCATATGTGATACCTGGGTTTCATTCATATGATAATTTTGGTGTGTGGTTGGTAATGTCAGGAATATTAACTACTTTACCCCACAATTACATGTCCATAGAAAAGTCATTATTATTGCAGCAGAGTTGGCTTCAAGCTCTAAAACCGGGTAATTTTGGATTTTTGGGGTGAGCCAGCTATCTTCCTTGCCTCTCAACTGCCATTTCAATGCTCTATTGAGGTGGAAGAGGGCTGAAAAAAAGCCTGTGTGATTTTATTCCCCTTCCCCAGAGCGTGCTCTGCGCACCAAAACTCACTTTGCATTCAGCTCCAACGCGTCACTCTGAAAGGACTGTGTCAGCAGCCTTAATTGCTTGGCTGGTGCCACAAGACTGATGGATTGTAGGCTCCTGCTTTTCTAGAGGAAGGATGGGAACAGATGGGATTTTGCTAATTTAAACTTCTGTACATGTTTAATGTCCTATTTATCTCTTCCAGTGAGCCTGAAATGGTAATAAATGAAGTAGATTTTTACTGAAATCTGTTAATGTCGTGAGAAGTGTTTGTGAAGAACAAAAAGCTCCATTAGCCTGCATTGACCTGCAAATAAACAACAGGCTGTGAGGAGTGGTTACCCACTTTCTAATTTGCTTAATGGCCTTTTAATGAGTGGGCTTATGACTGTACAGTAAATACACTGGTCTAGCACCCTAGAGGCCTCTGTTCAGGCTATTTCCTGGAACTCTGAGACACCTCCTGTTATTTCTGTCCCTCTATTTTTCACTCAGATGAGCCTATAACCATACACCCAACTAACCCTTGAACTGTTTTCAGGGCTGGAATACAAATAGGAACACCAAGACATTCCCATTACAAGTCTAAGACCCTCAGTGCTACCAGATTGGTTTTCCTGATCTAAATCTTAAATCTAAACCTCTGTCTAATGAGTTTCTCTACCTAAAGCATATTTTACTCTTCATATAGAAATGCAGCCCATTTTTGCCCTTTAGAGATTATGATTTACTAAATGTCTTTGAATGACTCACAGCTGTGAAAAGCATAAAATAATGGAATCGCTGTTGTCTGGGAAAACAAGCAGAGGAGGCTGCACACACCAAGAATAAAAGGATGGAAGCAGTTTGTGTAGATTTAAATTCGCCAGCCGAATCTGTAACACACCTTAATTTTAGCACAGAAACCATCTAAGATGTTTGTTTATTCTGGATGACATCCCTTGGGTATGGAAATCAAAACAGAGCCATAATTCTGGCACTACTGGGTAAGGTGTCCACGGGAAACCACCATCCTTTCTGTAAGAACATCTTCAAGGATTCTAAACTCAATTACACCTAACAGGGAAAAATAACAGGAGAAAACAGCTTTACATCAGTTTTAAAAAGCTGAAAAAGTTTGGATGGATTCCAGATTGAATTTTAGCTGATAGAAGTATCTTTAAACTTGGGTATGTTTATTAGCAAAGTGTAACTTATCCTGTAAGTTTTAGGGTTTTAGGAAAGAATTAAAGCTCATAGTGCCCTGATTTTATACACTATAGGCACACGCAGAGACCTAAAAATCACACCACTGGCCTCTTCCCCTGCAAGTCACACGTTTTTTTGAGGATTAATTACTTTTTAACTGAAGTAAGAGCAGCAGTGTTTGAACTCCTGAAACAACAAAGCCCTTTTTACATACTTTGATTTAGTCATGCAAATTAGAAAATGCTGGCTCTAATAATTTATCTGAGACCACACAGTCAAACAGTGACACTTTCAGGAGAAGTAAATCTCCTAAAACCCCCAGCTTAGTCCATCCTCCTCCACACAAATAAAAAACATTAAAAAATAGCTTTCAAATTACCTCAACAGGTAATTTGTTCCTCCAGGCCTTGCTGAGCACATTTGCTAATGATTTAGTTCCAGAACACTAAACCAAAAACACTTAGCAAGAGCAAGAAATCTGCAAGTAAATTAAAGAATAGCAAGTTCCAGTTAGTCTTCTAATAGAGTCGATGATTAAATGGTTCCTATTTAAGCAGCAACAATATCAAACTCTTTTATACAAAATTGTAAAGGCTGCTAGATTCAACAGGCTTTAGACAAAAGAGGGGAAAGGAAGAAAGGAAGTATTTTCTCAGCTTACATAAAGTGCATTTCAAACATCTGTGTACAAAAGTCTTCATTTAAAGGGTGGTGATGCCCTGGCACGGGCGGTCCAGAGAAATTTGGATGCCTATAGACATACATAAATAAAGGTTTCAACGTTTCCTTTGGTGGTTTTTTTGTCTCATCTGAAGCTCATCATTCATTTCTGTTTCCTAGTTGTCTTCAAATTACAAATTTTGGACCTTGTGAGATCAAGCACAATGCATTGAGTGAAAAGTGGGCAAGAGGACTGACCCAAAGACCACATTATCACAGCTAGAAAAGATTTTCTAAGATGAAGCCATCCAGCAGCAAAAATGACCAGTGCAATTAGAGCCAGAGAAGTGCAGAAAAGGCCATTTATGTTTGTAGGAGTTCAGTGACTCTGACTGCTAAAAGTGGAGAGACCTCAGAGATAAATCAGGTAATCCTGTCACCTGAGAAATGTCTTCACAGGCACAAGAACAGGGTGTCTAATCTTAATATAACAAGAGTTAAAATAGTAAAAAAATGTATAATATTGCCATTAATTGGAAGTGTCCACAAGAATGTATTTTACATAGTTAAATGGAAATTAACTGCTACTAACTTTAAAAGAAAAGATAAAACCTGGAGTTGGAATTCACTCCATATAACTTTAACCCATATAACTTTATTTGCACGAATTATTTTCACATTCAGACAGAATACCTGAAGAGTTGGACTGTTTGGATGATTGATGGCATGTCATGAGACAGGCCAATCACTCTACTTTAGATAGTGACTGTAAAATATTGGAATAATCCTTTACTCTGTAGTGAATAATGAAGAATGAAAACAAATTAAAGGGAATTTTATGACCAACAGCAAGATAACTTTCCAATAGCTTGCTTCATTAGTTGGTAGGAAAGGCTTTGCAGCAAATAGATTCATTTTTAAATTTGAAATTAGAACAGAACACAAAGAAGCATGTAAGCAACTGGAAGTGACTGAAGAATAGATTAGATCTCAGTCCCCAGATTTCACAGGCAGTCCTTAGAGTGCTGAACAAGTTTTCTTGATGTCCAAACTTCAGGCATCAGATTGAATAATGAAGTTGTTTAGTTGGTGGGGGACTTTTGCCCCATTAATGGTGTACTCTAAGACCCTCTGTGTAAATATATGGATATTTGTAGTTCTTTTCATCAGCTGGAGAAACTTATTTTCTGAAATTGCATCTGTTTGCGCAAGTTTTGCAGGCCCCTTTTGGAGTAATTAAGCACTGGCTGCTGAATAACAGTGAGGTTTAATTTGCAAGGTGTCTCTGCTCCCTGATTACACTTTGGGATGCAGATTTAACTCAACCACCAGCTTGATTTCACTCTCTCTACTTGCTGGAAATTATATATTTGACATTTTTTTATGTAACTTTAGTCACTTTCGTTCACCTTTGCCCCCAGGAAGGGAACTGAAGTTTCTTTTCAGGGGACTGCTCCACCAGGTCTGATGAGCTGAACATCTCAACAGACTGGGGGTAGCACAGGAGATACACAAAAGATAATGACCATTAATGACCAATAAACATCACCTCCAAACATCAGCCCTGGCATGGTCCGAGAGCCCTGGTCTGAGAAAAGAGAGATAAGAATGAGAACCTAATTAGCATTGGAGGCAAAGGAATCTGTATCCAGTAGGAACCCAAATACTTAGAACTGCACAGCTTGGGACCAATGAGCATTGAACCAACAAATTTCAGTGGGTTTTGACTGGATAGAATATGTGAAATAGCTAGTAAAGGTCATGTGTGATGGAATTATTTTCTCTGCACAACCCGAGCAGCGTGTGGATGAAATTATTTCTGTTGCACATCCTGGCCAGAACAACATCCTGGCAAGAATAAAGTAATGCCTTGATTCTCTGACACTAAAAATGTTGTTGGAGAGTTTTTATTTTTTTCCCACAGTTTCAGTGACATTCTTATTTCAGGCCCTTTGTGGCTCTGAAGAGACATTATGTGTCTGCTGAGTAATTCATCCCACTTATGCTAGACATCCATCTCAGACAGGCCTGAATCACCCTCTGGAACTACCAATCCCTCCCATGTGATGGCTGAGGAGGTTTAAACAACTTGTTGGGAATTGTTGTCTACCTAAAGGGGAGCTTTTACGGGCTGCAGCCATATGTGTGTTATCCTGCTATTGCCTGCAATCCTTCCAGGCTCAAAGGGATTACAGCAGCTGGAAAGATCTGGTTTTCCCCTCTCCTCTCTTTTACCCTCTCCTCAGAAATAAACTGTCCAGGGACGTGTCTGATAGCACCTGACAGCTCACCAGGAAGGAAATCAGCAGATCCTGTCTGAGTGTTTTTCCCAAAGTGGTTAAAAACTACCAGATACCTTCAGTAAATAAGGATTTACCAGGCCTTACTGTTGATCTCAAATAACTGTCTGTTAAAATCACCCAAGGCACTTTCTCTTTCTGTGTTGTTGGAAGAAAATCAGAAATCCTGGGGGGGAAAAAAAAAAAAGCCTCACATTAATTCCCTTTGTGCAGCAGCAATCAAACCTCCCATTTATACCCCACCAAAGTGTGAGCCTTTTCTGGACAAAGCTGACAAAAATTCGGTCCCATTTCCACAGTTAGGGTTTCACCCATGTGCTGAGCCTACCAACAAGGGGGTAATCAGGTTCCAGTTTACAGCTGCAGCTTTTATGTTGTGATTACATTTCTCCTGCAGTTCCTAGTTTTGTTTCAGTGAAGAAGTTGATGTGTGATAAATATTCTGAGTCTGTTTAGGTCTAGGCTGGGCTTGAATCAGATGCCTCTGATTAAATTTCCTACCTCACAACCAAAGTTCAGTAAAGGTTGACCCCAGCATCAATATGATTGCCATAAATTACACAAGTAAGCGCCTTCAAGCACCACCAAGACAAAAAAGCAGTTGTTCCTTAAAAAATTCTAAAAATCTTTTGGTTAATCTAAAAGACAAATCAAATTCCAAAGGAACAAGCTAGCTCTTAATTTAAATTGTAACTTTTTGTAGAAAATTACTAACTGGTCACCCATCACTCAGAGCTAGGAGATACTCCACAATAAGTTTATTAGACTGTTTTCCACCTTCTCTGTTTTTAGGTGTTTAAGCCTAAAATCATTTGTCACACTTTTGTTTAATCAAGACAACTTGAGATTGACTAAATACGTTTACAGAGTGGAACCATTTTGTCTTTTAGAGATAATGACAATGACACTCTTATCTCCATCCTTAAATATGCTTCTACTTCACCTTAATATGAAGCTCGATTAAGAATTAAGTATGACTAAAACAGTTATAATGAAATATTCTGAGCCTACATCTATCCCCAAGGTTTAAGTAGGAAACGGCACTAATTTAAGACTAGAAATTATTTATACATTTGACATGCTTTCCTATTAATCAGCATCAGAACTAGAGCAATTTGAAAAATTCCTGTGGCATCTATTAAATATTTTCTTCTAAGTAAGTAAATGAAAGAGATTTACTAATTCCAGTAGAGATTTCATTGGTTTTGGGTGAGAGATAAACACAGAGGGATACATTAAGTCTGTACGAAATGCTAAATACTCCTCAGATCTCTGCTAAATTCATTTAATCCCTTTTTGCATGTTTTAGATTTTATAAACATTGATATAATGTAGTGAAAGGCAACTATTTACAAATAAAGGACAAAAATCACAGAGAAGTATCATTTAGCATGATATCAGTGTCTCAGTGTCTCACTGGAGTTAGAATTTGTGATGTTCTTCCTCTTCATGTGACCCTGAATCTGCCTCTCAAGGCTGGTTTAACTGAATGCTCTGTTCTGGGGTGGGAGATGGTGCCTAATTTAGAAATATCTGGGATTTCAATGGCTTTTTTTCTGTTATAACAATCTGTATGAATTTGTGGATACCCAAATGAAATCCTCTCCCATTATTAGATGTTCACATGTTCTTCAGAGAGACAGGTGAAATCTTTATGAAAGCCATGTTTTGGGACATGCTCACCTCAGCAACTTTGCAAAACAGTCTTAAAATGCATGGAAACAACCAAATCTGGGTTCCATACAACATTGTAGTTTCACTTAACAATTCCCACAGATTTTCATTCCGTTCCAAATTCATTAGGAAACACGGTGGAGTTTTTAGATGTCCTGACTGGGAAAACTGCTCTGAAATTAAACTCTGTGTCCATTTGGGCCGATTGCTGACTTCAACACAGATCACAGATTCACAGAATTGTTAGGGTTGGAAGGGACCTCTGGAGATCATCCAGTCCAACCTCCCTGCTCAGGCAGGAGATGGAGATGAAAACTTCATTTCTGCAAAGATATTGAGTTTATTCCTGCACAAAAGAAATGGAGTAAAAGAAATGTTGACTTGCACCTTTAGTAGAGGAAGGGAGGATGTTTCTTCCAGCCATCTCCTTACCTTTTCCTCCATCCCTGGGGATGGAGAGCTGAGTTAATGGTGAGCCTGAACTGCCACCAGCTATAGCACAGAAATTCCTCATAATCCAAAATCAGAGGAGGTTTTCCTGGAATTCTTGCTGGCACCTGAAGCCACTTAGAAATGACTGAGCTGCGCTGCAGAAAGGGAGGGAAGGGTGGTTGAGCCAAGGGCTGTTTTCCATCAGCCTTACCATGGTCTGACTCCCACCTTGCCGGGCAGACCAGAACCTCCACACTGCTTTGTGGGAATGACCATGCACTGCTTTAGGGAAATGGTAACCTTGGGGAAACAAGAAAACAAACAAAAAAAAAACCCCACAAAAATCTGTTTCACCTTTGCTTACGGTCTCCCAGACTTACTTAGCTCTATCCAGCAAGAAATGGACCACGTGTAAAATTCAGTATTACTTCTTGGCTCTCTTATTTGTTTTAATCAGCCACACAGCCCTGTGGTGCCAAAGCATCATCCCAGCTTATGCATTATTTACTAGTTAATACCTCAAAACAGATGTCTCTAAATAAAATAATTTTCTTCTTCCTGCTTGCCGTGCCTGAGGGCCAAATCAGAGGAACAGAACACCTCCCTGATAATGTGCAGTGCACTCAAATCATGACGTAAGGGTCACTGAGCCTCTGTCACAGCTGGGGCCTGGGATATTGAGAAATTTGTAGCAACTTGTGTCTCTCTAAGTCAGGGTCAATGTTTCTCTGTTCAGGGCTCTCTCACGTCTCTGCGTTTCAAACAGCCATTTTAGCCCTGCACACCCACTGATTTCCAGGATCATGTATTTCTTGCGGATCTGTGTGGCAGAAAGTCCAAGTGTCAAGGGATGGCCTGGCTGGGTCAAAAATCAATATTCCCTGGAAGCAGGAAACTATCCATGAGAGTGGGCACAACTCTGCAAGTAGCCAAGTGGAACATTCATTCAACCAGTGTATTTAACTATTTATTTGGCACACATTGACTTATCTCTGTGTTTTTCAAGCTGGTGCTCAAGAGTTCATAAAATATTAGGATAAGGTCTTTATGTTTCTTTTTTCCCCTCCATGGTATCAAGATTTAACTCCAGACCACAACTAAGCACCAGCAGCTGCTCATTCCCTTCCTCAATCTCATTCAGGTGGTATGGGGAGGCAGAATCAGAAAGAGCTAAAACCCGTGGGTTAAGAAAAAAACAATTTAATAATTGGAGTGAAATAAGATAATGATGATGATGATGATAATAATGATGAAAAGAGATATTAAAGAAAGAGATAAAAATAAAATCCAATTTAAAAAGTGACCAGATGATGGACAGTGTAATTACCCACCACCCCAAGCAGCGATTGACCCCTTTAGGCCAACTTGCCCACAGTTTATATGCTGGGAATGGTGTGGTGTGGTGTGGTGTGGTGTGGTGTGGTGTGGTGTGTGGAACATCCCGTTGGCCAGTCCAGGTCAGCTGTCCTGGACCTTCTTTCTCCCAGCTCCCTGTGCACCTCCTCCCTGGCAGAACACGGGAAACTGAGAAGTCCCTGATTGAGGGTAAACACAACTTAACAACAATTAAATTACCAGTGTGTTATCAGTATTACTCTCATCCAACACAAGTGATGCGTCTCTAAGTCTGTCAAACACATGGGCTGCAGGGAACCAAGCCCTCAGCTGAGCAGGGCTGATCCTCTGGAGAACTTTGATGTTCAGAATCAAAGTCATGAATGGGGTTGGCGTTTCACCGGACCCAGAAGACACTTGAACAGTGCCTGCATTGTGCTACTGAAGGGGTAAAGGACAGATCAGTGAATTCTGGTAGTCAGATTTTGTCCTCAGGTGGAGGCTTTACCTTCAGCTTTAATGAGCTTGGAGAAGCACATCTGTAAGGCAGGAGTCTGAAGCCATCCGTGAGATACGGACTCTCTGTCCAGATATGAACTGAAATGCAGCTTTAGGGAGTCTCTGAAGGGTGCCAGAGAGAATTTAAGACTGCTCTTTGGTAAATTGATTGTAAGTATTGGTTTTCCATGGATTTATTCAAACCTGAAAGTCAATCCGGAGGACACAAGACCCAGAAGGCTTGATTTTCTTAATTTTTTTCTGTTTATCTAGGTTTTTTTTGGCATGACTTCCCTTATATTCCCACAGTCTTCACAAAGAAAGTGGGGGTTTTGATAGTCTTGAGTGAGTATATAGGAGAAAAGTAAATGAGCGAGGTAGAAGAAAGGTTATGTTTCTTCAGCAAAGGAAAAACCTCCCAAACTCTCCAATTTCATCTAAATTAAGCTTGAGATGAGATATCTTATAAGATGTTTTCACTCATATAAAAGATTTTAATCTATGCAAGGCTTGGTAACTACACACAGTAAAGAGGACTCCCAGCCTGAAAAGGCTGAAATTTATGGAAAAGAAGGTCATGAGTGGAACAAATCAATTAATCCTGTCCCTGTTTTTCAGAGTGAGGCCCAAGAGAGTAGGCACAAGAAGGCCATGGCCACTCATACGGCTTTTGCAGGAGAAAGAGAATGTATTGAGTGCCTGTGGGCAGTGCAGAAAATATTACACTGTGATTTGGGTGGTGGTAGGAGGGCAGGGTTTATAATCTGGGTACTAAAAAGGGGAGAAGCCAAGAAACTACCAAATAAAAGAGGATGAAAATAAGATTAAGACAGTGGAGACAGCTTAGACAAATATATGCTTTAGAATCTACTGCTTTGGGTATAGAGGACGGCCCGGAGTGACGTGCCAATAATCACAGAGCAGAGAGGAAGAGAGGTTAGGACTAATACCCTGCTGAGCCCATGGCCAGAGCTGTATCCACACAGCCAGAGCTGTATCAACACAGCCGTGTGCTCCCAGCCACGCTCTGCATCCCACCATTTGCATAGCTCCCCTGGAGATTTACTTGCCTCTGCAACACCTGGCAAAACACACGTCCTAAATTTTATGGAAATTCACACAAGAAGCAAAACCCGGCTGTTTCAGAGTTTAATAGCTTGTTGGAAAGGGTGGGGAAATGTTTAAAAAGAAAAAAAATAAAATAAAATCAGTGGTCGGGGTACCTAGTCACTAATAGCAAGTTATATAATTATAAAAGACACAAGACCAAAGCTAACTAACTTCTCACAAATTTCTCATCCTTACGCTCACCAGCCTCTAATATATGTGCACCTCTGGCAATCACCTGGCAGTTATCCACACCATTCATAGAATTAAGCAAATGACAAATGGGCCCAGGATGGGCAGAGCATGCCAGTCTTGGCTCTCCTGTGAACCACATAATGCTCTGCAGCATTTGGCTTCTCTCAGCAGGTCCATTAGTCAGGGTGGATGAACCTCATCAGCTGCAGGGAATGCACATCAGGAAGCGTGCTTGGAAGAGTGGAGATATTTGAATTTCATGAGAGATGAGGAGAAACAGAACTCTGGCTGCTCTTCTTTGGCCTCTCCCCCCCAGTGCCATCTATGCAAATACAATCCCACCTTCAGTCTCATCCAGAGTGATGTCATCTCTCCAGGCTTCTGTCTTTGTCTCTGTTGTGCATGTCCAGAGTAGGCAAAGATACCTGGAATGGACCTGAAGCAGAGTAAGACAATTACCTCCTTAGCATTCCGTGAAAGAACTGCTGGAACTTCAGAGGATGTTGTTGTTGTTTTTGTCAGTGTTCACCCACCAGCTAGAGGGAGAAATGGTCGTAACTAGTGGGGTAAAAACCCCGACAGCTTAATAGAGGCAAGATGGAAATGTCCATGTTTCAAGGACTGGATTTCAATATCCAGTCTCTCCTGAATCAGTTCAGCCTGATCTGCCTCTAGAAGCCACATCTGGTTTGTTCCTGAGTCACTGGTCAATGATGCCTGTGGGAAACTTGACTGTCTGATGGCTTTGGTCTCTTTTGGGAGTTGTGTTGCTCTTTCTTGGCCTTGCTAGAGGGCTCTTCCTCTTGCCTTTCTTCTTTACAGAAGGCCCAACACCACCACAGAGAGAGAAAATGGATCAATTTCCAGCCCAACTGAGAAAACAATTGATACTATTTCTGACAATACAGCCCACCTTTTCATTCAGTCTTGGGTGGCCATACTTCCCACACAGGAGAATTCTCCAGTTAAATTGGCATTTCGTGCACACTGATGTATTTATTTAACCTGTATGAACGTTTGACCTTTACCAGAATGATTTAAGAATGGTCTCCAGCAAGTACTGACTTTAAATTACACCGGTTATTATTAAAATCCACTGTTAATTACAGCTGGAGACAAAAAAAGAAAAGGTGTTTGCATCCTTACGTCATATGGAAAATATGGGATAATGTATTGAGAACTTCAGAGAGATGAAGAGAACATATTCAGCAGTTACTGGATGTTTTTTCTACAACATTCTGCCCCAATAACTACATTGTTATTTTGTCATCAACTAAAATCAATCAGATATTAATTTGAAATATTGTAATCCCTGAAGTTTCCTAGATCTGTTTGCCAGGAGTGCTCTGAATTGTTTAGAGAGCAAAAAGGCTGGTATTCCTCTCTGGGGATAGATAATTGAGTCATTCTGAACACCAATTGTTTTTTCTGACTGGTCTTCACAGGACAGTGTATGGGTTGTCCGTATCTGAAAAATAAGAATTGTAATTATACTCAGAACTTGCACCTGAATCAATGCAAAAATGGAACGGAGAAAGGAAGTTCATATGAGAAACCCTTATAACTGCGAAGTGGAGTCCATATCATCTATTCTATTTTTCTCTCTGTCTCAGAGTTAGGTGTTTACTGTTACTTGTCAACCAGAACCCTTCTCTGGTCAATAGAGATGAATAGGCACCTACAGAGGGTGAGTCACCCAATCTATCTTGAGAAGGGATGAATCACCCACTATAAGTGCATTTTTTCTCTCCATCTTCAGTTTCATGTCTGAAGAGAAGCACGAGCCACTGAAAGATGTGTTTAGGTTTTTCCAACTGCAAAAAAGGGCGTAATAAAAATATTGCCTTTCCTTACAAACTCTGTCTTGCTTATGTCTCCAAACCAGCATGATGAGGATGATAATTTTCTGCTCTGGAGGGAGAATTCAGTTTAGCTTTAGAGACTTATCACCCTGGTAGATGAAGTTAGGTGACATGAATCCCATGCAAACTGTTCACAAAATTTTGTCTAAAAGTTGCACATACTTTTTCAAAGTCTATGAAGGTTGCTTTGAACACTTTTAAGTGTTTTTCTGATACAGCAAACATTTATCTGATTAGTTCTCTCTCTGGGAAAGTTGTCTAGGCTACATTAACATTTCTTATCAAGCTTTGCATACGATTGCCATGAGATTCAATCTGATTAAAAATAAAATGTTTTGAAATGCCTTTGCTTTGTTGTTTTTTTCACCCTTCCCGCACAGAATCGAAATTGTTTTCTGTCTAGTTTTGAGTAAACAGCATAAGAAATTCAGGGGGAAAAAATTTTCAGAAAACATGTCCTTTAATTCATTATCAACTCAAATAAACTCATAAGAAAACTGGGATTACATATTTCTAATACGAAAATAGTCCTCAGAATGTTTAGCATGCATGACTTAGCTGAGTCCAATTTTCCTTGAGATCATTCAGTTCCACCACCTGCCATGGCCAGGGACACCTTCCACTAGACCAGGTTGCTCAGAGCTCCATCCAACCTTGACCTTGAACACTTCCAGGGATGGAACAACCACAACTTCTCTGCACAGCCTGTTCCAGGGTCTCACCACGCTCTGAGTAAATAACTTCATCCCAATATTTAATCCACACCTACTCTCTTTCAATATGAAGCCATTCCCCCTTGTCCTGTCACTACATGTGCTTGTAAATAGTCCCTCTCCATCTTTCCTGATGTCTCCTTCAGGTTCTGGAAGACCATAATTAGGTCAACCCAAAACTTCTCCAAGCTGAACAATCCCCATTTTCTGAGTTTTCCCTCACAGCAGAGCTGCTCCATCCCTCTGATCATCTTGGTGGCCTCTTCTGGGCTCATTCCAACATCTCCATGTCCTTCCTTGATGGGACCCCAGAGCTGGAGGCAGCTCTGCAGGTGGAGTCCCACAAGATCAAAGTTTCAGATCTGTTAAACACGAGAAGAGAACTGCACAACACAAGTGCAAAACAATTCACTGTAAAGTTATGAACCTGCTTCTTTGGTTAAATTTTTCCTCTCGTTAGGCAAAAAATGAAGACAGTGTGAACTGGAAGTACAGCTGAGTTTTTGAGACTTGATAATGAAAAGCACGACGAGGTTCAGCTGGTGAAAAGTGACATATTTCAACTGGCTCTGTGGGTGTCACGTCAACACGTTCCATCTGAGATCCTGGCACAAAGAACAGAGATATTAAGATATGGCCAGTTCTTTCAAGCCTGAAGCCAGGATGCCAAACCAATGAAAAAACGTGGAAAAGCCATTAAAAAGGATTTTAGCACTTTGGAAACCAAGAGACCACATTAGAAAGTTTAAGTGGACTAATTACTTGAATTACATTACGTTACAAACCTAAGCTGGGTTTTTACAGCCCTGTATTTCAGTCCTTGCTGTTTCTTGCTAATGAAGTTAGCTATAAAATAAACAGGATGATGCTCTGGTTTTTACTGACCTGCCAAACATAAAGACTTTTTACAGCTCAGAGCAGGGGCAGAATGCAGGGGATGAGGACTGGAGTTAACAAGCTCTGTGAAAACTTGTGTTCTCCAAACTGTGGGGAGAAGCAATATTCGTGCATATCACAAAAATTTGGCTCAGCTCACAGTCAAACACGTCTGTCCCCCAATCCAGCAAATATGCAAGTCATGTTTTGGCACTTGTCCCAGTGCCAGATGGTTACATGTGTGACAACACTAAAAGCAGGATTGATGTGATCTCTTAGCAGCCAGCATAAGGAAGGTTTAGTAGGATGAAGAAGTAGGGCATTTGAGTTCATGGTGTCTGATAGAACAGACCAGGGAAGGCAGCTCTCTTCATCTGCAGCAGCAATGCTGTGATATTACACTCTCACACAGCACTGTGAATCATTGTGCCTGGTTGCAGGGTTGGGTAAATAGAGCCACGGTACCAAAATCTGCTCCTCAAAGCGTAGCTCTGCTCATGTCCACCAACGTCCTTCCAAATTCCAGGGAGAAAAATTCTTCCTAACATCACAAAGAGCAAAACGGCTGCAGAGAGCCCAGGGTCCTTCTGCTTGGAGCAAAGGATCTCATTTGTCAGGTTCGGAGGACTTCTAAAGACGCAGCTGCAGTGACCTTAGCCTTCAGCTATCAGACGCAAGAGGTGTAAAAATTCATTCTGTCCATTGATGTGTTGATCACCACCGGTGGGTATTTGCTACCCTCAGTGCTGAAATACAAGTTTCAAGAGTATCAGGAGCTTCTTGCTCCAGTCTTCCCACAGAAAGGGTAAACCTGGTTATAGCTGGGGTGGCATTTCTGTTCTGCTCTGGTCAACAGGGTTCAACTTGATGATTAAAGTGATTAAAAAATAAAAAGCATCACCTGATAGAATTGGCTACAATCGTAAAAGTGCTGGTGTGGCACAAAAGAAACCTGTAAAGGAAAACCTGACTGAACTGGTTTTTATGGAATCCCTAAAAGAAATTCAAAGCTGATTATCTTATTGTGGTTCATCTGATTTGATCACAATTAAATTTATTTAGCTATTGTTTTTAAAAAAGCTCAGGTAATTGCTGAGTCCATACTCTGTTCACCATACTTAAGAGATTTACTGTGCATGGGGGCGTTTCTTCTTTACAGAGAAATTTTGCTGGGATCTGTTCAAGGAGGTTTGTTTTGGTTTCAATGACACAGAGGCAGAACTGGGGTTCGGAGCATTTTTTTTTTTTTGTTCTCTTTTACTGATGTTAGCACTAAACCCTCCTAACTATTTGATAAAGCCAACATGAGATCGATGATTTAGGGCAATCAGAAAGAAAGTCACAGGAGAACCAGCCACCAAAAGAGCTTGTCCTGAAGAAAGAAATGAACTTAGAAAGCAGTGATAATTGTTCATCTTCCACTCAGTTTGGGGAATCGAGACCATGAAATTAAATCTTGAATTTATAGGCAGCCCAGATGAAAGTTCTAAATTGTTTATTAAAAATAAATAAAGAGAAATTTTATTTCAGAGTCTCTCTTCAGTTTGGGAAGCTGTCCAAGACTTAATGCATCTTGCATTCTTTGTGAAAGAAAATTTGCTCAGGACAGGCTGCTTGTAGGAAGAGAAGGAAAGCAAGAGAATGGCCCTTGTAGAAGATTACCAGACGGTTGTGCAGAAATTATCAGAGAGATTAATATGTGGATGGCTGGAAAAATGCATTCAAATGCTATTTTTCTTCCCCAGACTGCAATGCATAGCACACACCAAACCAGCTGTGTTCTGGTGTTCATTATCTGCAGACAGTTAATTAAGTTCAAATGCAGGCAGTAAAAGTAACTCCAAAACTCTCCAGGCACAGAAAAAGAAGGAAGAAAACGGAAAAATGTTGTATATTTAACAAAGAAGTAGATATCACCTGAAGCAATGTGACTAAAACCCTCTTTGCCTCGTGACCACGTGACCTCGTGATTGGGGTTGGATCAGAAGGAGGTGTCTTTGGAAAGGTTTTCCAGTTAGAGAGATGGAATTTGCCTCAAGACAGCTGCTTGGTGATACTGATCACTGTAAATGTCATAACAGGGAACAAGACAGTAAAATGCCTTGGGTTAAATGCCACTGCATAGCCTGCAGAGAATTCCCACTCCAGCTGTGTTCAGCTGGGATGTGAGGGCACTGCCCGCATTGTGAGGCCTCTCTTCTGAATTCCTGTAAGTGCAAAGTTCCCTGAGTGAGTGTTTTAGCTTCAGGGCTGAAAGAGCCCATCCAGCCACACCAAAGCTGTGTCTTGGCCTTGCTTTCAGCAGAGAGTAATTGATGCTCTTGTCTTGAATTCAGAATTTCTGAGTTCTCAAAAGCAATCACCTCCAAGAACATCTGTCTAGCATGAAATTCCCAGAAGGGATAGTCCTTGGGATGCCATTCCTGGAAGTACCATTTCAATGGGTAGGTCATTTCAGGACTGGCAAGATGCAGCCTGTTTGAAAAGAGAGTTGATCAAGACACTGAGAAGTTCAGAGGTTTAAGTTCGATTTCTAATTTTTGCCATCTTTTTATTCCAGGAAAGCAGCTGCCACTGAGATAAGCAGCCCAACAACCTGATGATGTCTCTCAACAGACACTTCAGAGGAATGTGAAAAAGAAATAAACACCTCACAGTGAAAACATGTGCCCTGCAGGTAAAAGAAAATAAGAGTTGGATGAATCATAAGCTTTAAAGTTTTAGAGCTGATTGGTTTTTTCTTAATACTTTTCATTTAAGCACTAATTATTCTTTCCAGCCCTTTCAATGTTAATCCATTATTAAATGGGTTAAAGAGGCACTGAAAAATTCATGTCAGACTTTGTAACTGCCAAAATAAGACTCTCAGAAAGTGTCTTTAGGAGCAGGAAATCTAATTAGTTCATTGGTTAATTAAGTAAATCAAAGGAGATTGGCTATGGAACCAATCTCATTCACTGCTGTCACTAACTCCTAAACCAGGGTGGGACATTTCTCTTCATGGCCAGGTTATACACCCTGTGCAAAGCAAGAAGAAAAATGTAATTAGTGTCTGGGCTAATTGGTGGCACGTTTTGTGATAGGCTGCCCTGGCAGACACACTGCGATGTGGCATTATGCTGGATTATCACAATCATAGTATGACACAGCCTTTTATGTTATAAGGGGAAAAGGAAGAAATGTTCCAGTTTCCATTGTATTCTGGTTATAAAACATTGCTGGAAGCACTGTCCTATGATCATGTGCGAAACTGGTTTTTTGGATATGTGCTAAATTGATTTCTTGTCATGGATACTGCACATTTGCTGCCATTCTGTGTTTCTGATAATTAAGACTTTGAACTAATCTGCAGGGTAAATAATTTTCTCATCTGGGCAAGCTTAAAGATACAATAATGCAACTGAGTCCAAATGAGGATGGGGTTCCATTTCATCTGCCTAAACAGCCCCTCTTCAGCCAGTGATCTCCCATCCCAGGAACTTGAACAGCCACCAACCTCCCCAGCACCACAGACAGAGAATTATGGAACAAATGGGTAGTGACAGGACAAGGGGGAATGGCTTTAAAATGAAAGAGGTCATGTTCTGATTAGATGGTATGAATCAATTATTCCCTGTGAGGGTGAGGAGGCCCTGGCACAGGCTGTCCAGAGAAGCTGTGGCTGCCCCATCCCTGGAAGTGTCCAAGGCCAGGCTGGAGGGGGTTGGAGCAACCTGGGATAGTGGAAGGTGTCCCTGCCCATGGCAGGGGGTTGGAAAGGGATGATCTTTGAGGTCCCTTCTAACCCAAACAACTCTGTGATTCTGTGGTGATTCTATGGTTATGAACATCTTGTACCTTTCTAGTGGAAAAGCTGCATGAGCTGCTATCACTGATTTCATCTTTCAGCAGGACTGGGCTGTGGAAAAAGGGAATCAGGACTTAGCCAGAATCTGCTGCTACCCAGCACTGCACACATTGCAGTGGATGGCAGAGGAAGCCCGAGATGATGGATATGGCAGCAACCACATCACTGCTTGTAGAATAAAATAGGCAGCTGTAGCATAGGGTGGCATAAACACAACACTTAGAAAGGACCTTTGATCCCTTTTTGGCAAGAGACGCTTCCCAATCACTTGGAACAAAATCCTATCAAGCCTGAACCAAATTTTACTGCTTGGGAGCAAACCTTTATATCACAAGGTTGGAGTTGGGGTCTGAATAGAGCCATAGGTAGGATATTAGTGGGTAATTTTTATACAGAAATGACAAGTACACTGGAAATTTTGTAGCCTGGCCTCCAGAGAATTCATCAGATTTAAGTATTACTGCAGCATTTCATTTGAGTGAAAAGGCAAAGAGAGGGAGCATTTATCTTATCAGGATATTGACTTTCTTGCAATATTGTTGTTCTGCTTTCTGGGGATGTAATAACACCGAGTTGTGTTTGCATAGCAACAAGGTAAAGGTTTCTTTTTTAAATGCGTGGTTCCACTCTGAAAAAAAAAACCTAACACCATGGCAACACACTGTGATTCCTCCATCAAATATACTCTCAAAAAGTGCTTTGCTAGATTTAAGAATCATTATTAAAAAGAAGAGAGATATTAACAAGCTCGCTTCCAGGTTTTAGAGTGGGTTTCTTTATAAATATATATATATATATATATATTCACAAGCATTATTACCTCCACCTTATTTATTAGCTAAGTATTTACATCTGCACAGACGCCCACAATATTCTTCCTGCTAACCCTCCTGCTCTTTTACCATCTGTCACTCCACTCCCAAGAGTAAAAATGAATTAATTTTTTTTAAGCCTGCTAAAATACTGTTAAAAGCAGACAAGTTCCACCTGTCTGAGCTTTTAGTTAAAAAGCATGTGCAAGCCTTTATGAACATACCCAGGAATAGAGAATATGTGCACACCTGTACCAGGAACAGCAGTTTCTCCACTGGATCAGAAAGTGCCTCACCTTCCCTTGCAATCTCTGTGACTGCAGTCGGTGCTTCTGCTTGGGAGTTGGAGGTAAGAACTGCTGGGGAAAATCAGACTTTTCAAAAGCCTGGGTCTCCCTCCGAGTGACTGACTTCAGAAGGTAGCAAGATCCATGGTTTTCAGACACTTCCAATGAAAAACAATGTTTCAAAAAATCTCCAAATGAACAAAAAAAAAAACTCCAAAAGAACAAAGAAAGCCCCAAACACCCACATATTAAAAAAAAAAAAAAAGCAGATCTTTATAGCTTTTTCTTCTTTTAATTTTAAAAAATCTTTAAAAACACCTTACTTAGTTAAACTTTAATAGCAAATTACTATCACATTCAAATAAAGAGGAGAGGTTTTTCTCTTATTTAGTATGCATTTCTCCCCTCTATTTGCATGTGTGGGGAGGTGACTGAACCTCTTTATTTAAAGAAATTCTGTTATTTAAAGAGCTTCTTGCTAATTAGAAACACGTCAGGAACCCTGAGCAACCTGGTCTAGTGGAAGGTGTCCCTTCCCATGGCAGTGGGGTTGGAAGGAGATGATTTTTGAGGTCCTTCTCAACCCAAACCATTCTGAGATTCTATGATTTATAGCCTGGCTGATTTTGGCTGCTGTGGTCTCCCTTTGAATGTCACTGGCTGGATGTCACTAATTTTACATTTTGATCAGCTCTGATGGGGAATCAGACAGACAAGTGCAGAGCAGGACTGATGAAGAGGGGTTTCAGCAGTGACCTCTCTGACTAATTCCTCAAAAATGTGATCTTCCTCCAAATGTTTGCCACAGTCTGGAGGTCAGAGCCTCCCTGATGGTGACGGGTCAGTCCCCAGCCAGATTTTCATGACGATTTTGCAATCAGTTCCAGCTTCACAGCTGATGCTGCAATCAGATCCATCGTGCCTGCTGAATTTTGATCATTTTTACTGGCAAGCAATAGGGGAGCAAAACCCCAAGACAGCAAATAAGAAAAAATGCCCCTAATTCTGGCAGAATTTCCAGGCTTTTTAAAAGACTGCACCGTGATACTGAGCTTTCCTTTGCCTCCTTCTCCCTTCTCTGCCAGTCAGCTTCGAGTCACTGACAAGGGAAAGAAGGGAAAACAGAGAAAAGAAAAATAAAATACGGCATTTAAATCCACCACCAAGCTGCCATGGTTTAGCAGATGTTCTCTAAAACATATTGCATTCTGCAAACTGCCTGAATGGAGCTGGAGCTGGATGGGGGTTGGTCTCTTCTCCCAGGTAACAGTGAGAGGCCTCAGCCTGTGCCAGTGGAGGCTGGATATGATGAGAAATTTCTTCACTGAAGGGTGGCCAGGCACTGGCACAGGCTGCCCAGAAAGGTGGTGAAATCACCATCCCTGGAAGGGTCCAAAAGGCCTGTGGATGTGGCACTTGGGGACAGTTCAGTGGTGAACATGGCGAGGCTGGGCTCAATGATCTTAGAGGACTTCTCCAACCTTAATGATTATATGACTTAAAAGTAACTGTGAGGTAATGTGAGCTCATTCATCTCATGTTGGAAATGGTTTAGGTTAACGTGGATCTTCCTGCCTTTGCGTGGCATCTTTTAAAAATACTTTTAAATATAATATTTCCCCCAAGAAAATTGAAGTTCTGTGAAGCTGCACAAGCCATGCAGGCAATGTCATAAGAAGTGATCACAAATAACTCTGCTTTTTAATGTAATGCATTTAGAAAGTTCTTTTATGGACCATTCATATTGCTGCTTGGGGCAATTGTTCTTCTCGTAGGTACAGCCATAAAATACATATGTGGTGGAAGCAAAAGGACAGAATTATCTCTAATAACAAACAGATTAATTGGCAGTTTCAGCCCCCATGTATGTGTGTGATTAGTATTTCCAGCCAACACTGAGCTGACGTCACCTCCAATCAAATATCACTGGACAAGGCCAACCAGCGCTGGAGTTCCAGGTTTTGTACTCAGCTATTGTCAGGAATTCTGAAAAGTCAGAAGAAAACTCCTCTCCATATAAACTTGTCAGCAGGAGGCAATTCCACAGCTTTATCCAAAGCTGTATTTACATTTGAATGCACTTTCTGCAATTGTGTAATGCCCCAGAATTCAGAGATTCCTTTAAAATGAAAGATTTGCCACATTTCCAGAGGGAATATTTCCGTAAGGATCCGATTAAAACACTGTTTAATATAACACCTGGCCTTTTACTGCAAAGATGTTTGCATCAAAGTGCTGCATATTCAGTACATTTGTAATTTTTAATCATTGAGTTTTTCCTGTACTGAAAGTTTTATTCATCTAAAAGAAAAAACGAGCGTGGGAGTTATAAGGAGGATTTAGCCAGTCTTCTGAGTCTCAGTTGGAAGATATCATTTGAGATTTTTAGGAGAATCTGCTATTCCAGAAAGATTTAATTCTGTGATGTGTTGCTTCATTTTCCTCCCTCTATCTGTAGGTATGAACCATCTTCCTCTCCTCCACTTAAACCAAACAGGACAGTTTTGCTTTTACATATACACATATATGAATATATACAGATATTTACATTCAACCTAGTCTTCCCAGGTTCATTTTACAAAGCAACAGAGAGAAATTTGCCCTTTCAGGTTGAAATTCAGCCCAGCTCTTTTGCACAATGACTTTAAACCAGGATGCATTGCAAGTCATGGCACCTTTGCTGTAACTATTGCACTTCTCCGACAAAAAGAGTACCAAAAACATGTGGAGGTGGCACTTGAGGACATGGTTTAATGGTGAACATGCTTGGCAGTTGGACATGATGATCCTAAAGGTCTTTTCCAACCTTAATTATTCTATGATTCCATGAAAAAGGGAACCAGATTCCAGATCACTTATTGAATTCCGCATTTAATAGGATGAGTGTGACTGGAGAGAGTAAAGGACAGATGGACAGAAAGCCATTTACATTGGTGTTGGGTGGAATTCTGGCTTGTATAAGTCTGCTGCAAAAAGAGCACCTGTTGCTGTATGGTAAATAAAATGTGAAATTTAAAAAAACAAGGAGAAAGGGTAGAATTATATGAGTTGCTTTACTTCATTGTTTCATCCTGTGCCACTTCAGTCAAATTAATCTCCTGCAGTGACTGGTGCATTTGAGGTATGCTTCTAGCCAGGGTTAGGTTTAGGGTTAGGCCTAGGGTTAGGTTTAGGGCTAGGTTTAAGATTAGGTTTAAGATTAGGATTAGGGTTAGTGTTGGGGGTCAGGGTCCCCTAACAGGGGGATGGAACAGGGATGGACAAGGAAGGTCTCTGAGCAGTACCCCTGAAGAGTAGTGCTGGCCTCCACCAAGAAGGTCCTTAACCCTCAACCCTCTTTACCTCATAGCAGTTCCATGGAAATAACCCTGACTTGACTGGAAAAATGAGAGAATCACAGAATGGTTTGAGTTGGAAGGAACCTGAAGGATTATCCCTTTCCAACCCCTCTGCCATGGACAGGGACACTTTCCACTAGACCAGGTTGCTCCAAGCCCTGTCCAGCCTCACCTTGGACACTTCCAGGGATGGGGCAGGGTGCTGGATCAGGGGGAGCAAGTGCTGAAACCATGAGTGCAACAGTGCCAGGGTTCAGCTCAAGCCCTGAGAGATGATGAATTTCTTTCACATTGGTCCACATGTCCTACCCAAAGGGAAATGACACGAGACAAGGTGAGTGAAGGTTTAACCAATACAGAGAAGAATTTCTACTCTTTCCACCTCAAACCAATACCTGGTCCACCCTAGGATATGTGTTTCCATTCAGGAGACACTGCGGATTCTTTGCTGTAAATCAGTGCAATTTCCTCTTCTTTCTTTCCCACAAAATACAGAAGATAATTTCTCACTTCACGGTGATTTATGGATGCTTTTAACTATCCTGCTTTTCCATGATAAATTACCTCCTTAAATCTTCTCTTCTTTCTACATCAGTTGCCCATTCTCAAGACAGTATTGTGACTTTGTGGGTGCCACTGTTTCAAGGAGCTCTGTGCATTTCTCTCCTGAGAATGGAAGCGTGGCAGCTGCTTTAGCTGTTGCCATCTAGCAGCAGCATGTGTATTTATACATCTATAAATACACCAGTGGGTGCTAATAAAGCCCAGCAGAAACCCAGCTTCACAAGTTCTTTGAAAAAACAGGAAAACAAAACAAAACAAAATCAAGTCATTCTTTCAAAGCACACAAAAATATAAGGTTTCTGCATTTCTCTCCCAGTTTCAAACACTGCTCCCATCCAAATTTGGTGCCTAAGTGTGGTGTAATCTGCCTGACACCCTGGAAATAAGCAGAGAACCTCTTCTCTGTCTCTCTGTGCTATCAGGTAGTGCAGTTCAGCTCTGCCATGACCTGCCTTTTAATTTCCAAACAAACAAGGTCAACAAAGCTGGCAGCTGGTAGTTAAGTTGGTATAATAGGATTTTGATTGCTTTCCTACACCAGGGGAGCATAGAGGGAGACATGCATATCATACTTTTGAGTAAAAGCACAAGACCTATTTCAAGGTTTTCATTAATTGCATTTATCTTTAAAGATTGGAATACCAAGTGATGCATAAGTAAATAATGAGACCTTTACTTCACACACTGAGCTGCAATAAACAAGCAGCCATCACTAGGGCCTGCTAAGAAGAAATTTTTTTTTTTAACTTTAACAGGGAGGTTGACTCCTGTATTTCTTCTGGACCCAAATATTGCAGAATTATATCTTGCTTTGGCACTGCAATTAAAAGTAAAGGTATCTTATTCTGCAAGAGGCACAGGGAAGGCTCCCTCCCTGCCTACACCTGACCCCACACTTGGCACTGGCTGCAATCCTACTTTAGACACAACTAGGAATACCCAGAGGCTCCTTCGAAACAAAGGATTAGTTCTTTAATCTAAATTCCTGAGCCCCCGTGAGTCCCTCCAATGTTGTGATCTACAGCAGAATCACACCCGTGTTGACATGAGGTGGCTTTATTTGCATTTATTCCACTTCATTCAATGCGAAACATCTGCTGTGATGGCTGCTCCATCCCTGGAAGTGTTCCAGGCCAGGCTGGACAGGGCTTGGAGCAACCTGCTCTAATGGAAGATGTCCCTGCCCACAGCAAGGAGGTGGAACTGGATGGTGTTTAAAGCCCATTCAACCCAAACCTTTCTGTGATTCCAAATAAACGCAATATAAATGAAATAGATGACAGTGATGGAGGACCTCCCTGTGAGTGTTCAAAACAACAAGCAGACACTTTGCGATGTGGTTTAGTGGGCGTGGTGGTATTTGACCAAAGGTTGGGCTTGATGAACGTGAAGGTCTTTTCCAACCTAAATGATTCTATGATGTCCTAACCTCTTTTGTTTCAAAATTACTTTTTCTCGTCTTAGGTTGGCCTTAGGCTTTATTTCTGTATTTTTTCAAGACTATGTGACCCATTAAAAAATCTTACTGAGTTCGTATCTATCGGCCTGAAGTTGTAACTCCCTTGAAATTTGCAAGATGACAAAGAAATATTTAGGATCAGGCTCTGTTTTATTTTACAGCATTCAAAATCCAAACTGTCCCACTGTTCACCTTTCAGCTGGATTTGTGTCTGATACAGAGTGGGGTACAAGTTAGAGGGCTGGGAAAGGCAGGTGCAACAAATTCTGCTTTAGCTGTAGCTCCTTCCGTGCTGTATAACCTCGAGCAAAAGGTTTCAGCTCCCTGTGACTCAGCTTCTGCTCACTGGAGCACAAGTTCTGCAAGGCATGAACTATTTTCTGCCTCTCTACAGCAGGCAGAGCAGTAATATCCCATTCCCACATCAAGCCTCCAGATATGACACCGTGGTGAATAATAGAGAGTGTGAGAGAAATCAGCTCCAAACCAATTTTTTTTTTCAAAAAAGAAAAAAGCTCCAATACTTCCTTCTCATTTGTTTCTGCAGTTTAGGAAACATACGTTCCACAGTGCACTGAGCTATTTCTAATATGCCCAGCTGTGCAGGTTGATAGGCAAGAGATAAAACCGTGCTGCTAATGAAAAACAGTTGCTCATTAGTCAGGAGAAAACTGGTTAGGGTGTTTAGAGATACAATTATTTTTACTGTTCTTGTCCCTTTTACGCTTATACAGAAATTATATTATTATCAAATCATGTTAGACGGCGTCTCAGGTTGAACATTTTAAAAATGAATGTGGTTCATTAACAACATGATGAATATTTAAGCAGGATTACAGAGCATAATGAACTTCCTTTAAAATTTTTTTCAAGGAAAAAAAGCCCAATAAATTTGCTAATATTTCACTGCTTAATATTGCAATTAGGTGTGCAGTATCTTTTCCCAGCTTTCTGAACATCTCTCTCTTAATGCTGACTCTGAATGTAAGTCTGAGGCACAGGGCTGAAAAGCTGCAATTTTTAAATTTGGGACATTAATCAGATTGATACCTGAAGTCATTCACATAAGCAGTCACCTCATCAGCAAGAAACCCCTGATAAAGGAAAGGAAATCAAGCCAAATGCTCTGTACCTCAAAAGTAAAACAAAACTGAAATCTTATCCACTGAATTACCATTTTTGTGATCTTTTCCTCATAATATTAACTAAAATTTCTCAACTGCACAAGACTTTAATCCTTAAGATTCTTCCAATTTGTTTGAGGAAAAAAAAGCTGAGAAAAACAAGCAGAAAGAAAAAATTGAATATTGTTATTTCTAAAAATTCCCTTAAAAATTCCTTTATAAATCTGATTATTTCATTGCCAGAGCCACATTTATTTAGGGTCAGGACCTTTATCCTAAGAGAGTGGTTGTGGAATTTCTGCCATGAGCAGAGTGGGCTTAGCACTTCTGAGCCTGCTCTGATCAGACAATCTTCAGCTTAATTTACTCAGCAAGGAAAAGCAGTGAGATGGAAGAAAAAAATAAAGGAGATTGATTGAAGATCTGCCTGAGAGCAGTGGTGGAATCACAGCCTCTGGAGGGTGTTAAAAGATGTGTTTAGGTTGCACTTAGGGACATGGTTTAGTGGCAGCTTGGCAGTGCTTGATGACCAAGTGGACTCGATGATCTTAGAGGGATTTTCCAACCTCAGTGATTCTGTGACTCTAAAAGTCTCTGTGGACAAATATTTCTCTGGTGCTCTCTCCCTCTCCAGACTTACAGATGGAAGGCAGGAATATCCCAAGACAGAATTTTACTCAGACTCAGATATCCACGTTGGATGGCTCAGCAGAAATCTCTTAAATGAGATAAGCCTGGCTGAAAATATCCATATAAAAACGCTTTACCCCAACTTTTATTATTTGATGCCAAAAACCCCACTTTTTTTTCACCATAAAATGATGAATTCAGGGAATTATTTCACTGGCACATCTTGAAGAGGAAAAAAAGGTTATTTCCAAGTTATCTCCAATAGCAAACCAGCACATCAGGAAATGTGCAGAGCTTCCCTCTCTGCTGGCGAGATCAGAACTGGAAACGCTTCCGTTGTAACATTAATTCATTTATCTGGAATGTTTGGAATTTACCAATAAATGTCTGCTGTGGAGAGAGAGTGAGGAACTGTATCGTGAGCAAAGTTCACTGCTAATAAATGTCTTGAGGCAAATCCTTTTTTATCCCTTATGTTGCAGGTAAAATAAACAAGAGAAATTATCTGCACTTACTCAGAATCCCAACCCTGGGACAAAGTCTTTGTGCAAGATGCTATACCATCATCAGTTGAAAAGAAAGTTAGAGTCCTGGGAATTTAATAGACTGAGTAGTTGTTAATAAAAGACAAATGAGTAGAGATGGAGACCAGGCAAGGATGAGAAGTCAATGTTTACCTGGACACAAAAGATTTGTAATGTGCTGACAAGCTGCTCGTGTCAAGTTTTTTGAGTTTCATAAGAGTGAAGAATTTTGAAGCCTAAAGAAACTGTTTTTCAAGTGTGGAGGGAGGGTTATTTCCCCCAAATTAAGGCCAGAACAGTAGCAGGTACAAATCTGGGATGGAAAGTGGCAGCTGCATGGCTTTATCGGGTTTTACCTTGGCTGGGGTTCACATGAGCTCTGTGTCCCCAAGCGTTCAATGCATCACTGGTATCTCGCCACGTGGCTGAACTTCTGGTCTCTGGGACCACCTCGGTAAAGTTCTGGGGCTCTTCCACGAATTTTCTGTCACCAGTCTGCTGTTTCAGGGTGCCCCATGGGACAGTCCAGCTGGCCTGGGACTGAAAATACGTGTTCAAGGTCGAACCTCCACGTTACTGCACAATCCTGCTTAGGTAGAAACACAGGTAATAATCGTTTGCATGTACATGTGCAGCACACAAATCATCCACATCCACATCAGCTTTTGTTACATATTTCTATCACACTGTAAAGCAAGACAAGAAAACCCCTCACTGGACTCACTCAGTATTGCAGAACTCACCTGCACACGTCAGTTGAGAACATGGGACATTGCCCAAAGGAAGCCACACTGTGGTTGCTGTTGGTTTTCCCTCTGATTTTTGCCTCTGTTCTCTGCTGCCAGATCGGGTCTCAGGTGAGTTATTCACTCTCTCACTACGTGTGCACAGCAGGTCCCCAGCCCAGGGCTGGCAGCCCCCTCATGCACACCGGAAAAGAAATCCCGCTGGCCAACAGCATGTGGTGAATCAGACACCAGAGGCTGCTTTGGACTGGGGTCACACAATAGCCAGAACAACAAAAAATAAATAGATGAACATAATTTTGCATTGTATCAGCACGAGCTGCAAGAGCTCAGAGTGGGGAGCTGATTATTGCTCTGCTACTTACTGAAAAATGTCATGATATTTATAGTGCTGAGTAAACAGCAAATTATAATCATCTACTTCAGGTCCATTCGGTGTGTTCCTCTCCAGGTCATCTCCTCTTGTGTCCCTGTGCTGTAGTCTCAAGGATTGGTCAGTCACCAAGCTGAAAGCCATGGCCAATTGGAAAAACAAAACAATTAATGTTGCTAACTCCTGGTCTCCATGGGGAAGGAGGTTCCAGCCTGGCTTTGCAGAATTCTGCTGCCGAGCTGGGGTGGGTTCTTTGCCCCTTTCAAATGAGAGTGACAAACTTTAGAGCATTCAAGATAATAAATAGCATCATACTCTGATTAAACAGCTCCAACAACTTATATCACCTGATTAAAAACCAGAAGGGGGCTACAAGAATTCTGAGGAGGAACTTTGTAAAAGGTCATGTGGTAATGGGACAAGGGGAGTAGCTTTAAGGTGAAGTGAGCAGGTTTCGATTAAAGAGAAATTTTTCCCTGTGTGGGTGGTGAGGCCCTGGCAGACGTTGCCCACAGAAGTTGTGGATGCCCCATCCCTGGAAGTGTCCCAGGCCAGGTTGGATGGGGCTTGGAGCCACCTGGGATAGTGGAAGGTGTCGCTGCCCATGACAGGGGGTTGGAACTGGATTTCTTTAGTGTCCCTTCCAACCCAAACCATTCTGTGAGTCACCAGCATAAACATATTGTGGGTATATTTCAATATTTATTTTTGAAAATTTGTAACTTGATAAAGTAGGGGGCTGCAATTCTCTGTACAGTTTCACTGCTGTTTCAGTTCTGGGACCTTCAGGAGCTTTGCAACTCAGCTGCTTTCCTCATCTGTTCTGCTGTTCCAGGTTTTACTTCAGGGCTCTGTCTCAGTACCTTGAGTCTATCTTGGAGTAATATATTGAGTCATCTAGACCTTAGCCAACTTTCAAATTACTCAAGTTGTGTTTTGTCAGTGCTCTGAGGGTTGTAGTCAGTCCATCTCAAGCTGCAGCAAGCCCTTGAGGATGCAGGGGATGCAGACTGAGAATGAAAGAGAAGTTACCAGGTTCTCTAATATTTCAGGGAAATCAGCAGTGAAAGATGGGACAAAAAGCCTGGAGAGGAAATAAATGTTCCAAAAGTAGAAGGTGATAGTAGGAAAAATTATTAGACCCTGCAGAAAAGCTCTGTTATTTGCTCTGGTCTGTTTTGCCATGCCAGAGATGAATTTTCATAGGTCATGAATGCTATCAGGAGGGGGGGAAAAAATCTTAACTTAGGCTAAAATAACCTTAGAGAACAGGTAATCTTGGCTTTCATTCCATCAAGCAGCTAAAATTCAACCTGATGTTTCCCACAGGCAATATCTGGAACTGATAAATTGAATTCAGGTTTACTAGATTGGTACCAAGATTACAGGCCTGGTTTTTTTCTTTCCAGAAAGATGTATGTCATATTACCTTTCCCTATTCATCTCTCTTCACAAATCACTGTCCGAAGGGGGAGGAAGAACAGTAACTTCTTTGCTCTGAACTTGCCATTACGTGGAAATTTCCTCTTAAAAAATAACCTTACTGTTGCAAGGAAATAGTTCACTTTAGAAAGGCTTTTACAATTATTTTGCAATAATCCCACTTGTAGGCAAGAAAAGGTGAGAGGTTGAAAGGGAAAGTAGGAAGAGCATGAGGAAGTAAAATTCCCTGGTTTGTTTACTTAATGTTGAATTTTGAACATATCAACTGGAGACTTCATGAAAGTACATAACCTGACTTGTAAAAGAAGTAGTTTTTTGCAGAGAGGACTGCTAAATGAAGCTATCAATAGAAATCTTCTTTTCTCAGGCAGATGATATTCTGTAATTGTGCTCCCAGAAAGGGAACAGAATAAACCAATCTCCACAAGCACACTTCAAGAAAATGGTTTTCAATCTGGTTTTAAATACTTGCTCCTGGGGTAAAGTAAAACTGTCTTGAATTGCAAAATGGGGACATTGAAACAGAAATATAGGTTTTTACTCTTTTCTGCAGCAGTGGCTTTGATAAAATAATGTAAATAAAAGGCCAAGAAAGAGGAGATTGAATACAGATCCCTGGTTTGTGTTTAGGGTGAGGGACTGGAGTGCCCACTGAGTAAACAGTTCCTCAGTCTGCAGTGCAAGGTCACATGGCTGAAGTGGATGAATTTTACCTTCAAAACCAAATTAGGGTTAAACCCTCAAGGGTAAAAAATAGGTAGGGACACAAAATCCAGGCAGTTTTGATGAAAATATTTTTTTTTAGGCAGCGAGTCATGGAATACTCATTGGAATATCTTCTACTATTGATGTGCACTTAATAAGGATTCAGTGACAAGATCCACAGGACCAGAGGAAACGGCTGCTGATCTGAATGAATGGTTTTATTTTATTGTTTTCCCCAGGGAAGCCCAGGTTACCTCTCTAGTACTCAGAGGAAAAGTGTTACTTCTGCCAAGTTCTTTAGCAAAGTGGGAGCTTTTCACCCTAAAGCTCTCCCTGGGGGTAAATCTTCATGGAGCAGCTGCTTTCATCTCTCTCTCCTGTTTTCCGCAACTCTTTCCTTTGCAATTAGTCCACAGTGGTCTCCAAAATAAATGAATTTGGGTTACAATCCCTGTCCCAGGCCAGCTGCAAGCTGAGAAGAGGAGCTTAATGCATCTCACATTTGCCTACAAATCTGCCAAGTGCTGCAGAAAGATGTCTCACACCAGTTTGTTCCTTCCAGACCTGCTCCACTCCTCCATCATGCAGGAATAAGGAACCTCCAGGAAAGATGCTCTGTCCCTTACAGGACCAGAAAAGGCAAACTTGTTAAGCCTTGCTGGATTGCACTCCAGTTGCCCCCAAAACCAGGGCATTTTTGTTGCCTTGAGGCTCTTTCAGTCTGAGTGAATCAGCTGAAGGTGCTGCTGTGAGGATTTTTGCAACCACAACACCCATCCCCATCTATGGATAAATTGTTCTTCCTCTTTGGGAGAAGAGATTTTCATGGAATCCCAGAATGATTTGGGTTGGAAGGGACCTTAAAGACCATTCAGGTCCAAACCCCTGCCATGGGCAAGGGACACCTTCCACCAGAGCAGGTTGCTCCAAGTCCCACCCAACTTGGCCTTGAACACTTCCAAGGATGGGGCAGCCACAGCTTCTCTGGGCAGCCTGTGCCAGGGCCTCACCACTCTCATAATAAGGAATTTCTTCCTAATATCTAATCTAAATCTACCCTCTTTCAGCTCATTTTTAAGACAAGCATTATCTTATACCAAAATAGTGTAAATATAGGGGCATTTTTAACAAACACTTCAATACTGTCTGTCCAACATTGTCCATTTCTGGATAGCAATGCTCCCTATACCAGCACCATCAGAACCTTGGCCAAAGAGATAATACCAGAAAATAAAAAGTTAAGAAAGAGGTGAGAAAGAAGCCCACAGCAGCACCAGTGACATTTCCCTGTTGGATAGTTTAGGAAGAAGCCTTCACTTTGAAACTAAATCTAATTGGAATTTGTTTGGGATTCAGCTCTCCTACTGACTTAACAAGCTGCTGGAAAGTCTAATAAATATTGACATGATCCTTTTCTCTTTGGCAGGGCCTTTTAAGAGCTCCACTTTATAGCTCAATGATGCCTCCCTGTGTTGCCCGTGCCACAATGTAGAGGAAAAAACCCCACGGTCAGCACCCACTTCTACATGGAAATTTAACGAGTGTATTTCTAAATTTCCTCCAACCAGTTCAGCTGCAGGAGTCATGAACTTGATTTCAAGCAAAAAGGACTTCTAACCCCATTTCACAATGGGTATCTGGTACCTGGCTTAGGTTTTACCGTCCCCAAAGGGTAGGACATGTTGTAAACTGAAGTTAATAATTGCAATGGTTGCACTTTTGTTAGTGCCTACTTACTCAGTATGATTCCTCTTTCATCATTCCATTAGAATTAAAAGTTAAATTAACCCTGGTGACAGAACAAGAGAATTCTTCTTGCTTCTGTGTGTGTCTCAAGGACAGGAAAGAGAGTTGACCAAAGCAGGGAGACAGCAGACTTTGTTTTGATCTTGAGTTTTATTTACTGATGCTTTGGAAGGTATAAAATGCAGCCACAAATAAATCCATAGGTAAGAACAAGTTTAGAGTCTCAGGTAAAGGCTGTTCAGTGTCAGTTTAAAGGGGTGATAAAAGTTCACAGTATAACAAGAGAGAATAAGTGGAATGAAATTGGGGTGAGGGACAGCTCAAAAGAAAAACTCAATCTGTATAATCTTAGGTGAAGATTTAGGGGGAACAAAAAGAATAATCACAGACCATTTTACACGATCTTGGTAATTCCCCTCCTCTGATTTCATCTGTATCCTGAACTCCACCCTCATGTTTATTTCTTCACTTCTGTACCTGCCAAGGCCTCACTCAGCGCCGCACCACCAGCTCGTGTCACACTGTCTTTGGGGCTGCAGCTCTGGAGCAAATAAGGGATTCTTTGGAGACCACTGGAAGAGGGTGGGGATATGATCTACATTTGAAAATCACAGTTTTGTGCCAAGGTATTCCCTTCTGGCTGATTGCAAATGGCTTTTGAAGGAGTTGGTGTCTTTGCAGATGGAGGAAGATGTGTCAGTGGGATGGAGGAACTCTGGCCAAGCACATTTGGGCAGAGGGAAGTTGTCCAGAGTGTTTGTGGACTTTTCATCCCTGGAAATGTTCAAGGCCAGGTTGGATGGGGCTCTGAGCATCTTAACCCAGTGGAAGGTGTCCCTGCCCATGGCAGGGGCTTGGAACTAAATGATCTTTAAGAACCCTTCCAACCCAAAATATTCTGACATTCTATGAGAAAAGGAATTAAATTTCAAGGCTTTAGGTCTGTAGTTGTGAGATGACTTCTCTGCTCTTCCATGTGCCAAAGACACAAAACTAGTACTGGGTGTCTGTTTCCACCTGCCAGGCTAGGACCAAGCAATACTGAATGAAATTATGCTGCTGACCTTTCACAGTTTTTAGGTGGCACAATTAAGTGTTGCTTCTTCTCCACGGGATGTGTGAGGATGGTACAAACTCCGATGACAGAGAACAGACAGTCACACAGATTGTCAAATCTCTCAGGTTCTTCTAGCAGTAAAATAAGGAGAAAAATTCAATCCAGAGGGTTTTTTATTGCATAAAGCTAGAAGCTTTTGTCTTCAAAGAATTCAGAGACTGGAGGGACAATAAAAGGAAGCAATTTAATACTGAGAAGTGCCTGCAAGCAGTACATCTTACAAAGGTGCCTCGTACTGGCACTGATCTGCAAGTGTTTGGCCCTTTTATAACAAACTGCTGAGCTTCTGTGTTTTGATCTCATAAGTATTAACCCTCGGTCACGCGTTTCCAGCTGATGAGATGCCTGTGATCATGCAGCCCCCCAGCCCAGCACTACTGGCAGAATAGCCTCTCCTGCCTGTGGGTGGGGTGGGATACAGTGGAGTTTCCCATCCTCCCTTGAAATACTTAGTTTTGATCACCCTTGAGCATTTCCAGAATATGCAGGAGGTGGCCCACCAGAAGAAGATCTAAGATCAACTAACTACTAATTAAAATTACCTCTGACAAGCTCATCACTTTACCCTCTTGCCCCTACTTAGAGAGGGGACACGTTGGAGTCCCCATTGCTGCTCCTGCTCCCTGCTGATGTCCTTCCTACATCCCTCTGTAGCCTAGCTGCAGCCAGCAGGACTCACACCTCTTCTCCTCACTATAATTCCCAGCCCAGCAACTCTCTCTGCCTCTGCTCCCTGGTGATGAGTGTTCACAAAATTACAGTGAAATCTGCAGTCAGAGGTCATTTTCTGCTCTGCCTTCTACGCCAGAGAAAGCTGAGATCCCTGTGATGGACCACTTGGTTTAATGTGAGCATGAGGCATTTTGTTTTTCAAGTCCATGAAGTTAAGAGCTATTAAAAGGCAGCTGCTTATTGACAAGCTATCAAATAAATTTGGAATGCATCCTGCTGTGTAACCATCTGATGAAGCCGAATGGGAAAGCTAATGACCCTCGCGCTATACTTGTCATAAAATATGGCCTTCATTTCAGCACTTGAGGTTTATTCTGTAGTGGGGCAAGGAGGGAATTTTGCTCCAGTATGGAATCACACATGCACATTTTGGCTACAAACCACCCAAAAAACCTGCTCTGTGCATCCTGCCATGTGGTCCTCCTGCAAACTCTAGAGCAAAACAGAGAGAGCAAAACAGTCTGTGGCAGGCAAAGCAGCTCCTGACTTCTGTGAATTATTTGGAGTTATTCCTCAAATACAAGCTGCAACATCAGTTGGGGGATATCAGTTAATTAGCTCTGCCAGTTTTCTCCTGCTGAGAAGCTGACCCAGTTGTTATAAATAATTCAGAGCCTTTTCATGCTCCGTGGGCTGCAGCGGTGTAACTATCTGTAGAGTTTTGCTGATAGTGACACCTGAGGCTCATGTGACTGGTGGGGATAGAATCAGATATTTGTTTTTATCAGCAGCTCACTTAACACAGCATTACCTGTGTCCTCTGATTGGATGGAAATAACTGAGAACGTGATTTCCAATAGTGAAAATGCATTTGGAAATAATGTTCCTGGCACAGGCTGCTGCTTTTCTCCTTCTTTGTCTGCATAGCACCCTACACAACAGCAGCCTGGCTATGCCTGTAGTGTTAGCAAAATTCAGATAATAATGTTGAACTGAAATATTATCTACCCCGAGTGCAGAGGGTAATCTGCTGTTTAAGCTCTCAGAGTGAAGGATGTAACCCATTTGTTCTTGCAGTGGGACACAGTCACGTGCTGCAAACCTTCCCCACTATTTGCTGAAGTATTGACTGTTTTCTCTAACGCTGCTGCACAAAGTAGGAAGCAAATACAGTGAAGGTGTTGGGCATATTTTACTCAGAGACTCTGAACTTGAGCTGACAACAAGAGCAAACTTTCAGGTGTAACCATGCGCCTGCCTTCAACCTCATGCACTCAGTCAATAATCCTGGCACTTAAGGCCATACATTTCTGATTTCAGAAGTCAGTTCAACGAAAGGCCAACAAGTCACACTGTCCATGTAAAATAACTTAACAAACAGACTTATTTTTATACTTCATAAATAACTGATCTGTTGATGAAGAAGGTCCCAGTGGCACTGAAAGAAGTGTCAAACATGGAAGTGAGATCTTGGACAAAGAACATTTCTGAGGAGCAGAAAGAAAGATGGGAAGGGAGAAAATCCAGAATATTTGTCTGTCTTGGTTAGCCACCAACCCTCGTCTTGCCTCAAATCCACCCCATCTTCCCTCATTCAAATTAACTTCTCCTTATCATAGAATTATAGAAAAGTTTGGGTTGGAAGGGATTTTCAAGATTATTGTTCCAACCCCCTGCCATGGGCAGGGACACCTTCCACTACCCCAGGTTGCTCGAAGCCCCATCCAACCTGGCCTTGGACACTTCCAGGGACGGGGCAGCCCCAGCTTCTCTGGGCACCCTGTGCCAGGGCCTCACCACCCTCACAGGGAATAATTTCTTCCAAATATCTAGTCTAAACCTACCCTCCTTCAGTTTAAAGCCATTCCCCCTTGTCTTATCATTCTATTGCCATGTCAAAAGTTCCTCTTCAGTGTTTCTGTTGTTCCCAGTCAGGTCCTGAAAGATCACAATAACATCAGCCCAGAGCCTTCTTCAAACTGAACAATCACAATTCTCTCAGCATTCAAAGTTTTTGGCAACATTCAGTGTTACTACCCCTCTAAACAAAGACACAATTTATGTTACCGTGCATCTTTGGGCTGACAATAATCAGTGTACATCCATGTCTGGATGAAAAAAAGAAGTATGGTGAAGGACAAGTTTGTTAGGCTCCCTTAAACCCCATGTTCTGAAGGAAATCATTTTCTTCACAATTTTCCAAGCCATTTGCAGGGAGAAGCTGGGAGGTTTACACCAGGGAAGGAATGTTATACTCAAAACATGTCTTGCTTTTACACGTTTTCCCCCAAGTATGTATCACCAGGCACAGTAAGAGATAGGCTTGCTGAGTACTGCACCCAGAGGGCCGCCCTGAAGTCTGGTATTCTCACATTATGCAAAGTCAAGTTGGTGCTGAATTAAGTGGTCTTTCAGTCTCTGTAAAATCCATCTCAGCCAGCTATGGACATCTAGGCAGACTTTTAGGACCTTGGCTGTTTCTTACATGACTACTTGTGGTCTCTACAGCAAAATCATCAACGTCCACAAACCACCTCAGCATCCTCCTACAGCCAACTGGAGTTTACCCCCTGTGTCAGCAGAGACTAGGGAGAGATTCCTGGTTTCCTTAAGTAGTTCTGGATGTTTCATCAAGATGTAAAATCACTCTGGTGGTGATTGAATCCTTCATAACTAAAATGGGAGCTTAGATTTAGACACATAAAATCAAATTACATGTGTCACCCATGATCTTATATAAGCATCAGGGAGGTATTTCCAGAGATATCCCAGCTCTGAGGCTTTGCAAGGGATATATTATACATGTTTTATTTATTTGGAATTCTACAAATCTAGACTGATTTTTAATGATTAATTATATTCATGTTAATGATTATTTCTGTTGGAAGGCTAGAGAGGGACATTTTACAAGAGCATGCAGTGACAGCACAAGGGGGAATCACTTAAGCCAAAAGAAGCTAGATTCAGATTGGATATTAGGAAAAAAATTCTTATGATGAGCATGGTGAGGTCCTGGCACAGGCTGTCCAGAGAAGCTGTGGGTGCCCCATCCCTGGAAATGTTCAGAGCCAAGTTGGACAGGGCTTGGAGCAACCTGGGATAGTGGAAGTTGTCCCTGCCACGGATGGGGCGTGGGGACATGGCAAGGGTTGGAATGAGATGAGCTTAAAGTCCCTTCCATCCCAGACCATTCACTGATTCTATGATTCCCTTTGTTAAAAATAAAGAGCATTATGAGTCTGCTGACCAATTATATGACTATAGAAGTGGAAAACAAAGGAGGTTAAGAATAATACCCTTTAAAACCTTCTCTTTTGGTTAACAGGATGAACTGCTGAGATCTCTCCCTACCTACTGAACCTTCTGTGTCACATCTAAAATGAAATGCTTAAGATTTTCTGTAAAAGTCCTTTTAGCTTTGGGCTAATTTAAGACTCCAGTTCTTGGGAACTGAGTATTTATTTTTACTTCACTGCAGGCTGGCCAAACACGAGTCAGCTCTTTTTTTGGGTTCTCCCCACGTAACCATTGCTAGGCCCAAGTTAACAAGCCTGGCTGAGAAGACCCTCAGGGCTGTGAGGGTGAGCCCAGGCTCCTGTTGGTGACCCTGCACTGAGTCATTGATCATCTCACCCCTGGAGGCAGCTGGAGAGAAGCTCTGTCACCATCCTGAGCTCCAGGTTGCTCTGCTCAGTGTCCCAGCAGTAAATCTCTGTCCCCCCACACTTGGCTGCTCCCTCCCATCAGGCAGATGAAGAGCAGCAGCCCCTGAAGGAAGAGCACTTTCCAACATCCATGGCTGAACCCTGGCTTTTTCCAGGAAAAAACCACTTTACAGCCCCTCCTGGTCAGTGGGGGAGTGTTTTGTGCCTCTGCTTCATGCCAGCTCCAGCTATGATGACTTTTCACACCCTGGTGCCAAAGGCTGGAGCACAAACTGTCCTGTATGCATCTAAACCAGTAACCACATATTTTTTATGGTAAGGCAACATCTCCACAAATAAATTAAGGAAATCTGAGAGCATTTTCCAGCACTGAGGCCAGAAATGACCTACGTTTATACAATCAAACTCTTTTTATACTGGGATCTGAAGTTGCTGCATCCAGACTGACCACTGGGAAGGGTTTTGGGCCTGTGCCAGCCATCAGTCAGCATCCAGGAGTTGTAAAGACAGTGCCCAGGCTAAAACCCCACTAGGGATCATTGTAAAAGTGTTTATCAGCAAATTCCAGTGCCCAGCATTGTTTCCTAATGCAGTTTTGTTCCCTGGTGTAGCAGTAGTCCACTCACAGCCTGTGTGGGGGCCTGAGTTCTGGGCACCCTGGTAGCAGGTAGCCTCTAACACTCAATGTTTGTTTGAAAACAAATATTTTACAGTGGTTGCAACAACAAGCTGAGCTTTCATGCACAAGGGGTGGTGCTGGCCTGTGAATCTTACAAAACTCTGGGCTCCAGGAGTTCTTGGTGACTGTAAATTCTGTCAGGCAAATGGAGAATTTCTGAGGAATGAGGGAGATGATTTCCTTTTATAGATGCCTCACACACTGAGTGTTGCCTTCAGAAAACACTGCTTTTTGCATGTAGAACATTAAGTGATCAAAGCATCTCCGAGCAAATGGATTTGCAAGTGCACCCGGTATGTTGCTATGCTATTAACATGCTGAAAGCCCCTTCTGTCATCAGTTTTGTTATAGCTGATTGGAACTAAAGCTCTGGAGTCAAACTTTGAAAGGGGGTGGCTGCTTATTTTATTTCATTTTTTCCCCTCCACAAAATTATGTTCTGGAAACTCTCATGGTGATAATTGTTAAATAACAAAAATATACAATAACAATTCTGCTCTCCCCTGCGTCACAAGCTTTATATAGCACAATATTATGAATATTCTATGTGATTTTTTTTTGTTTTGTTTTGAATGTGACTGAAATGTGAGGTAATCTTAACAAAGCACAAAGCAAGCCATGTATTGCTATTTTTTAACCTCTATGGGGAGACAGAGCAAATAGCCCATCCACCCAGAAGGAAACATCAGTGCTTCATATTAAACATAATTGTTTCCGTGGGATTTTAGGGCTCAGGGTATGGAGACAATAGAGTTGCAAAACATGTCTTCCTGCTTTATAATCACTCATTGTACAGCATTTCCCATCACAATGTGGGTGGCAGATGTCTATAACAGGGCTTTAGAACCTTTAAACTTGCTAATGAAAAGTGTTTAATCCCTGCTCGCCACAGCAAATCCTTAACTGGTGAGGCTGCTGGTGCTGCAGGCAGCGTGCCAGGAGCTCTGCATGCACACGTTTGGAGACCATGGTTACCAGGAATGCTGGGCATGAGGATGGGGAGCTCAGATCCCAGGCTTCCATCACCACCAGTGCTGAGGGGATGTTCAGTGATTTGTGTCCTTGCTCCAGAAGTGTGATTCCATCTCCTCAGGGAGGCAACTGCTAAAACACCAGCACAGCCCTTGGAGTGGAGCTGATTCAGTCCTGATTTGGGGGATCATCACTGCGCACTCCATCCCCAAGCTCCTCTTCTCCTGCCTTAGTCACAGCACTGAAAGCAGACAAGATGCTGAGATCACGTGGAAAGCCAAAAATCCTGCCTGGGAAATAACAATTATGGTGTTCTAGGTCGGAAGGATCATGAATTTCCTCAGCAGGATGGATTGGAAGGTGCAGATTTTCCACAGAGCATTTCATGGAAGGAAATCGAGGGAATAGACACTCTTATACAGACTTGAACCTGGTGTGGCTCCTTCCTGAGAGGTCCTGTGCATCCTAAACCATCCTCCAGGGATTTCTTTGCTCATGAGACTACACAACCCCTCCAGGGGAAGGGGAAGAAATCTTTACCTTGTACCTCAATGAGTTGTTTCCTTCTGACCACAGACACATCTCCAGCTTTAAGTGTTTCTTCAGTTCCATCACCACGTACAACACACAAATCTATCTTCGCACTGAATTAAAAGCACCAGTGAGGAGAAGCAGCTCCCGATGTTGGGATTCTTGGAGCTGTCCTATGCAGAGCCAGGAGCTGGACTTGATGATCCTTGTGGAACACTTCCAACCCAGAATACTCTACAATTCTATGATTCCCACTTAATCCAGATGGAGGCATTCACTCCAAAGACACCTAAAAACAGGGGAGGTAAATCCCTCCCTCCCTGTCCTCACTGCCAAAGAATCTTATCCAGTCTTTACAAGTGACTCCCTCTCACTCTTTCTCTTTTAGACTCATACATATTTAAATATTTTAAACGATATGAAGCAGCTTTGCCAAGGACCACGAGAGCTGGAGCAGCATGGACTCTTCCAGAGCTTTGCGAGGGCAGGTCTCTCTTCAGACCTAGATGGGAATTCAACTCCCTACAGGCAGAAAAAAGTTTGAATTCCATGCACACCCTCCATGAACATCCAAACTTGTGTATTAATACACCCTGGAACCTGCAGATTTCACTGGTATCAAATAAAGTCTGCCACAGTTGCAATAATTCTTTCATTTAACATTTATTTTTTTATTTATACATTTTGCTTGACATCTACAGGTACTTACCCAAGTTTAGATGACCAGCCAGTTAAATCCAGCTTTACATTATTGTAGTGGGTTGGTTCGCATCTTTTACCTTTTGTGAGATAAGAATTAGGAGGAATGCAAAGCAGGCTCTAAACTTAAAGAATATGAAGAAGTTTATTACTAGAACTAAAAGAAAAAAAGAATTAATAAGAGTCAAAATACACCTTCAGAACACTTCTCTTCCCCCCATCCTCCCCCCTCTTTCCAGNGTGAATTTCGAGAAGCGCTATTGGTCCATACAACTGTCCATCAACCCAGGGTCAAACCATGACAATTATCTTGATTAAATGTGACAAAAATGCCATGGAATCAGAAAAGTTATGCTGGATTGACTAGCCAGGAATAATCATGTTCTGGGGATAGAGATGCTTAGATAGACATGCAGCTACATTCATTCCCTTACCAAAAATGATCAAGTGGAAAATAAGGCAGGCTTACAATTCTATCATGGAAAATATTTTTATTTTTTTCCTTCAGAGCTCAAGAGAGTATTTCTGGGAATAAACTGAGTGATAAAAAGTCCCTTTCACTCTCTGATTACTCTTTACTGATACAGCATCTAATATAAAAATAGCCCATAGCCTTTATAAAATTCAGCAAAGTGAAGATTTTTGAAAGCAATCATTTCTGAATATAGTAATATATTCTTTTATTTACAGTCAGGATTGAAACAAGGCAGAAAAAAACCCCCACCAAAACCTTTTATAAAACCCACAAGTTTCACTGCAACAAAATTAAATGATACAGATTTGACACAGGAGCAAAAGACGTGATAACAATACATGTGCATTTTTTAGGATGAGGGAAATGAAAGAATGAACTAATTGCATTTTTATCTTAAAAAGAAGTTAATAAATTACCATTTCAAAGTGGGATTTACATATTCCAACACTTTGCAAAGATTAGCTCTTTCTTCGATAGTTTTTTCTTTCTCATTTTATTATCCTGACTTTTGGATGAGATACTCAAACAAAAAAAAAATTAAAAAATAAATTCCAAAGCCCATTCCTTTTCAGTCATTAAAAGGTCCTGTGGCACTTTCCACAAGAGCTGGAAGTGTTTTAAACATCATTGTCCTGGCAGAATTCCAACTTGGGTAATTACATTCCATCCCGCCTCAAAGAAATCCTTTCCTCAAGCTATAATTTCATTTGGAGACATTGTTCCACACTCCTCTGCCTGGAAACGATTGCTCCGTGATCCCAGCTGCCACATTGCAGGCGGGAAATAGCTGCATTTTAGTGCAAGTGAGTGTTTTCTGCAGACTCCCTGTCATTCAGCCTCCGCACCGCACACCTGAGTCCAATCCACACTCCAAAACCTGCTCCCAGCGTGCGGCTGGGTGAAGCCCTCAATATGCCAAACACAGGTGATTTCTGGAGGAAGAATGAGGAATAATGTGCTGCGTTTCACAAAACAACAACCGAAGCCATTTGTCATTTGTTGTAAATGGGCGCCTTACGGTTGCCACAGTTTGCAGACAGGAATTTAGAGGTAAATAGAGTTGACAGCTTATATCACAAACTTCCTCTGGGATAAAACATTATAATGAATGATTCAGAAATGCAAAATGGCCGTGAGACTTCAGGGAAAAAAATGTTTCCCTATAAACATAAGGTGCATCATGATATTATCTTTGATTCCTGTCACAGGATCTGAATTCTCGTCACAGTGAACAGGATGAGAGCAGATCTCCCTGTGTTGTTTCAGTTTGCCTCCATGGGATTCAAGCTGGAGGTTATGCTCCTCATCTGCATAAGTTTTTCTCTCATAGAGTGGCAGCACCACATCTATGGTAATCAATTAAAAGATCTACATCAAAAGGAGCTTTGAAGATCTACTCGGCCATCAGTGGAGAGCAAACTCCATAAGCAAACCATCCCTTCCTAAAGGGGTCTCTAAGAACATGAATATATGAATATCCTTCAAGTTATTATAGGTAAATTATGCAAGATGCTGGACTCAGCTGAGGTGAGTTATAGTCAGAATGGAGAAAATTTGAATGTGAATAAAAAACATGGGGTGTTAAAATGAAAAAAAGGTTGTGCTCTAGCACAGTGTGAGTAAATGGTGATGAAAGCTGTCTCTCACCCTTAAGACAGAAAACCACACAAGATTATGGTCCTGCCCTCTCTGGGTGGCTGAATCACAGAGCTTTTTATCAGTCTACTTAAGGGAAATTATCTCCTGAGTCAGAAATGCACCCTCTGATCCCGAGGTCCTGCAGACAGTTCAGCAAAAACCTCTGCCTGTGGCAGTCCTCAGCTTCCAGGGGTTTCATCCACAGACAAAGGGATTCAGCACCTAAAGCAACCTACACAAACAGCAAGAGAGATTTTCAGTCTTCAACAGGTGCTACATCAGGACCTAACTCAGCTCATATTTTAGGAGGGAATTTTCCTTTTCCTGGACAGGACTATGCCAGGAGGGTTAAACTCTGACTTTGCCTGTTTGGAAAGAGATTGTCCTTGACTTGATGTCACTATTTCCTTTCCCCTTAATTAAACAAAAAAACTCAGCACAGGGGTAAGAATGAGAGAGAGAGCAAGAGGGAGAGAGAAGAGAATTAAGGAGAAGCTGACCGGAAAAGCCAAGCAGTTAAAGTCTTTAAATTTAGCATTTAAAAGCTTTCCTGTGAGTCTGCTTCTCAGAGATATGACTGTTAAAGAAAATGAATTTTTCTACTTCCAGCCAACCAGAATATATGTACATATTTATACACACCCACAGCACAGACACACGAATGTACAGAGAGGAGGAGGAGAAAAAATTATACTGAAAAAGATGTTGAAGTTGTATCAAAAGAATAAGATGCAGAAAAAATTTTTTCTGAGGAAATCCATTTTGTGAATCCATGACTAATCCCTGCGGAACACACAAACACACACAGAGAAAGGTGAAGAATGAAGCAACATAGCTACACTTAAAAACATATTCGGCTCTTGGCATACACACTCAGGATTGCAGCAAACCCCTCCAGGTTGTAAATTGCCCATTGTTTTTTTTTTTAAACAAGCTTTAAATTAATCTATTTTACCACTTCTTTAGGAAGATAAATAAAAGGTTGCCCAAACCCCACCAAAACCCAACACAGGCATCTTGTGGAGGAGAGCTGTGAGCTACAAGATTAGACCAAACTAGAGTGGGGAAAGAGCTCACCGAAGAGTTTTCTCAGAAGGGTTTTATCAGACATTCACGGTGCCATTTGCAGCTTGAATCTAAATAAAGCCCTAGGACTTTCCTGTCCCTCTCTGTGGAAAGCACCATGGAAGGAAGGAGGGATGTGCTCCAGGGGTAGAATGGGGAGGGGTCAGAAGAAACGTGGGGTTGATGGGTTGGCTGACATTCCGATGCTCGGGCCATGAGCACGTCTGTTCTCCAAGGAAGCCCTGAGTTGTTCTGCAGTCCCTCCAGCCCAGGCAGTCTCATGAGGGTCCCCCTTGTGATTATTACAGATTTCATTGGTCGAAAACCAGCCACAGAGTCAAATAGCTTCAGTTGTGAGGGATTTCTGGAGGTCTCTAGTTCAACCTGGCACATGGAGCAGGGACAACATCAAAGTTTTATGCAGCTCACATCCCTCTTTGCTGGGTTTTGATTCCGTGAGAAGACCCAAATGCAGGCAGGAGGGAATCAGCTCACCCTTTACCCTAAGACATATTGTTATTTATTGCAGCTGATTGACTTCTGCAGCAGTGATTTTAAATTAATAAATAGGTTCACACATCAGTGTACACACAGACATAATTTCATACATCTGAGGATGGATGGGCCTGTGTGCATAAATGAATGAATAAATAAATGTGATGCATGTTCACTTATCCTTACACACATCAGCACAATAATTTGCCACAATTTTGTTTTCTGTACAAGTGAAACCCAGAGAGATTGGGATGGCCCAGAGTCAGCAACAGACCAAAACCCCGTGGAGTTTTGGGAGTGACATGGGTGAGTTGGAGAAGGCAGCACTGAGCTGCCCCTGCCATCCCTCAGACTTGTGGCTAAAGGTCTCCGGCCAGTTTTCCACCATTTACAAAACTCACCAGCTGTGGCCATGTTGCTCCTCCTCTGGGAGGGTTCAGTCCTAAATCCATATTTTTGCCACCTTATCTGGAAAAGCAAGATTTCCAGAAGAACTGAAAAGGGCTGAGCAAGTAAACACAGCACATACTGGAAAGAGGGACACCGAGATCTGGCTTTTTCAAAGAGATGTGTAAATGTAGGTCACCTGTTGCTGACTTGGAATGGTTTCCATCCTAGCCATTTTTCTGCTAAGTTTTTTGCTAGCCCTTGTCTTTCTTCTTTTAGATCTTGCTTTTTCCAGCTCCAGCCTGCCTCTTCCCAGCCACCTTTGTATATGGAATGACTCTGGGACACTCTGGCTGGGAGTAGTTTTAAAAACAAACGTGGTGATATTCACCAGGAAGACACCGCAGGCTGCAGACTCCTTTCTGGGTGATAAAGATTTAATTACTGCATGCTGGCCCTCCTTGCCTTCTTCCCAGCTGTAACAGGTGCCTGAGTTTCATCTTTCTTCCAGCTTTTTCTCAAGGTAATTAAAACTTTATCCTGGAGATAGGTATATTTGAGTATGTGAGTCTCTCACTGCTTTAAAGGGAGACATTTTTATTTTTTATTAACTCTCCTAATCAGCAGAGGAATTATATATAAACTAAGCCAGGGAGACTACAGGGAATTCTAGGTTTTATCTGGTACTGTGTTTGCCTGTAAAATAATCCCATTCTGGGGAAACCTGCTATGGTTTTGATTTTAAGCAAAGGTTGTGTTCATTTTGTGATCCTGATAGCTTTATTCCGCACAACCCTGGGATTTAGCTCTAATCCTGAACAAAATGATTTTTCATGGGAGAGAAAGAGGCTGCAGCAATGAGGACAAAGCCCTGGCCTGCAGCAGGATTTTTCCTCAGGCTCATTAAGTGACTTGGGGCAAGACCCTCTGTGGTACATTTTATAATGGATCTCAAGTCCCTTTGATCACAGTGTGTTCAGATGCTCTTAAAACCTCTCCATACTCCCTTTTACCAGACATTTGACTACATGGGTTGTGAAAAAGTGGAGATGTAAAACAGCACCATTAAGACACCTGGAACCCAGGAATGTTACACGAAAAACTTTGAAAATTGGACTTGATGATCTTGCAGGTCTTTTTCAACTGTGATGATTCTGTGACTCTCTGAGGATAAAAAAAGGGAATCTTTACAAACTCTCTAATGGTGAATGACTGGAAAAAATTTCGTTGGGAGACTCACACTGAGAAATTCAGGTCAAAGACTGAATTTGGGACTGGGGTACTGTGTTAGTTTAACCAGACACTGTCCTCTTTACACACATACCTCATTCTTCAAAGGAATGACTTGACATAGGATGTCACTGCAAAAGATGTATGGAATCAATTTTGACGTAGTACATACATGATATAAATCACACTCCCTACAGAAAGTCATAGAATCATAGAATAGTTTGGGTTGGAGGGGACCTTAAAGACTACCTAGTTCCAAACCCTGTGACACGGGCAGGGACACCTTCCACTAGACCAGGGTGCTCAGAGCCACATCCACCCTGGCCTTGAACCCTTCCAGGGATGGGGCAGCCACAGCTTCTCTGGGCAACCTGTGCCAGGGCCTCACCACTCTCTGAATAAAGAATTTCTTCCTAATACCCAATCTAAACCGCCCCTGTGTCAGTTTAAAACCATTCCCCCTTGTCCTGTCATTCCAAGCCCTTCTGAAAAGTTCCTTCTCCAGCTCTCTCGGAGCCTCTCTAGGTACTGGAAGATACTCTCCAGGCTGAACACCCCCATCCTGTCTCCATAGCAGAGAGGCTCCAGCCCTCTAAGCATCTGCATGGCCTCTTCTGGACTTGTTCCAACATTCCGTGAAACCTGAATATTATTCTCTGAGAGGAAATAGCTTTGAACTTGTGTTCTCCTGTCGGTGATTGAAATTAAGACTTTATCTGAATCTGGTTCTGGTTCCTGGATCTGAGTCGATCTGGATCCTTTATTCAAAGGAACAAGCTGGTTTTATACACTTCCCCAAGACACAGCACCTCCCTTCAGGGTAACTCTCACCACACAACCCATCCCATGCTGCCACGTCAGCAATGCACCTTCTGAATGTCCTTCTATGGGGTGATCATCGGCTGCTCACCCATCTGTCAGCTTCCAGCAGGCTCCTCTCTGTAGGGGTCTGCTGCCTGACACCTCCTCCCCCCAGGGTCTGTGCTGCCATGTGCTCCTTTGTGCTGCCACGTGCTTATCTTTCCCCATATTCCCCTGATGCTGTCGGAGACAAAAGAAAAAGCTGAACAGATTTTACTCAATCTGCCCATTTTTTTTCTAGCTTTGCAAACTCTGCTATTAATGGAAATCATCCAACCATCCTTATATTATTTCCTCTGCATGAGGAAGCAGAGGTGGGCTGGTTTTTGACAGGTCATTAGGCAAACCTCCAGCCCCAGTGTTTTATCTTTATGCTTTGAAAATCTTTGTTCAAGTCTTTAAGGCATATGACAAATGAAGCCAAATGACACTTTTCTCTCCCTTACTGTCCCATACCTGCCAAAAAAAGTCATTGACTAAAAAAAATCATTGACATCAGAGACAGCCAGCCCGGGTAGGTAAATTATGGGTTTCAAAGGTTTCTCATATAGAGATAAGAAAGTGAAGTTGAGCCAGAAGCCACCTTTTGTTTCTTTTGTGTTTGTCAATAAAGTGCTATTTGTACTGGTCACTGAATTTAGAAACTTTGCAGATCAATAAACATTCAAAATATGTTCCATATATTTCTTCTTCAATGTGATTGTTACTGGATCTGTAAACTCTTGAGTTATAGAATTGGACCCTGTTGTAAACTTGTGTGACTTGTTACCACTTAGAGCTCCACCGAAATTCGGTTCACCTGGTGCACATTCAATACCAAGGTACCACATTGCACCACCTCGATTTGCTTCAGTGTGAAGTTCCTGGCAATTTCCTGAGACCCTCAGGGTAGCAGAATCTAATTCTCTTAGTGCAAGCCTGTATCACCCTACTTGCTGTAGATATTTATCAAGCCTCATGAAGCCCCATTCTGGCTCCTTTTTACCTCATTGTTCTCACCAAAAACCAGCTTAAGGAACATGAGTATGTTAATGATTAGGAATGTTCTTCTAATTCCCAGCCTAAATTTATCCATGGGCAGTTTAGTTGTAATTTATTCCTCTACAGACATGGTCTCTGCATTTATTTTCTTATTATTACCCCTTTGTGACTTTGTATTTAACTCAGAGCTCGTAATGAACACTCCTTCTGTTTTGAGAAGCATTTAGAGAAACCTTCTCTGAGCAGGAACTCCACTCTGAGCACACAACTGGGACTTCAGCAGGTGCTTAGGCACCTTCTGAAGTGGAGCTTTGAATGGTGGGGTTGTACCAATAAAGGTAAGAAAATGTTCTCCACTAAGTGTTTCACCCTGAAAGGGGGTAAAAAAGTGAGATAAAGCAATTGGAGCTTGGGAAAAGGAAGAAGATACAGAGTTTCTTGCTGTTCTTTCTAACTTCTCTTAGTTTAACTTGGTGTAAGTCACTGGTTGTTGTTGGAAGGTTAAATAACTTTCACCATCCAGCTCTGGGGTTTCAGCACAGGAAGGACGTGAACCTGTGGGAGCAAGTACAGAGAAGGCCGCTAAGTTGATTGCTGGGATAGAGCAGCTCTCCTTTGAGGAAAGGCTGAGAGAATTGGGATTGTTCAGCCTGGAGAAGAGAAGCTCTGGGGAGACCTAAGTGCCGCCTTCCAGTACCTGAAGGAGCCGGCAGGAAAGATGGAGAGAGACTATTTGAGGAGGCTGGAGTGACAGGACAAGGGGAAATGGATTAACACTGACAGAGGGAAGGTTTAGATGGGATATTATGATGAAATTCTTTGTGAAGGTGCTGAGGCCCTGGCACACGTTGCCCAGGGAAGCTGTGGCTGCCCCGTCCGTGGAAGTGTCCAAGGCCAGGTTGGATGGGGCTTGGAGCAACCTGGGATTGTGGAAGGTGTCTCTGCCCACAGCAGGATGGTTGGAACTGGATGATCTTTGAACTTCTTTCCAACCCAACCACTTTATGATTCTGTGATTCTACGATCTTCTGCCCCACTGCCTACTGGAGCTCCTACTACTGGCCCACGTCAGAGAAAAGCTGCAAGACTAGATGAACCTTTGATCTGACCCAAGTAAGGCCATTTTTGTGAAATTAATTTGTATCAGCAACCTGCTCCATTGGAAGACGTCCCTGCTCATTTCAGGGAAGTGGGAGCAAGATGATCTTTAACGTCCCTTCCAACCCAAACCATTCCACGATTCTATGATCAGCTCGTGCAGTTAAACCAAATTCAGGGGAATGATAATTCAATTCAGATCAGACAAGAAATTTTCCTTAAATGAGAACTACTAAAAAAAACCACAAAACACTTGGAGGTAAGTTGTCCACTTTTAAGGAAATGAGATGTTTTTTTGTTTGATGTTATTTATGCTTTCCAAAGAATCACAGTTTGTAGGCTTGGTCATAAATAGCACTCAGTTGAGACCATTTTTTATTACAGTTCAGGGAAAGATGTCATTTTCACATGAGTTTTCCTCCAGAGGTGTCTGGGAAATAGAATTTTCATCCTTTGGGAAATCTCATCTTCTCAGAAAGCAGTTTTCATTTGTCAAAGAAAATTTCAAAATTTACCACATAGTGTAAACTGTCCATCGAAACTGATTCAACCTTCAAACATTTCAGTTTTCAAAGTTGAATATTACAGCTAATCCAGAAAAAGAAATGATGTCAAACATAATTTTGAGACAAAATTAGAATTATTAAAATCATTTAGCAAAATTAAATAGCCCTTATAAAAATAAAAAGTGTTGGGGTTTGATCTGTTTTTACAGTTCAAAATTGCAGTCTTTCAACAAAAGTACTTCTTTATGTAAGAAAAAAGGCTTGAACAAAACTTTTCATCGAGTTCTGTCTGTCTGCAGGAGGACAAAGAGACAAATAAACACATGCCAAAATGGCACAGTCACGTACAGAGAGCTGCATAATCCCAGAATATTCTGAGCTGGAAGGGACCCACAAGGACCACTGTGTCCAGCTCCTGGCCCTGCACAGGTGCACCAGGATGCTTCACCCTGGATGCTCTGGAATGTGGTCAAGCAACTCAGACAATGTCTTATTTGCAGATCTATCAGTGTGGATTGAGAAGGGGCACCATGAGCTGGGTTTGGCGTTGAATCATGTTAAATTCAGTCTGGCAAGAAGCCCGGAATGAACATCCTGATAAAAAGGGAAAGGTTTGGCAGATGAGCTGCTAAACTGACATGGAGTGGCAGTCAACCCCTTCACACTGTAAAAGTCTAGTCACTTTCATCCAGTTAGATTCTTCTAACATATTCCTTCTTGGAGTGTGTGGAGATCCTTCTCTTGGATTCTGGGGATGCCTAGCAGGGATACTTCTCAAGGTGAAGAGAAAGAGACCTGCCCATGTGTGATGATATGGTGAGTTAAATCAATCTCTATTTAATTTTTTCTTTTGCTAGCTTTAATATAGTTGCTTTAATATAATTGTTTTAATACAGTGCATTATACTATACGCTACTAGTAGTTTTAGCTTTCATACTGTGTTGTAAATAATTCTGATTGAGATCCTTTTGTCTAATCATTTGTCATGATAATTCATTTTTATACAAACTTATCTGATCTGCCATCATTAAAAACTGCTGGACAAAGCTTCAAAACTTAAACCGTTGACAATATGGGGCCAAGATAAGATCCAGCTGCTCTCAGGCTCCTCTCTCTGAGAAGTTTAGAAAGCCAGGGAATCCTGCCAGCACCTCATTACTCAGCATCAGGGCTTCTTTAATGAACTATTCTGAAGCTCCCACTCCACCCACAACACATAGAAAAGGGCATCTTCTTTTTCATCCTGAACTTCTAAACATCAGTGTTGGTGTCCTGGCTCTCTCTGGGTCACCAGTGAAAGCCATCAGCTGGATCTGGGTTATTCCTCCACATACCACTCTGCATTCTGGTGTATCCCCTCTCATCCCAAACTAGCAAAGAAAATGATCCACAGCACTAAATTTGTCCAGTATCTTATTTGAAACTCACAAAACCTACTGAAAACCTGCTCCAAACACCATCCATTAAGGAACAAGCTTATTGTCAGGTGCTTATCAGGAGCTGACCTAAATATTTTACTCAGAGCTTTATGTTATAATTGCTTTAATATCCCTTCTGTCTGGGAAAGTGACAAAGAGCTAAAAAGCAGCCTTGAAACCCCAGATTGGGGAGAAAGAACCCCCAACAGTCCTTTTTAGTCTCAACTTGGTCCAGACTGTGGTAGAGTGACAGTGATGCTGCAAGGTAATGATCCCTGTCTGTAAAATCAGAGCAGGTATCAGTGGCATTTCCTCAGGTGACATCAGGCATGGAGATTTCATTAGACCACATCAGGGAGAAGGTCTTTAGCTGTCACTTTGATGCCTCTGTCACAGCATTTTTTTTATTTTATAAGCCATTTTCTTGTCCTTGTCAGAAATATCTTGTTCCCACAGGTGGTCCAGGCTTCCTTAGGAGAAAGTGGTGGGAAGGAAGCTCATTTCCCCTTGGTGCAAATGATGGAGCAGCTGGAAGCTGTTGGGTGAGAGGCAACCTAGGACTGCTGCACACAACCTCTGAACATACCCTGGGGTCGCATCTCCATGTGGTGAAGACTTCTTACACACTCCTAATTCGTGGGAATTTTGCCTATTTTCCACCTATCACATTGTGCTGTTTCAGCTTGGCAGAACTATTTCCCAGCTGCAGAATCACAGAAGGGTAGGGTTGGAAGGGAAGGGTCCAACCTTCCTGCTCACAGACCTCCTGGAATGCATTGCCCAGGATTGTGTCCAGACAGTTCCGGAGTATCTCCAGTGAGTGTGGACATGGTTCCCAAAAGCGAGGGTGTTGCTGCATCAGAGTTGTTGCAGTACCTAAGACGGAGGCACTGTCTGTGCTGCTGTTCTGTGAAAACTCCCATGGTGAGAATATCTAGTACGAAACCTTATTTGGGACATAACAATTTAAGGCCTTTTAAAAAAGACGAGAAGAAAATTACCTTGTTCCTATGTCCTTGTTGGGATATAACTCCAGGTACTGAGTGACTTGGGCAAGGTCCATGTCTTTGAAAAGATAATTTGATGAAAATGGATCCATCTTCCATGCATGACCAACTAATGAAAGGCTGAGCAACCCCTGCCATCTCAGTCTCCAGGGAGGTGCTCCATCCCTCAAAATCTTCATGGCCCTTCTCTGGACCTGCTCAAACTACTCCACATCCTTCTTGTGTTGGGGGCCCCAGAGCTGAATGGGGTTTTACCAGAGCAGAGCAGAGAGGCAGAATCCCCCCCTCACCTGCTGCCCACCCTGCTTTGGGTGCAGCCCAGGACACATTTGGCTTTCTGGGCTGCAAGTGCACATGGCCAGGTCGTGTTGGGTTCCTCATCCACCTGCTTGGAATGTCAGCATGAAGCTCACAACCCAGCTGGTTAGAGTTGAAGGTACAGTTTAAAAATGCAATTCAGCAGCTGGAAGAGGCAGATGAAATAACCTGAGCCTCAGCCATGCTGCTCTGTGAAGGCTGATCCTGCAGAGCCCTGCTTTCCCAGGGGACTCGAGATGCTACGTGCAATTTCATGCACGTTTCAATATTGAAAGGGAAACTTTCCTTCAAAAATATGCGTATCAGAAACTTCAGCACTTCTGCCTGTGTGGAGAGTGTTGAAAGCACCCTTTAGACTGACTCTCAGTCAAAACCCCTTCTGGTTGGACTTCCTGGGGAGAAAGTTTTTTCTGGCTCTAATTAACTTTCTGTCAACCACTAGCAAGGCAAAAGGATAAGTACTTTTTCTTTCCAGCAGAGATAAAGCTGAGAAACTGAGAGCACAGCTTATGCTGACAGGCATTAGACACTATTAGACTGATCTATCAGCCTGAGTGATGATGGTCCCATGGAAGCAACGAACACATCACCACTTAAAGCGTTTAAAGCTGATCTGGACACAGCACCAGGGGATATTATGGCATAAACATTTCCAGACAGAGGATTAAAGTACATGGCCTAGTGATGTTAGCGTGGGGGTGTTTTGCTTTGGGGTTGTTTCTGTTTCACTTTTAGGGGTGTTTTTTATGTCTCTCTAAATGCCAGGAGCCACATGAAAAGAAACACTGAGCTCCTGCACCTTTCACAGAAAGACTCTGAGCACCATGAATTTGTAACAGATCCACGAGCTGAAGAAACTCTCCAATGTGGGGTTAACTTCAAGCATGTCAGACATCCCAGTGGAAGATGTTTTATCACCAGATTTAATTGAGTGTGTCACAGAACATTTACTAAAGAAACTGAGAAGAACAGACAGATTAACCACTCTGAGAATACCTGGGGCCAGTTTTCTGAACACACACATAAAAGCCCTGCATGCACATTTTTTGAGCATTAACACCCCCACATCATGTCCTTTCCAGGCACAAAAACCACTCCCTGTAATGGGACTGGGATGCAAATTTTGGATTTAGCTTAGACAAAAAAGACACAGATACTACTAATAATAATTGACCTTAAAATGTACCTTAAAATGTTCTAGGCTCGAACAGCTACCAGGACACTGTATTTTCAAGAATATTATGATTACTTTAAAGAGAGTCTTAGAAAAAACAGTTGTCCCAAATCTAGCTGTAGCAAGATCAACTTCCCAGTCGCATTTTGTTGATCTCTACTCTATTGGCTGAAAGAAAGGTAAAATGAAGCAGGCAAAAGGGTTTATCTGGTGAGGAGTTGCTTATGAAAGCAATCTGACTTAGCCTGGGGGCACCTCAAGACAGCACCATATAACCTGATAGATGCTGTTAAGGCAAGAACATTTTCCCCTCTAATATTCACAGGTTTCTTTTGCTCATCAAGGCAGTGATGAGGCTGGAAAAATAGTTCATGCAGTTTATATCCTCTGACTTTATGGTGGTAGTGTTTGAAGAGGCCTCATACAGAAGGCAACGATCTCTTTATCAAAGCCTTGACTCTTTCTGTTGGGTGAGAAGAAATATCAAGTCATACACTGACATTTGATTCATGTGTTCTCCAGAGCCAGAGGAGATACAAGGTCTCTTTGTATTATTTATCCAGAAATATCTGGAGAACCTAAGGGAAGTTTGTATCTTCCGCCATCGGGTGGAAATGTGTCATTGTTCTGCTGGTAGACATGGCAAAGTTTAATTAAACCTCTCAGTCAGGAAAAGAATCTGAGGAATCTGTTGTCTGCAGGAGAAACCCAAGCCAAATAAAGTTTCTGAGAGTAGATAGTTTACTTAACTAATGCTGATCATGCTTTTACAGTTTTTAGATTAATTTAGTAGGACCTAATTCAGCTCTTTCTTCAGTAGCTGCACACCTTTAGGCATTTCAGCATGGTTGTTGTCACACAAATGTATAACTGCTCTCCTAACTCAGGATTATAATTTAATTTAGTATTGATATATTGCACCTCTGTGGGCTCTTTTCTGCTTTTGCTGTTTTTAAAGCCTGTGGTCACTGCTAGTCAGAACAGTTTCAGTGCCAGCTGTCTGAAATCTAAAACCTGAGTTAGGTTTCTGCTGCAGTAAATGAAGAGAGAGCCATGAATCACAGCCACAACCTTAAGTACTTGCTCTGATCACTTTATCATTCCTGAGGTTGCAAAATTTTATGTTATTTCCAGTAAAGGCAGCGCTTTGGGTCCATCAGCCACACGATGGTGCTGAGTTTTGGATACTCAGAGCAAGCTCTGGGTCAAGTTTACATGATCTTTTAGTTATTTTAAAAAAGCAGCTGGTGGAAATAATAAGCTTCTAATACCCTCATTTTGAGATTAATCCCCTCACAGGTGTACAAGAGGATATTACTCCTGAATTGATTTTCATCTGTTCTGGGTGTGGCTACAACTCCTTTTACTACAATTACCTGAAAGGAGGTTGTAGACAGGTGGGGGTGTCAGTCTTTTTTCTCCCAGATAACAAGAGATAAGATTAGAGGAAACAGACTGCATTTGCACCAGGGAAGATTTAGAGTGGATATGAGGAAAAACTTCTTCACTGGAAGGGTGGTCAGGCATTGGAACAGGCTGTCCAGGCAAGAGGTGGAATCACCAACCTGGAAATGTTCAAAAAATGTGTAAATGTGGTGCCTTGGGAAATGATTTAGTGGTTGACCTGACAGCATTGGGTTAATGGTTGGACTCCATAATCCTGGAGCTCTTTTCCAACCTTAATAATTCTATGCTTTATATTCTATACACAACTCTCTATCTTTCCTGATTCTCCTCCTACTGCTGATCCAGAAAGATTTTTCTGCCTTGCATCCCCTGTTCTACCTTCCAGCCTTACAGAGATATCTCAAATATCCTAATGTGACTCAAAAAATGCTGATTTTCAGACAGATCAGTAAAGCTCCTCACGCAAGCGTTGGTGGGTCCTGACCTTGTGAGGATCTTGTGAGTAAGAGGCACAGAGACTCCTGTATGGGAACTATGAAAAATCCATCAGAGCCAAATTCCCACCTTCTCAGTGCTGGGTGCCAACAGTAGCACGTGGGAGGATCACAACTCAGGTGTTATGGACAGTGACAAGTCCACAGCTTACTGAGAGACACTGTGCTTTCTCTGTGCTCAGCAATTAAAGAAAATCCATCTTTGCACCTCCTTTACTAACATTAAATGCAAAGGGAAAAACTCTCAGATGACACCAGCAGAAACTCCATTCAGTCCAGCAGTGCCTCTGGCTGTGGTGCCTGTCCCAAGCTCACAGACTGAGGCTGTTCCCTCTGTCGGAGAGGGGAGGCCATAGATTAATAAATTCCATTTATCCACATTCTGCCCATGATTTTGCCAGCACCGAAGCGATGAAGGATCGGGCCAGATGGGGCCTTCAGCAACCTGGTCATCCCTGCCCATGGTGTGGGGTTGGAACTAGATGGTCTTTAAGGTCTCTTCCAACCCAAATCTTTCCATGATTTCAATGATTCTTTGATTTTATGGGAAGGATTGCTAAGCATGAGTTCAGCAAAGAACAGATTTTTTGGAAGAGACACTTTTGGAACTGTCACAGACAAAAACACACACAAAAAAACCCAACCACAAACCAACCAAAGAAACCAAACCAAAACAAAACCCCAAAACAATAAAACCCAATGTTAGAACTTTTTGATGTATTTGGAGGGTGCAGGCCACAATGACAGGGTAATTTAACCTCATAACAGCAGTGCTCTCTCCTCCAGACAGGAAGGCAGCAGTTTTCACCTAAGCCTTTCCACAGAGGAGCTGCCTAGGAGGTGATCTGTGCCAATATCCCCTTCTGACTGTGCTTCTGTCTGTATTGACTTGAAAACAGAGATAGCATTTAGAAAACAGCATCCCTGACTACTCACAAGGCTGTTAAAGTACCTGCATGGCTCCTTGTCACAAAAATTGCTCAGGCTCTTTCACGCCCTCAAAAGGGATGTAAATTTTTGTAGCGTCCTTTACCATCTCCTGGGAACAACACATCATATCAGCTTGAAGGAAATTAAGGGGTGGTGGAAAGGAACAGCTGAAATACTCTTTCCTTTTACTTGCACTGATGTTGTGAGAGTGTCCAGCTGTGCCCAGTTAGGATATAATTTACCTTTATTGCCAGAAGAAGCTGTGGGTGTGTATCCACGCCTGGCTAACTCTGGTATTAAAAGATGCATGTCAGCTCCAGTCAAAGTCATGCAGCATCTGTAGTCAAAGATGAGCAATAACAAGGTTAAAAACCTATGGAAAAGAAATACCATCAATTTAATGTGAGGCTATAATGTGAGAAAAATAATAGACCTTAATTTCCAGTACATGTTGAAATGGTACCTGCCTCTGTTAAAGACACACTCCTGGGCTGAATGGACACTGATATGAGCCCACAGGATTTTTTTCGCATCCATACCTAACTCCTATAAGATATTCAACATTTTAATGAGGAATCAACACAGCACTGATCAGATGGAGCAGCTGTTGGTCAGCAGATAGTTTGTATCCAGCAATTAGAATGCAGGACTATTTTTAGCATGGTCTGCTTCTAGTGGAGTCTTAAAGACTGTCTTTTGTGCTCATTGTGCAGTGACCTGGAAGAAATTCTTACTGATAAGGCTGTCAGAGGACCTATGAAGAGGAAAGGATGAATAATGTGGGCTCTCCCCAGGGAAGATATGACTCTGAAAAAGATTTGTCCCTACTTCACCCAGGCTGAGGAAACAGTTAAAGAGTCTAGCCCTTGCCTGGCTTCTCCTTCAACAAGCAGCTTGGTCTCTTTATTTTATCAAGAAAAGGAAAGAAATGGCATAACAGGGCCATGCAAAAATTCAAATGGAGGCAAAAGTTATGATAGTAATACTGACTTTTGCAGAAAGAATAGTGAAAAAAATCCACGGCCTGAAAATGTAGACAAGGGCAATAAGATATTACAAAAATCGATCACTTGAACAATGTGGCAGGTACACTCTTTTCAGATGTTTTGATCTATAAATCTGTTCATTGAAGTGTTGTGGTTTTGGTTTTTCTTTTCCCTAAAGAATGTATCCTAAAAAATTCATACACCTCACCCACACAGTTCTGGGACCCCCAATACAAGAAAGATGTGGATCTGTTGGAGTGAGCCCAGAGGAGAGACATGAGTTTGATCCAAGGGCTGGAGCTCCTCTGCTATGGAAACAGGTTGGGAAAGTTGGGGATGTTTAGCCTAGAGAAGAGAAAGCTTCAGGGAGACCTTAGAGACCCTTCCAGTGCCTAAAGGTCTACAGAGAGTTGGAAAGGGACTTTAAACAAGGGCATGGCCTGAAAGGAGAAGGCAGAATGGCTTTAAAAGGAAAAAAGACCAGTTTAAATTAGATATTAGGAAGAAATTCTTCCCTTTGAGGGTGCTGAGGCCCTGACACAGGTTACTCAGAGAAGCTGTGGCTGCCCCATCCCTGGAAGTGTTAAAGGCCAGATTGGACAGGGCTCTGAGCAACCCGGGATAGTGGAAGATGTCCCTGCCCATGGCAGGGGGGTTGGAAGAGGCTGCTCTGGAAAGTCTCTTCCAACTCAAACCATTCTATGATTCTTTGAATCTATGATTCTATGGCTCTTTGACTCTATGATTCTGTGATTCTATGATTCAGGGTTCCATCCATGGAAGTCATGCATTTCCGAGGTGGCCAGAAAAGAGAGTCACAAACATTCTCCGTGGCTTCTAAATAAAATTGTTTTCAAACTCTCTTCTCAGCAGCTGCACCTCAAAACACCCTCTGAAGGAAGCTTGTTCCGTCAGAAATGGGGACGTGCAGAGCAAAGGGGTTTGTTCCACAACGCTCAGGAATCCAGCAGCAAAACTGGGCAGGTGCCCCCATGTTGTGCATTCTCTTGGAGCCTTAATCCATTCAGTCTCCAGACTTCAAACTGCTCACAGGACACCCCAGTAAGGATATCTCACGCGTGCCCTAGTCTTGTACATCATTAGCAAAGGCAAAAGTCTCTGCTCCTGATGCTGACAGCCGAACTGTGAGGGTGAGGGAGGGGAGGAATTACACCAGAAACATCAACTCTGCTTTCATAGATGCTTGTACCACAAGAGAATGCATTTCTTCATATGCACGACCAATTTGCAACATCTTTGTGTTTATTTTCTTTAAAGCTAAAATAACTGTCAAACAGGTTCAGAAGTTCAGTTAGGATGCTTGGAAAGCTGAGTCTCATTCCAGAGGAAAAAATGAGAGGTTGGTCATGTAGCCCCACAGGAGATTAATTTGCGCAGAACTAGTAAAACTTCATAACACTAAAAGTTGAAATTTTGCAGAACAGAGTAAAACATAGAAATAAAAAATTTAAATCCTTAAGAAGTGGTCAAATCAGGAGATGAAGATTTTTTTTTTCCTCTTCTGGGGCTGGAAATAGCCATTATGGTTATGCAGCGCTCCGACCAAAAAAAAGATGTGACATTCGCTCAGACCAAAAAAAAGATGTGACATTTTGAAGTACATACAATCTGGTAAAATATAAAATATTTAATAAATATGTAAATTGGTCAAGCTGCTTCCCCAAGGAGGAAAGCTTCAGTCGTGTTTTACAGCCCTCATTCACTTACGCAAATACTTTAAGAGGATCAAGGATGGATTTTAAATGAAGTTAAAGTTTAACGAGAAATATATAATCCTTTGAGGAAGAGATATTGTCATCTTCATTTATAATTTCTTGCAAGTTTTAAAAGTAAGAAGTTGAGGGAGTACCCTTCTGAAGCTTTGTGTGTGCAAACTGAGAGAACTGCAGCAGCTCACCTGAATCCTGCAGTCAGGGATGTAACAAAATGTAGACATTGACAATCTTCTATATTCCTTGGGGAATTCTGGAGTTTTCTGGGGGTATGTCTAAATTCACTGACATCAACCCTGCTTTTATGGCGTGGTCAGTCTCTGCAAACTGTTAATGAGTCAGAATCATAGGATGGTTTGGGTTGGAAGGAATCTGAAAGATCATCCTGTTCCATCCCCTGCCATGGGCAGGGACACCTTCCACGATCCCAGGCTGCTCCAAGCCCTGTCCAACCTGGCCTTGAACATTTCCAGGGATGGGGCAGCCACAGCTTCTCTGGGCAACCTGTGCCAGGGCCTCACCACCCACACAGGGAAGAATTTCTCACTAAAATCCAATCTAAATCTACCTTCCTCTGGCCTAAATCCATGAGTCAAAGATAGTTGTGTGTGTCATGTTCAGTGGCATCTTCTCATGACGCAGGTTTTTTAAAAGCCTGTTATAATCCCGATAATAGCTGTGAATACTAAGGAGGCTATTGAAGGAAAAGTAGATGGCTAGATAAGGAAAATAAGAAAGAAAATAGTCCAGAAAACACCTTCACACTGGGGAAGATCCCAGCAAAGGGACATGCTACATTTATATTTTCCTAGTTCTGGGCACAAGGCAGAATGAAAAAAGATAAATACAGATTGAGAGTTGTTGGAGCTGGAGAGTGTTTACAGATAATGAATGGGTTGTTTGGGGCTGGTATCAGAGGGAAGAAATTTCCCTTGACACACACTTTGCTTGCACACTTGTGCATTGCTCTGCTTGTTTTCACCTCGTTTCTGAGTAATTTTACACTGGAAATGATTGTTCTTCCTGCTTCATATGCTCACACTTTGCATGCTGGAGAGTTTGAAACAAGTTGATAAAGGACTTAACCTGTGGGGTTCAAAGTTTACTTTTCTCCCTATCAGGGAGAAAAACAACACCATTATATCATATTTCAGTGGTGTCTGCTCAGAGACCAGCATTCTGCCACCCTTGATAAAGGTTCAAAGAGGTATTGTGGTGCTGAGGAAAGTGGAATGAAGTGAGAACAGCTCCTTTTATTCAAAAACCAAACTAAATCTACATTAACATCACATTTTTCACACAGCATAGCAGAAAGATTTTTTCATCTCCTGACTTCAACTTTGCTGCCCTTGAAAGGACAGAAGAAGAAAATGAAGTTCTGTGAGAGCAGAAGATGACCAACCCATGAGCAACTTTATTTTCCTCCTCAAAAGTAACAGTTTTACAGAACCCGTTTCATTGCTGTCTTCATCAGGCTGCTGTAATATTGTGTGAGGTTTTCAGGAGTGTGGCCACTGTCCATATCTAAACCACACCCATACATACATACTTTTTAAACATAAAAAGCTCCGTGGTAGACAGAACATAGAAGGGTTTTAGAGACAGTTTTACATACCCTTAAACCAGCCCTGACATCAGCACTGCTTTTATGATAGTACACTGAATATCAGTTTCTTGATGTATCCAGCCCAGCCAGAATCACAGCTTCGCCATCATGTCCTCTTATTTCTCATCTTACACTCTGAAATCAACAGTCAGGCACAACTTCTGCAGCACAAAAATGGAAGTGAAGCTTGGTGTTCCTCCAGGTGTAGTCTGGGCTGTTACTGCCAGATTCACTCCCCCCACCCAGGTGCACACGATCAGTATAGAACCTTACTGGGAAGTTTCAGCTGCCTTCACTTTATCAGGGCAAAACCAACTTAAACAAAGTGTTTGGTGGGTGGGCTGAAACTCCCACAAGTGTCACTGGGGAGAGTTGATCACTTCTGGAGCAGAGAGCCAGCAGTAAACGCGTTATTTTCCTTGTGGAAACCTTCTCAGCCTTCGGTGAGCTGCTGCTGAGGACTAGATTAAGGTTTAAGTTAGACCACGTATCTTTACCTGGCTAAAGTTCAGTGCAATGAACCTAAATTCAAGAGATTTGTATGAAACTTGTTCTTTATAGCTAAAGTTTTTCTTCTACCACCTCCCTCAGTCAGTGGGGAAGTGTGAGCAGTAACGTGGTTTGGTTTGGGTTTTCATTAGTATTATTTTGTTTGAATTCCTGTCTTCCCACACCTGTTTTCCCCCTCAGGGAGTACCAAAACCATCATCACCTTCCCTCTCCCTGTGTCTCATCCGTGCCTGTGCAGAGCAACACCCAAGACATTTCCTTTGATATTATTGTAGCCCAATAGCAAGGGGAAACTAGAGAGAGCTGTACAAGACAAGTAAACCCCTCCTGAAAATTAGTTCCACAGGCTGGCAGTCAAGCAGTTAAACCAGGCATGGAAATGGTTTCCAATCTGTTCCACCAGTCAAAGCGGGATTGTTTTTCGGTAAAACAGAAGCCCTTGGGAATCAGTGTAATTAAAGACGGCAACAACAACAGAAATTTATTGTTTTTAAATATATCTCTAAGCTACGGGGGAAAGGGAAGGAGAAGCCTATTGCAAATTACAGTATTTTCTCCTTACTATTCGCACTGATCAGTCTGTATCCAGTCATGAGCCGAAGCAGCTGGGTTTGATCTCCTGTACTTGAGACAGCCTTTGCAGTTTAAAAGGAATCCATCCTCGGTGTTTATTCACGGGGACAACAAAATGTTCCTCGCCACTGGGAACTGCTGGGAAGAGCAGAGAGGGTGCAGCTTTCCTGGGCTGCTTGAGCACAAAACATCACAGCTTTAAACGAGTGTCTCCCATGACCTTCCTCAAGGACACCTCCCTGCAGGAGGGAGCAGGGATGCTGTTTTCCTGGTTTGCTGTGTCTAGGGTGCCTCTTAATGGGATTTCACGTCAGACCCAGAAGTCTGGGGGAGGTTTAATGAGCATAAAAGGCTAACCTTCCCTCTCACCTTCCCCTGAAATCCATTGCCTCTGCTCTAGGTTGGCCTGAACACTGAGAACAGTCAGGGTGATGTTTTTGTGACAGTTAAGCCCTGTCTTTAAAAGGGAATTGCCTGTTCCCTAAGCAAAGAAATGACATGTAGTGAAGATAGGGAAAAACTCAAGAAAAAAAAATTAAATTTCGATTTTATTTCAGTCACCTTCCATCATATGAAAGCTTCTGCTTTGAACACAGCTGAATGTCCTTTTTGCCATCTTTAATAACCGACCTCAGAAAGAAAGAGAAATTAATAAAAACGTTGGACTTGAAGATCTTGGAGGCCTTTTCCAACCTCAGTGATTCTATGATTGCTTTCTGCGATTGTATTCTACAAAAAATAAATCCACCAAGATCCACGGGAGACCTCTCCTCAGGCAGTCTAAGAGCCACGAGCCACGAGCCACTAGAGACTGGGAGGCTGTATGGAAAAACAGCACTTTCTAAGGGCTAATTTCTCCTTGAATTCCTGCCCAACCCACTGCCACTGGTCAGCTTCAGGAGCAGGATGCTGAAGGCCAAGATCCAATAATCTCTTTCAGTATTTTTAATGCTGTTTTCCAACATTAACAGCTTTGATTTTTCTCTATTAGTTCTGCAGAACTGTAGCTGCTTCCAGCAGGATGTTTTTGCGCAGTCAGTAGTGCCACGGCACAGCTTGAACAGGAGCTGAGGAATATTTTTATGCTGTTGTAACAAGGGATGAGAAATCAGATAGAGATAATGAAATCAAGCAAAACAGATTTAGTGGAGATATGAAGCCTGCAGTGCCTGGTTCCAACAAGAACAGATCATCACTGCTGAATTTGAAAGGCCAAGGTTTTGGGGTAGATCTGCCTGCTGAAGTGGCTAAACTGTGACCGTGGATCAAAAGGAGAAGTGAAGAGCAGAGAGGAGATGTGAACAGTGTCTTAAAAAAACCCCACCTGTGTCTCTACTGAGAATCCTGGAGTCACAGAGTGGTTTGGGTTGGCAGGGACCTTAAAACCGGACCTTAAATCCCATTCCAAGCTCCCCGCCATGGACAGGGACACCTTCCACTAGACCAGGTTTCTCCAAGCCCTATAGAACCCAGCCTTGAACACTTCCAGGGATGGGGCAGCCACAGTTTCTCCTCACCACCCTCACAGGGCAGAATTTCTTGTCCCTTCAGACAGCAGGCAGCATATTAATTCCCATTTCCTCATGGAGCCATGTTGCAAACTGAATTAGCTAAACATCTGCAAGGGAGGAAAAACAAAATACCCACCCACATATTCCCTAAAAATGCAGCAATCTCTTATTTTCAGAGCCAGCTTATTTCGCTTACTTTTTTTATAGCTGCATTGACAAAAGTTTGCAAAATAGTGTCCTGGACAGGAAGAAACAATTGGGAGTGGGGAAAGCTGGAAATAACTTAAATCCACTTTGCCACAGAGAACTTTCAGGCATGGAAGGAAATCTAACAAAATATTCATGATTTGAGAATTTAGTCTTTATTATTTACATGATACTACAGCAAAGTGTTATTCTGGCTTTCCTCATGGCAAAATAAACTTTCAAGACAGACATTTTCATGGAATCACAGAATCATAGAATATCCTGAGTTGGAAGGGACCCACAAGAACCATCGAAGTCCAACTCCTCTCCCCTTTCCAAAGAAACTGAGGGGACAATAGCCACCCCCCACCAACCTCTTAATAAAGTTATGTTTTTTATGTGTTTACAACCCTGCTCCAGTGTAATTTAAAGGTTTATGAGTTGTGATATTTTCCTCCAACCCCCCAGCCTGCCTCAGCCTGACCAATTTAGACATGGTTGTGGGAAAAAAAGCACTGTGTAGATCCTTATGGATAATCCACCCCTCCAGATTCCGGTGCTCATTTGGATTTTGGCTCCAGTTTCAACAGCTGTGGCTCTGTTCCCTGCAGTTCCCAGAGCAGGAAGGCAGTGAGACACTGGAACAGGTTGTCCAGAGAAGCTGTGGATGCTCCATCCCTGGAGGTGTTCAAGGCCAGGTTGGATGGGTGCCTGAGCAACCTGATCAAGTTGGTGGCATCCCTGCCTATAGAGGGGGGTTGAAATAAGATGATTTTTCAGGTCTCTTCCAATCCAAACAATTTTATTATTCTGTGATTCTGTTATTCTATGATTCTATGATATATATTTACCATATATACCCCATAAGATATATATAACATACAAAATTATTTCTAATATTACATTATATAATATATTATTACTGTGTCTCTGTGTACATATGTATCATGTATAGCATATCAAAAGATAAAACTTCAGCAAAATAGGGAATTCTCTAGGAGAATAAGCAGAATTTTCTCATCACAATGGCTTTTGATCTCTCATATTTCATAATCCCTTCTTTTCACCTGTTTTAATATTTCTTTCTCGAAGAAATTGAAGAGCACTCCAAGTGTGACAGCTGAGGAGTGCACTAGTGACAACCCACATATTGGGAATTTACATATGGCTGCCCTAAGGTTTAATTCTGAACAAAACTGGGAATTCACAACTATCACTTGCAATTTCTCAACATTCCTGGTTTCTGTCGCTGACCTGGGTCTCTGGTTCAGCACAAAGACAGGAGGGGGCACGTTGCCAGCCTAACTTATGTCAAAGGACCACAGCCCAAACCCTGCGGTCTGGAAAGAGATGACAAGAGCCTTTTAACAAGGTAATGCCCAAGGCCTCTCATCCAGCAGGTGTAAATCACCAGGTGGGAATTTGGCCCTGAATGAACAAGTTAATACATAATGCCAATATTTAAAAGTATTTTATGGCTGTCTCAGCTAAATGCTAAATGAAATTCAAGTGAAAACTTGAAAGCAAAAGGAAACACTACTACAAAGCTATTTTTTCCCTTTTTTGGCTGTGCAGGTGTTCCACTCTCCAGAGGACAAAAAATGTTTGACAGCAAAGGGGATTTGTGTTGACAGAATCACTTGATCCATGTTTCAGGAGCCAAATTGAAAACGTATTTTCACAAGGTGCAACTAGGAGGAGCCAACTTTTGTGGTTGCACAACTACTTCTGAGAGAGAACAGATGTATAAATTAAAATATACCCCAAAGCTGACAGAAATATTTTTCGGGATGGGAAAATTCAGTAAAGGCAGCAGATTTTTGAGTTGCCATCTTTTCAAGCGGTCCAGGACTGGTTGGGCTTTGTTGTTCCTTCTACAATGAAAGCTCTACAACAACTCTTTTCCCACTATTTTTAGTAAAGGATAATCTCATCCCTCAGTGACTGGTCTCATTGCAGGGGATGCACATCACCCAAAATAACAGGGCTCAGAGAAAAGAGACATTTGAGGCACCCACATGTTTCCCTGGGAAACCAACAAAACAGAACTGCAAATTTCTCTTTGTTGTGAGTAAATCTGACATGTTACAGCCCTGCAAACACCAGCTGGAGGAGGTGATTTGCTTGAGGGAAATGGTGGCATCCAGAGGGACCTTGACTGGCCAGTCAGAACATCATCGAGTTCCAAACTGTGGTCACACCATGCAAAGGCAAAAACCTGAAGGACAGACCAGCCATAGACACCTGAACAGTTAAAAAACCGCTGTTAGAGCTAAAGGATGTAAACCAAGGCTGCCCAAAGTCTGTGACCCATAACTAACACTGACAGTCCCATTCCTCTGTCCCACACGACCCATGGCCAGCACCACAGTGACAGCTGGTAGCCCACAAGATGCTCCACCATTTTTCTCCCATGGTGATGATGTCAGAGTCACACCTGGCAGCAGGCATCGATTTTGTGGCATAAAAATAACATTCTCATTGAGGGAAATCTGACTCACTCATTATCTAGCACGGTGTAGGAAGACACCCTATTTCACTTTTTAACCCTGTTATCCATTACAGTAGTTCTCAAGGACTCCATCATCCATGTCAGGAACAAAATCTCTGAAGAGAAAGATGCTAAAGTATGGCAAATGAAGGATTCTTATCATACAGAGAAAATAGAAAAGGAACTCAAGCATTACTAACTTTGTAGAGTTCAAGCCATTCTTGACATAAGAAAATGAACCCCCTGGAATTGCTTCCATTTGGTTTGGAAGTTGGAAATTTACATTTTGATGTGAAAAAACATTGCTTGGTGTTTTTTCCTGTAAAGAAACTGGTAGCCTGTACTTCTTTAACAAGCTGCTCAGCATTTCTTTTCCTTACAGTAGCATTTACTTGATTCTATTTATTAATACATTTATTTATTGACCTATCACATACCTAATATAATATTCAGATCCAATCCATCTTGCCACAACTTTAAAGGTGCTTATCATAAGCCTTTAATACGATCAAGTGTTTTAAAAATGACTGATCAGAACAAAAATCCCAAATACTCTGATTAAACATATGCTTTTGAGTTTCAGATGACCTTTGTCTGCTTCCAAAAACTAGATTGATTTTTTCACAGTATTTCCAAATGCAGCAAAAATCTATTGGATAGATGAGAAAATTGCTTGTTAATTATCATTGTTAGCATTAATGATGGTTATTAGATTCTAGGAAAAGAACTTCAGTCCATCTGAATCATAACTTCTGAATCAGAGAACTGCACTGATGAAAACTGCTATTTATTTTTAATTCTCTGTGACAGCATTTCACTACGTCTTAGTAAAATTTGTAACTTTGAAATCCAAGTGCCAAGAGAGTTTTAACAGTACTTTTCCAGCAGAGTTTTTTCTTCACAGTCATTCGCCTCTCTGGCACTTCCTAAATTTCTCAGTTCTCACAATGGTCCCATAAATGATGGGGATCCCCAGAAGTGCAGGTGAGCTGATAAATCAACACTGTGTCACTTTGAGCCTTTCCAACTCATGGTCCTGACTTGGAAAAAATCCTTTCTCAACAAACTAATGAGGCCCAGATTTAAAGGAAATCTGGGCATCTGAATTTCACCAAAATAAACAATGCCACAGTTGCAGGTGCCAAGAAACTGCCGGAGTATGGAGGGAAATGCAACTTCATTCATGTTTCTCTAGGTACTTATTATTAGATATGACTAGAAACTAAAGAGTGAACTCCACAGTTTGGTGTCGTCACTGAACTTTCTGACTGGGTGCTCTTCCTCATCATCCAGATAATTAATGAAGATGTTAAACAAGACTGGATGCTGGGATCCACAACTCCAGTGAGACTTTCTGCCCCTGACCGCCACCCTCCATGTCCCTTCAGCCAGTTTTCAATCCACCTCCCTGCCCATGTATCAACACCTTTACTGGGAGGATCTGATGTGAGACAGAGTCAATGCCCCTCCTGAAGCCCAGGTAGGCAATATCTTCTTCTCTTCCCTCATCTGTTCACTGTTCTCGCCTCATCTCCTAGTTCAGTCACTTCATCATAGAGGTTTATCAAGTTGGTCAAGCACGACTTGTCCTTGGTGGAGCAATGCTCTCCCCTTGATCATTTCCTCATCCTTAATCTGCCTGAAATGCTTTTCAGGATCAACTTCGCCGCCACATTCCCAAGAACTGGGGTGAGGCTGACCAGCCTGTTGTTCCCTGGGTCCTCCTTTTTGCCCTTTTTGAAGATGGGCATGATATTTTCTTTCCTGGTCTTTCAGCATAGCTTCCAGTCACCACAATCAATCAAAGATTTCTCCATTTTTGTGTCCTTTGGCACAAACTTCTGCATCTCTTGGCTGCCTCTTTTGGAAGGCCCAGTGGATCAAGTCCATAAATTCTCTATCTCACTTTCTTTTTTGACTGTTGTTTTTTTGTTTGATGTAGAGATGATCATTATTTGGGAAACTCTGCCTTGCTGTACCTGCTTTACCTCTACTGTGACCACAGTTTGGTTTAGATAATGCGAGCATCAAATAACCTGCACCTTATCAAACACAAGCCAGGAATCACCACGAGAAAGGCTGAAGGAGCACATGGGAACTGGACACTTCGGCAGAGAAGAAGGCAGAGAATTACTCTTAGGAGGAGTAATGATTTTAAGACAAATGTCCATTTTTTAAGACAAATTTCCATCCAACCATGTCTAGCAGCAGTGTTGCTGTTTGTATCAGGCATTTGGGGTTTTTTCTCCTTTTTACAAATATCATACTATTAATCAGTAAAAGTGGTGAAAAGTTTACTGAGTGGTGATTGCTCTGAAACTCATCTCTGGGTTAGGAAGTTTTCTTTCCTAACACAGAACAAAGGGCTCTGCCAGCAAATTACTTTCACACAAGAGACGGTGGTTGGCAGGAAAGCAAAAAAAAATCCATGGCACACAAAAGGGATTCACAGTGCATAGCCTGGAGTCCTGAGCTGCTATTGTAATTTAAAGGACTAATTAATTTAAGCTGTTGTCCTCTCCTTCTGTCTGCAAAAATGTCAAAGTCCAAAGCAGCCTGAAGTAAAATCTGTCCATCATTTTGCAATTCTGTTTTCTGTTCTTTAGCTGTGCAGCACTAGATTTCAAACCTCTGTTCTCTGCCTTGCTTTCCTTTCTCTGTTGCAACTCCAGTGTGAATGTGCATTTGTTTCCATTTTTGGAACCTAATCTCTCTGCCTGGCTGTGATTTATCGTCACAGCTTTTCCAATGATAATTGTCCTGTTTCTTTTAAGCATACTTTTATCTCCAGTAGCATTCACTTAATGAAAGCAGAGACGTTGGTTTTAAAACATGTTGGGGATGGATGCATAATGAATATTTATAGATATTTAAAATATTTAGAATGTTCAGAAATATGTTTATATATTTTTTTTCTCTTCAGCATAATTTCATTTTTATAGTGTTTTCAATACTAAAGCATTTTTGGTTTACTTTGGCATTCATCCAGCTCTGTTGTCCTTTTTCCATGGATCTCTTTAACTGGACCTTTTAATAGTTAAAGTCTAAGAATCCTAAACAAAGCCAAAATGTTTCTCAGCTCACAGGAACTCCAGGAGGCAATAAGGTCAGATGGATTTTAAAGTTCCTTTTTCCTTTTTAGTTATATATTCTTAAGAAAAATCTCCACATATTTCCATAAATGGCTGTGGAAAATGGTAGTTCTTCAAACTGTGGCAGACTCACAGTAAATTCAGAGTAAATGCTGAGAAAACTGAACTCCGGGTACCTAAATTCTACCTGTTTATTAAGAACAAATGGTTATGACTTAAAATAGTTTCTTTAGGTAGAACTTAAAAGTTGAGTGGTTGGGTGTTTTGGCGTTTGGTTTTTTATTTTCCTGATTTGTGGGCAGGATTTTTCTGACCTCAATTTGACCCTCTGGAAATGAGATACCTCATTTAATGTAGCCTTGCAAATTAATTTTTACGTTATCACCACGGAAAGGTTGCAGACCAATGTGCTCTGGAGATCTCCGTGTCTCTGTACCAAAGGTGTGTGGACAAGCAGTTACAAGAGACACCCTACTTTTCAATTGCCAAAGTGAGTTAAGTGAGCCCTGGTGACAGCTCCAACCCAGAATTAGCATTCTCAGGGATTTTAAACATTCTGTTGACTTCAAATGAATAATCTCATTTCTAAATATTATACTGACTTGATGTTAACTATTTTTTTTATGAGCCACAATACCACAAATGTAATAAACAGTTATAGCTATCCTGACTGTTTCCTGATAAATAGTCCCTGATTCAATACTAGTAAAAGTGCTTTTTAGATTGAAAAATGCATCACACTCTAACTAAACTCCAGTGAAATGCACTATGGGTTCAGAATTTCAAGAATAAGGGAAATTTTTATATATTGATATTTATTGACATTAATTTTGACAACGGCATTTTTTGTGTATAGTTTGTATCCTCTATATTATATAGTGTATTTCATGTAATATTATTACTTAGAAATATCTAATGTAGTTATGGATATAAACATGGATATGCATAAGTCTGATGTAGGCAGAGATACCTTTCCACCTGCAGCTGGGCTGAAAAGCTGGAGACATCTTCTCCTACATTCTTTGGTTCATTTTTTTCTCTTTTAGTTCAAGCCACTGCACCATAAATTAAAAAAAAAATAAATAAATAAAAGACGAAATCACAGTGCAACAGAAAGGGATTTGTAGTGGTTGGCACTGGAAGGTCCCATGTGATTTTTCTCATTTATGATGTTGTTTATCCTCTTCCACCACTCCTTTGGATGTGGTGGTTGTTGTGGTGGAGAAAGGAATAGAATCACAGAATTATCTCTGTTAAGGCTGGGAAAAAATCCTTTAAGGTCATCAAGTCCAGCTGTCAACCCAGTGTCATGCTCACCACTAAATAATGTCCTCAAGTGCTGGATCCACATATTTTTTGGAACACTTCCAGGTATGGTGATTCCACCACATTCTTGGGCAGCCTGTTCCAAAGCTTGATCACCCTTCCATGAAGAAATTTCTCCTAATATCCAATCTAAACCTCCTTTGGTGCAACTTAAGGCCATGACCTTTTGTTCTGTCTCTTGATACCTGAGAGAGGAGACCAACCCCCACCTGGCTACAACCTCCAGTCAGGGAGCTGCAGAGAGTGAGAAGGTCCCCCCTTGACCTCCTTTCCTCCAGACTGAGCCCCCCCAGCTCCCTCAGCTGCTCCTCACCAGACTTGTGCTTCAGACCCTTCCCCAGCTCCGTTGTTTTCCTCTGGACACACTCCAGACCCTCAAAGTCCTTCTCATGGTGAGGTGGCCCACTGGAGCTGTTGCTGAATGAGTGCTGCCACCTCGTCTCTGCCCACAACTGCTCATCCCTTCAGCTGAAAAAGGAGGCAAACAGCCACCAGGCAGAAGCAGTGACATCCCTGCACCGCGCAGCACAGAGCAGTGAAGTGCACAGAGGAGAGGATTTAGCCTGTAAGCTGTTTGTCTCTGTTGTCATTGCCATTAATCAATCCGTGCTTAATGCCATCTCTTTCAATTCGCTAACTCTCTGCTGCCAAATCGGTGTAATCCTGTTCTCCTCGCTGTCTGTGTGTGTCTCCTGACTTCACCTCCTCCCTGCTATCTCTCCTTCCCCTGCCACCCACCTGCCTCCAAAGTGCCATGGGGGACAGTGGAATGGGAAAGACTAATATTTTACACAAGGATCTAAGGCGCTCGTCTGGATGCCAGAGGCTCCTTCAGGCACGAAGCATGTGGCAAAACGACTGGGGGTAAAAAGAGAAGCATATATAGTGGAAAACACAGCTTGTGTTCCCTGGATGGAGCAGGGTAAGCACACCCGACCTCCCACAAACACAGCCTAAGGGGGACTCAACAGAGGGTGGAGCAGAGTGGAGACCCCACAGCCGGACTCTGCTCCCTTGCAGGGGAGGGAACTCAGCGGTAGATAATATTTATACAGAAGAGTTAAGTATGTCTGATCCTAAGACATATTCATATTTATTTATCTCACATCTTGTTGTTCTTTTTCTCTGAAGATGTCCAGAACATTAAAGTTTTTCTGCTGGATTTCACTTTTGACAAAGAATCCAAAAGAAATTTGTGATAATTTCCTACCAGCTTATATAATATTTTCCTTGTTTTCAAACTTAATCTACCAGTTCTGATCCTTTCCTTGGAGAAGAGTCCAAAATCCAACATACCAGAATTAAATTTGCAGCTGATTTTGAGTGTTGTAAAAATATTTTGAGAAAATCAGGCAGGAATTGCAGAGTTTTCTTCTTTTTCTTCTTTCAAGAAAAGACGGCTGTTATTTCAAATTATATAAATACTTTCTTTCAAAAAAAGTTCATGGAATTAAATTTCGCTGGTGTAATTAGAGGAAGTCATAAGGCCACAAAACACTAACAATGCTAAAGTAATTTTAAAAAAAGCACAAATAAAGAAAAACAACTCCTCTGCACATACACATTTACTAGAAAAAGAAAATGTTACCGTGGTGAAATACAGGGAACAAACAAATTTCAGACTAATCAGAGTTCCTCTGTTCACTTCCTTGCTAAAGCATAAACAAAGAAGGGAAGAACTTTAATTGCAAAAGAAATAGATTTTAAAAAACACTGAAGCTCATAAAAACTTTAACTTCCTTGAAGGTGCAATGTCTTTTTTATATAAAACTATACTGCTTATATAAAACTTACATAAAAACTGTACTGTGAAGATAAGAAAATATAGGAACCTCCTAAGCAGAAGATTTATCCTAAAGAGAGGAAAGCTAATCTTTAAAAATAACTAATAGCAGTTCCTGCAAGAAAAATCTTTTAGAAGTTTATAATAGGTGGGATGTCAGGTGATTTTCGCACAGGTGAAGTATTTTGGTCTGAAATTGTAGCATCAGCAGATTTTGCAAGAATACAAAGAGAAAAGGGAACAGAGCTTCAGACACCTTCCAATTTTCCTATTAGATATCCTTAACAATAGGAATTTTTTACAAAATCTGCCTTTATGACATTTCTGATAATTGTCTTGGGGACACATTGGTTTTTTGTCCCCTTGACGTCAGCTCTTCAAAAATCTCCCAATTATGAGATTATTTCACACCACCTGGTCCTTGATGCCCTGTGCCCACACTGTCCCTGTACAGTTCACTGCTCAGAAGAAGGAAAAGGAGAGAGGTCTTGTCTCCAAAACAATGTCATCCCGTCAAGATGGAAATGAGAAGAAAACCCAGCAGGAAGGAGAGGAACATAATCATTCCCTGGTTTAGTTTTGTTTGTTTGTTTGTTTTCTTTCCATTTCTCTCCTGTGTCTATCTGTACAATGGGCTCTTGTTGTATTTCGGATCCCAGTGTCTGATCTCTGACTTCCTCACATGCCTCAGTCACAGGTTTGCAACACCCAGGGCTGGACAGGGACTTTTTACAAGGACAGGTAGTAGTAGGACAAGGACAAATGGCCTTGAACTGGAGAAGGACTTAGATTAAATATTAGGAAGAAATTCTTTATAAGGGTGGTGAGACACTGGTACAAGAGATCCAGAGAGGTTATGGACTCCCCATCCCTGGAAGTATCCAAGGTCAGTTCAGACAGGGCTTGGAGCACCTTGGGATAGTGGAAGGTGTCCCCACCCATGGCAGGGGTTTGGAAAGGGATGATCTTTAAGGTCCCTTCCAACCCAAACCATTCTGTGATTCTATAACTCAGTCTGGAGGTTGCTCGGTGGAAAAGAAGCAAATCTCTACAGAATGTGTGTCTAGAGAGGAGGGGGTCGAGGGCAAACACCTCAACCCCCCAGTGAGGATGTGGTGACACTTGTTAGTGCCGTGCTTTCTCCACATGTAAATTGCAAATTGGAATTGGGTGTGAGAAGTTAATAATATCTGTTTAATCAATCCTGTTCATTAATGGTCTGTCAAAGGGTGTTATGTCTAATTACTGCCTTTCCTTTTTCCTTCATGTTCGTTTTGCTCTCCTTGTTTGTATGTGTTTGCTGAATGTTGACAACATCCAACCCTCCTGATTTTAGGAACGTGTCACTTCGAGTCAGCATCTGCTCCATGTTTCATATTTAGCTCAAGAACTTATTGGCCTTCAGACACAAACAAGTGAAACCCCAACATCTGAATCTATTTCTGGGAAAGCGTGCTGAGGGATGGAGCTCCAAGAACATCTTTCACAGGGTTTATTAAAAATCAGTATGGGTATTTTTTTTTCTCTTTCCCTGAAGTCACACCAAGTTAGAGAGTACTGTTGCTCCAGGCCAGCTGGATATTTGGCATCCCCACCCTGATTAAACTATATCCACTTACACATACAAATGTGTTAATACCCCTTCACGCCTTGCTGGTTTTATGTTACATCTTTGTCAGGTTTCTGAAGATTTATTTCTCTATATGTCGGAAATTATCCCTTGACCAACACCTAAATGAATTACAACCTGGTAATCTGTGTCAAGTTCAACTGAGCACGCTTTATATCAGCAGGACAGAGTGAAGCTGCTTCTGATGGTCTCATTAGAGTTCACCATGTCACCTTTGAAAGGTTCCTTTGCTGACCTGAGCACTCACGCTGCTGGCACACGTGGCCGCTTAAAATAGACTGAGCCAAAGTTCATGTGCAGTTTTTTAAAAAAGAAGAAATGAAGACAGAAGAATGAGAGGCATCAGGATAAAGCCAATAAGAATGCTACTGCAATTCTAATTTCTCTTTTTCTGTCACTCTTTAGGGGTTTTTTGGCTTGGTATTTTTAGGTTAAGATCAGTGTCTTGGCTTAACAGGGGTTGAAAATCTCCAGTTCCAACTATAAAGGTTGTGGTCCAGCCTCTTAAGTAATTTAATCAAGACGTGTAATGCTGAGTCTTGGAACTTTCACATGCAAAATGAGGAAGAGGCTGCCCAGGGAAGTGGTGGAATCTCCATCCCTGTTAAAAAAACATGTGGTTGTTGTGCTTGGGGACATGGTTTAGTGGTGGGCTGGGCAGTGCGGGGTTAGTGGTTGGAAATTATGATCTAAGAGGTCTTTCCCAACCAAGAGATGTTCTTTCTCAATGGAAGAGAGAAATCATGCAAAATGCATCCATTAGCAGCCCATGTCAGCCACGGAGAAAGATGGGAAAGAAAATCCCTGCTCAAAATGCACAGCCCAGTGAAATCTGGAGAACAAAGCAGCCTATTTTGCTGTCTGGGGTTGACATTAATTAAGTGTTGACGAATACAAATGTTTTTTTCTTTCCTGGATATTTATCTTTATGCAGGTAGATAGAAAGATATTATAGTCAGCTCCCTTGGGATACCACATGGAAGCAATCAATCCAATTCTTGCACAATTTATCCATGCTGCTCTCTATATCCTATTAAAACAAGTGGAAAAAAAAAGTCCTCCTGGCTCTTAATTGTCTTGGGTCACTTAATGTGTATGTAGATTTGTGTCTTATTCTTGAAAGTCTGTGAGTGCATGAATCCATCACACCCCTCAAAAATTTCTCTCAGCTTTTGTTAACCTCACTGTGCTGCTAATTAATTTCAATTAACTTAGTCTAAGATGGTAAAATATTTAACAGATACAGGTGGCACATCATTGTTATTAATGTTGTCAGGGCTAATTGGAGTGTTGTTGCATTCTAATATTGCCTCAAGTTTGTCAGCTTCTTCCAAATCCAGATAAATAAGTACAAGGATTAGGTAGTAAGTGAGCAGTGCAGGTAATGAAATAGCATTTCAAACCATGTCTCCAAGCAATTTTTTATCCCACCAACATTAATAATCTAAAAAGAGATATTGACTTTCCTTTTTTTTTATTTCTTTCTGCTCCTGTTGTTTTTGAAGTAGGCTTTTCCCCCTTTAGATTCTTAGAAAATGAGGAACAGGAGCCACTTTAGAGGCAAATGTTTTAAAGGAATGCGTTATTTCTTTTATACTGATAATTTGTAACAGATCCCCTCTCCTACCCTTACCCTCTCCCCAATTATTAATCATTTGGCACTCTGTAGAAAATGACATTTTTACCTTACACTTCTGTTTGGATAGTCAAAGATGCAGTTCAAGACAGTATGAACACAAGTTTATTTCACCTCCTTTGAGCACAATTCTGTTTAAGACACACTTAACTTTAAGAACATACTTAAGTCTCTCAAAGCACTTCGTTGCATGTGGGACAGAACAAAAAAACCTTAAAAAACAGACTTAGCAAGAGAGAGATTTTTGAAAATGTTTATCTGGGTGTATTTACACTTCAGTTTCCTTTTAATAAAAGAAGGGTGAAAGAGGCAGAATTTTTCTTGATGGAAGTAATACAGCTGAGGCCCAGGCTCTCTGAAGGCTTTTTTTTATTTTCAAAGGCCATGGCGCACAGTTGTCAGAGGTTTCATTTTCTTTGCTTACTTATTATTATCATTACACTTATTTATTTTGCTTCTGCGAAGTTTTCTCAAAGAACACAAAAGCATGAGGGGTTTTTTTGCTACTTACATGGTCCGTGTTGGAAGGGAAGGACTGGAATACAATTTCCATCCCTGAAATGTAACAATCATACCTGTTCCAAACATCAAAGTCTGTCTTTAAATCACTGTGGTTCATAATTTTAAGTAGAATGCATCTTTTACAATTTTGGTAAAGAGAGCAATAACAAAAAGATAAATTAAGGAATATCAGCATTGTCAGAAAAAAACACCCCAAAGCTGGTCCAAGATCTGGATCTCGGAAGAGACCCCAAATTTTCTGGACTACAAACAAGCCCTCAGCCCAAAAGTTCTTTTGTTGAAACCTATTACATATCCATTTCCCATTCAGTTTTCCATTTTGGTGGGGTAAAAATTAAACTGAGATCATATTTATTTATTTTTGAACCACAAGAATTAACTCCTTCCCCTTCAATGTGTGTATTTCAGTTGAGGTAGGAAATGGAAAGCTACTGGTTTCTTTTGGTAGAAGAACTGACAGGTCTGGAAGATTTTATCAAAATTTGACCCAAGTGTATCATGTATGCCCCAAAGACTGATATTTTACAGTATGTCATGGGAATGGAAATAATTTATTTTATCCTTCCTTCCTTCCTTCCTTCCTTCCTTCCTTCCTTCCTTCNTTAAGAACCCTGAGAAAGCAAGCCACTGAAATGTCCTTTGTCACCTGGATGCACTTCTTACACCATTATTTCAATTTCAGATTTTCAGAGAAATCATTCTGGTTTTGAGGGCAGCAAGAGAAACACATTGCCAGGGAATAACTCACAAATCTGGAGAAGGAAATTAGTTTCTGTTATTTACATCTATTACAGCCGTACTTGGGACAGGAGAAAATTCCCCAGTACCACTGATTAGTCCAAATAGCACTGCCTAAGTGCAAAGTTAATTACTATTTATTTTTGTACTGCTTCTTTCCGTTAGCTTGCAGCCTGCATCCACTCCCTGATTCCAAGTTATGAAAGCCAAGGCCAGTGTCCTGCTGCAAATGGGCAGATTTTAAATACATTAAAAAAAGGAGGCTTGGATCTGTAATATCCTGTCAGGGCATCCAAGAAAGGCAGCAGCTCATAACTCCTGCCCTTGACTGAGTTTTTGATTCAAGAGAAGCTGTTGCCCAGTTGTGGACAAGATGTTGTTGATCAGCTGTTTGGAAAAGTCCTAAGTTTTAGAGTCTCTGTCCTCTTTTTCCCACCGAGTGCCAAGTAAATGTTTCTCTAAACACACTGTGATGAGGAAACCTTGAAAGTTTTCTGGGATGTGATTAAAAGTCCTACACAAAGCCGGGGTGTAACAGAGCCGTAAATTCTTGATTGATAAAATTATGGGAGTTTATACTGTGACAGTTCATATAACAAATTTTTCATTTGGAGCTTTTCAAGTGGGAATCACAAACTCTAATTCAGCAGAGCCCACAAAGATGGACTGCGGCCTTGGACAGACGAGGCCACATGATGCAGGAGCTGGGCCCATGTTTGGTTTCAGCAACCAAGCACAAGGACATGCAGTGACAGGACAAAGGCAAAGGGCTTTAAGCTGAAAGAGGGTAGATTTGGATTGGAAGTTACAAAGAAATTCTTTACTCTGAGGGTGGTGAGGCCCTGGCACGGGTTGCCCAGAGGAGCTGGGCCTTACCCATCCCTGGAAGTGCTCAAGGCCAGTTTGGAGAGGGCTCTGAGCAACCTGGTCTGGTGGAAGGTGTCCCAGCCCACGGCAGGAATTTGGAATGAGATGAACTTTAAATCCCTTCCAACTCCACTCATTCTATAATTCTGTGACCATCCAAATGTGTCTTATTTTGCACACTAACAGAAATCACAGAGATTAATCCACCCATCAGTGATGTCGCCGTCACACCTCTGAAAGCAATCAGCGTCCTCACCAAGTCAGTACTGTTCTATCTACACATCTAAATCCTTCTAAAGAACTGTCATTCGCAGCATAGGCAGAAGGTGGTTACATTTGAACCTGTGTTACTGCCTCAATTTCCACATACCATTAATTTATTTAATTTCCACATTGCTTTTGTGAGTGTGTTATGTTCTTTGACCAGTTTCTCTAACAAAACTAATTTTCTCTTCCTCAGTTCTGTGAATTTTGCCCATGGTAGCGGTTCTGAAAGGAAAACACTCATTACAGACATCAGTTGATCTCAAGATTCATTAAGTCCAAAAATATTTATTCTAAAGGCATAATGGAGTGAATGAGTCTGAGATAACTGAAACATAAAAGGAATTGATAATCACTTTGTACTTAAGATCATATCCCAGACATTTTGCTTGTGTTTTCAGTGATATTCTAGGAAATGCTCATTCTACTGCATCTGTTCTAGTTCTTAGCAACATGCTTGTAAAAATTATTTGATTTAGGAGGTTGACTTTGTTCATTTTTGTGGGAATAGATCCCTCTCTTTAACCACCTTCTTTAAATTTATCCACTTAAAAAACATTCATTAAATCCAGAAAGAAACATTTATCCTTCTCTAGCAACCATAAAAACAAAAAATGCTTCATAACTGCAGGCACCTCCTCTTTTTTGTTTGTGGAGGAGTTAACACAAACAAAACTTCTTTCTTCATTCTGGCATTGTTGTGATTTGTATTTGAACACAAATTTGCCTTCAGGTCCCTTTATATCAGTTGTTCTTCAGCACAATACACTGAGGTATCAGGATCCCTGGCCATGAGTTTTGGCAGCTGGGCTAGTGGCAGTGCGGGGTTATCCAGGGCTTGAAGCAGCTTCCCAGCATTCCAGATTTTCTTTTTGCAGAAATCATAAGAACTTGAAGCAACCAGACACAGTCTGCTCTGGCAATCAAATTTCAGCTCCCATTCCTGTTCCGTGTCATTCTGGCTCATCATAGATACTCTTATTTGCTGCTGACTTCAAACAAGAGTCAGAAATCTTCCTCCTTCTCAGTTCTTATGTTTCTTTAGTTTTGCTTCAGTCATACTGATAGCTTGAACCCAGCTTTGTGTGATGTCAGAACATTGAGTAACTGTGGCTCTGGATGGATATTTACACATTCTAGATGAAGGATGCCCCAGAAATAACTCGCTACAAACCTAACTACTCTCAGTGACACGATCAGCTGACAACAATAAGTTGAAGCCCAGCCTTTCAAAGCCAAGGATGCCCTCATGGGATACCAGCCCAGCTAAAGAGAACAGGGGGTTTTTTAGTGCTTTGTGTGTCTTTGCCTCTTTTCAAGTTTTCCAGCACTCATAAGCCAGGGAAGAGTGGGAAATCAGTGTCTGTTGAGGGAAACAAAAAAAGGAATGATTGTATGATGGTGAGGATGCCAGCTTTTCTCTCCTGGGATAATGCTGCTGTGCAGAACCTTCTGTATGAAGTAGGATGAAAGTACATGGGGCATGAATGGATTTGACTGTAAAAAATGTAATTTTAAAGCTATGCTTGAGTTCATTGACTTCTGAAGACTGTCAGGCTGAATAATTCCTTGTCCTGGGCACTCTGCTCCTTCTGGGTGAGAACTGCAATATTGCAAACATTGCATCTGAGGACCTCCTCAGATGGCGACAGGCAGCCACCAGGATATTGCCCAGCTGTGCTTGTCCTCGCTGCTGCATCAATTCCCAAAGGAGATCTATCCTTCAGAACAATGATAGCAGAAGACTGGAGTCACTGGAAACTTGTCTATCATCTCTATTTTATCAAATGGAATGTTTCAGGAAGCATGTTTCCTGTAAAACATTCATGCTCAATAAAGCATTCATGTGTTTCGGCTTTCTACAAGTGGGGATGAACACAGTGACAGCAGTGCCGAGGCTCCAAGCTGACTGAGGACATCCATATAAATCCACACAGTCCTCTAAAGCACCCATGCTAGGACACTACCTAAAAATGATATTTAACACATCACCTGGATCCACTGCTCCATCTTAATTTGTTTGTCTGATACTTCAGTGGTTCCCTCAGAGAACTGCATATTTAATATCCCCTGCTTGATTCTACCTATACAGCAGGGAAAAATCTCTCACATATACCAGCTTCAGCTTGTCATCTCTCACTAAGAAGACATGAGTTTTCCACCCTGGAGATTGTTTCTGCCACAGCTGCTCCATCTGTTCTCGTTTCTCACCCTTAAAGCAACTGTGGAGAACCTGCCATGCAGAGCATCTCACTGGCACTGCCTTTCAGCAACTGAAAGATTTTGGGGACAGAGGCAGATTCTGCTGGGAACCTCTCTAAACTAAAAATCTTTGTAAAGTGAGGGCCGAGAGCCACTGCCCTGAAGTAAATTCCCTGATAGCGTCTTGATTTATGGAAAAAAATATCAACAGGTTTTGCATTTAGGAGAGAATTAATCTGCTGCCTGGGTTGAGTGATAAAAGGAGACCCAAAGGGGAAGTTGCAGTAGGCAATGATGACAATAAACCTTTTATAAAGAATCTAGGTCTCCTCTGGGTTATCTTTTGAGATACAGATGCACAAAAATGAAATTCTGGAGGTGGATACTGCAGCCTGCCATAGTGAGGCAAAGTAAGTAAGGAGCTCCCATCACTATAAAGTGCTTTTTCTGCTACAAAACACCAGTGAGATGCCTGACCTCTACTCATCCTGTTAACCAAACAGTAAAGTTTCTTCACCTGATAAGTGAAGTAACTTGTTAAGACAAATAAATGCAGCAAGAAACTCCCCTCCTCCTTGCGCTGTACTTGTGTGGATAAATAGTTCCTTCCATAGTGGAAGAAAGTATTAAAAGGAAAGCAAAACAGTCATGAGATCACAGGGGAATATAATTGCTGAGGTGATTAAAGAAAACCAATCAAATAAATGGATGCATAAGTAGACAAATAAGATTATAAGGGAATGGACATAGACAAAAGGAGAGCACTACAGCCTGAGCACACTGCGCAGGACATGTTTTTGATTATTAAAGCAAAGATTCCCTGTAGATTTCCAGACCCAAATTCCCAGTTTTCTGCTGGTGCTTGCTCAGTTTCGGATGGGTTGCTGTGCTGTGTTTGCCACAGAAAGGACTGAACATGATGACCCAAGATTCACACCTTCCTTTCATCGTATGGGTTCTAAGCTTAAAGAACCCTCAGAACTCCCTCTGCAAGGTTCATCTCCACTGGCGCCATGGAGCTTTACCTTCCAGCCATCACTTCCAGAGCCTCTGTGGCCCCTTTTGTACAGGATGACCCCAAACCCAGAGGCTGAGCAATCAGACCACAGGGTGCAAAGTGCTCTAGAAACATGATAGAGAGAGATCTATGTATCAATGAGAAGGCAAATCAGAAGATAAATTTGAGCAGGCAAATAGTGACAGGGATATGGCTCTGCCTAAGTGCACAGACTGAGATTGATTGAGTTGTTCATCCTGTTAACTCTTACCTCCACAGTAATGGATATTCAGGTCTCTGTAAAGGCTCTTTTATTCAGTATCATCTGGCTGTATTTTCCATATCTTTTCCTGTATTTATCTTTCAACAGCAGTGAAGGAGTAATTTGTAAATACAGCACAAGTTTTGCCTTCTGTTTCCATCAAAAGTCTGTAGCAACAAGCCCGGTGATTAACCAGCTCCACTACTGGCACTATGCTGAATCAAAGTGCTACCCAAAGTCATAGAACAAACTAAAAACCTTTCACCAGTATTACTTTGATTAGCCTTTAATTAAATGACTCTTGGGACTGGTCAGAACACAGCCTTTCCCAATATTATGCACTGTCAGAGACTTGATCTTGGCATGGTTTCAATTAGAGAAATGACCTAATTGCTTAATGGATTAAAATTCTCCCAAACTGTCAGGGTTTGGATATTGGCATCTGACTTGAAGATTATTTGTGGTTATAACTGGCCCTAGGTGACCCTGTGGCTGGGTTTTATTTGAATTCTCCACCAGAAAAACTGTAAAAAAGACCAATGCAGATTTCTCTCAGCCCATTGGATTTCATGTTCAGAATACAGGAATTCTCAGGAATTCTCAAAATCCTTTTCGCAGGATTTTGTTCTTTACATTTCCCGTTCCAGGTGACAGCTGAAGGCTGAATTCAGTGCCCCATCTGAATGTCCTTGAAATAACCCCACAAAATATGCACTCTTGGACCCCTGGTTTCTCCAGCACCCAGGTCTGAGACTTGTGATCCCTCCACTGACTGGTTCCCACAAATGCACATTCACACAGGAAAATAACCAGGAACAGACTGTGATGGACAAGAGGACAGATGACAGCCCTTCACCCTCATCTCTTCTCCATTCTCCAATGTTTTCTTCCCAATCCATCCTGACCCCTTCTTCTCTCTGCCCTTGTGCCCTCCCAGATAAACAACCCACTCTTAAGGGTTTTTTTCCTCCATTTGTCCCAGTTTGACCATAGTCATACTCAAATTTGGTATTTCTGATACCATCATCTGTATAACCCCAGCCTTCTTTAACATTACTGATGTGGATCCCCAGGCACTCTTGGCCTTGTAAGGTCCCAAAGGTCCTCAGAACTCCCCTCTGATCTGTGCTGAAGTTTGGTTGTCCTTTACTTAACTCCACATGTGAGACCTGGCCATTCACCATGATGCTCCCTGTAACTTTTATCAGCTTCTCACTCTGTTACATTTTGCAATTTCTCATGTCATGTCCAAATTTTTGCACAGCCTGTTCAGTTAATGCCAGACTAGAGCTTAGTCATCTGCTTAAATACCTTAACATCTACAATCCTTATGGTTATATCCAACAGAGAAATAAAGTAAAAAAAAAAATATTTTTAAAAAGGAGAAAATAGGAAGAAATAAAGGAAAAGGTGGAAATAAAGGAAAAGATGAGTAAACCCTGGATAATAGAACTGTATGACGTCCTGCCAAGGTGGTAACATGGGGAAGAATAGGAATTGTTTAACACGATTGGCTTCTGGGGATGTTTCCTTCTGCTGCACCACGCTCTGTGAGATGTAGAGCCGGTACTCCTGGATCAAACAATGATATTTAGAAGCAGAGATTTTAATGGCAGAAAGGAGCACACACTGACAGCATAATCTAACCTCACATATCATACCATGCGCAGCTGTTCTCCAAGTTTCTCCTGTAGAAAAGCAAGTGGGTGTTCAGCTGCAGCACTGCCTCATAGGAAAGCTGTACACTTTTTGAAAAGATATTAAGAAATGGAAATTTTATTACTTTCTCTAGTGGTTTAACCACTGGAACAAATCCTCCTCACTTAATATAAAGAAGTGTATCCCTCTGCTGAACCTGTCTGACATGAAACTTGTGGATTTTTCCATGTTTTAAGCATCCCTATGAAGCCTGCTGTTTTCTGCCCAGTACCATCAAGTCAGTTTTCACCATTTTTGCAATAAGCAAACCAGTATTTACAGGTATTAGCTAGTATTCACTTTGAGAGAAACACCTTGTGTCTCCTCCGCGCACTTTCTCCATGATTACACATCCTTTATGAGTGCCTGGCAACCCAGCAGTGCTGTGACATCCCAGCTTCTGAGTTTCATAGAACACAGGTGAAGTCCTCTGTCTACCTCAGATTAGCAAACTTTCTTGAATAAACCCATGAGTGATGTTACCTCTTGACCACCATCTGACTGGGAACACATTTTGTTGCAGATTTTTCTTTATAACAGAGGATTTTGGTTTTTGTAGGGTTTTTGTTTGTTTGTTTGGTTGGTTGGTTGTTTTTGGTGGGGTTTTTGTTTGTTCTTGGGGTGGTTTTTTTTGTTATTTGGTTTGGGTTTTTTTAGAAATACCATGTCCTGGTTTCAGCTGGGATAGAGTTAATTTTCTTCCTAGTGACTGGTACAGTGCTGTCATTTAGATTTAGGATGAGAATAATGTTCAAGACACTCTGCTGGTTGTTGCTGAGCAGTGTTTGCACTAAGACAAGGACTTCTCACACTCCTGTGCAAGAGAGGAGGCTGGGGCTGCACAAGAAACTGGGAGGAGATAGAGCTGGTTCAGCTGACCCAAACTGACCCAAGGGACATTCCAGACCATGTGATGTCATGTTAATCTATAAAACTGGGAGGACTTAGTCAGATGTTAGACACTGCTCAGGGACTGGCTGGGCATCAGTCAGCAGGTGATGAGCAATTGCATTACGCATCACTTATTTTATATATTTTTTCATCATTATTATCATTTCCCCTCCCTTTCCTGTCCTACTAAACTGTCTTTATCCCAACCCACAAGTCTCACCCTTTTGTTTTTCCCACTTCTCTCCCTGATCCCACTACAGGAGGGTGAGTGGATGGCTCTGTGGTGTTTAGCAGGGGTTGTATTTGTGCTGCCAACATGTCGGATTTGGCATTTGATGGCCATAAATCACCTTTATACGTACTCCACCTACCAGTGGGTCTAGACTATGTGTCCTGCCTTAATCTTTACTTTCCTCTCAGAAGTCTTTTTTTTTAAACCACTCACTTCATCAGCAAAAGGTTTATAAAATCTTGTGGAAGTCTACAGCCTTGCTGACACCAGCACTAAAATAATCTATACAAAGACAGTAAATAAATCCAAGCTTGGATTAGATGTTCAGCTGTAAAACCAGGCTGTGTGCTCTTCTTGGTTCTAACCTTGAATGGTCCATAAATCTCTCTTGAGACATGGCTTTCCTTTCATTTTAACATGGCAAACCATCCCACGTCCCGGGAATGCACATCCCTTTGCATTTGGCAATAAAAATCCTGTCCTTGACTAACGGTACCCATGTTAAGAGATCCCACATTCTGTAAACAAACAACCTGGTATTCTGCACCCCATCAACCCATACATCGTGTCCAAACTGTTATGAGGAGCAACGTTGTAGTTTATTAGCAGCACAAAGATTAGATGGCATTGGGTCAATAGCATTAGAAAACCACAGGTAGTTGTAGGTCCTGGTCCTGTTTTCTCAGCCAGGAGACAAACTGGAAAACCACCACCCAAAGAAGAAGATGTGAGTTAAGCACTCCCATTTATTCATCAAGTAGTCTGTAGGCCCTTATCATATCAGAATTAAAAATACTCTTACTTCCTCTCCAAAAGAAAAATTTCTTCTGCTTTATTTCTCACAAACAGAAGGTTAAACCAACATGTTCATCTCTTATCCCTGTCCATGGAAGGGTATTGGAATAGGATGATTTTTAAGGCCCCTTCCAACCCAAACTATTCTGTGATTCTCTGATTTACAAATGTATTTGTCTCTCACGTTGGTCTGCACAGGCAAGGAGTCAAAGTGTTTGGAAGAGCTTGGTTTCACACTGGTGGTATCCATGCACTGGAAAGGCTTCTCCAGATTTTTTTTAAGCCTTTCTTCTACTATATGTGTCTCTTTAATCTGTTTTAAGTGATTATTAGGTCAGGCTGGCCAAGAATACACTGCAGAATTAAAAAGAGGCATTAAAAAGAGGCAGTTCATTAACAGAAGAGTAGCAGGTAAGACTGGATCACTTTATTGCATGAACAAAAGTAGAGTCTAGATTTCCAGGTGTGGTCAGAGCTTTAGTTTGGGCAGATAAAATCACACCAGAGTAGGTATTATTCAGAATAATTTTGTGCAAAGCAGAGTGATGAGAAGGATGGGCTGTTCCACAGGCATTACCAAGGGAGCCGTGAGCTTTGTCACACACAGAACCATTGGGGTTGGCAAAGACATCCAAGATCATCAAGTTCAATGTTTATCAAAATACTCTAATGCCAGGAAGTGTCACGCCTACTCATTTCTTTGAACACTTCCAGGGATGGTGACTCCACCACTTCCTAGGGCAACCTCATCCAATTCTTAACCCCTCTTTCAGTGAAGAAATTTTCCTTAATATCCAACCTGAAGCTCTCCTGGCACAACCTGAGGCTACTTCCCTGAGTCCTGCCTCTTGTTACCTGGGAGAAGAAGCCAACCCCCACCTGGTTGCAACTCCTGTCAGAGAGCTTTAGAGAACATGATCAAGACCCAGATCTGGTCCATGTGGACATGAACCAGACTTGGCTCTTAGACACAGTCACCATGAGCCCTCCAGCACAAACATTGGTTTGCACACTGAGTTCAGCTTTCTGAAATGCTGCCACTCACTCACTGGGCTGATAGAATTTTTAAAAATTCATTCTTCCACAGAACTTTGTTCCAGTTCCTCGTTTTTTGAAGGCTGGTGCCTTACAGCATCCCCAGGCCCACATGGCAGAGGGGTAGAAGATTTGTATGGCTATGTTTTGAGGAGAGGTTAATGTCACATTGTGCAGAGAGAAGGAAAAATGAGATGCAAGTCAGCTCCTCTCACAGGAGGGAAAGAGTGCATTTTACTCTCACTATGATGGTTTCTCCAGCTGGATGGTGGCAGCAGAATTTAAGTAAGAAGTTGATGGGTGTCAGTCTCTTGTCCCAGGTAACAAGTGACAGAATGAAGGGAAAGGATGTCGTGTTGTGCCACAGGAGGTTTAGACGGGATATTAGAAAAAAATTTCTTCATGGAAATTGTTGTCAAGAACCAGAACAGGCTGGGCAAGGAATTTGTGGCGTCACCATCCCTGAAAGTATTTAAAAAAATGTGGATATGGAGCCTGAGGACATGTTTTAGTGGTGAACATGGTGGTGGTGCTGTGTTGATGGTCAGACTTGATGATCATAAAGGTCTTTTCCAACTTTAATGATTCTATGAACATTTTTATGAAGCTTCTCTTGAGGCCACTGCACCTTTGTCTTGCAGCATCTCTCAGGGGATAAGGCACCACAGTTTGCCCTCACTGCAGTGAGACACTTAATGCACAAGTCTAATTTCACTCTAGTGAGGGCTAAATAACAAAACACAGATGGAGACAGGCGGGGCGTAGAAATCCCTGTGCCTCAGAGAGCTGCAGGAAGACAAATCTGGGCAAGACCAGACATATATAATATTCTCAGAAATAAATTTTGCTCCAGCCAAGCCATTTCCTCGTCACTCCTTTCCCCCATCCCAGAGAGAGATTTGTGGTGTGATATGTTGGAATTGATGTCATGTTGCTTTGCATCACTCATTGCCCTGCTCCTGCTCAGAAAAGTGTAATTTCTAGGCTATAAATATTTCTAGTGAAGAGATAATGTTCTGGGTTTCTTCCCTTTTCATCCACTGAGGTCACTAAGAGCTACCCTATTTATCATCCATATTTCATCTGCCAACCCCTTTGTTTACTGACCTTGAAAGTATTTCACACAAATTCATCAGGAAGGAGTGTCCTTTGCTACTTTGGCATGTACTTGCTGTTAATAGGGCAAATGTGTGAAAAGCATTTTTGAAGAACCCATCCCCTTTCATACATTTCTCGATAATAATTTTTTTACAGGGCTCCCTCTTTAATCTGTGTTATGTGTTTTCCATGGACAGAGGTCCTTCATCAAACCAGATAATTTTATTTGCTGAGAGATGCTTTTGTGTAAAACTTGATGCCTAATTTATGAGATAAGCCGGACTGACAACAAAATGACCTTCTCCCTCTATCTGGTTATTAAATTGTTTGTGATCTAATAAAATGCTGGTAATACACTCCGTTTCAGCAGGGCTTTAATTTCCTACCTGACATTTAGATTAAAAAGAGTGTGGATTCAGGGAACAAATTTGTCACAGTCTGAAACAGCCTTGACAAAAGCTGAGCTCTGCTACCCACCAAACGCCTCAGAGGGAAGAGTGGTGTGCAGCCCACGACTCTGAGAAGGTAAAAGACTCAGCAAGGCAGGATTTCCCTCCTCCTCCACACTCATTTAGCTGCTGGATGACTGGGCACAGTAGGGAGGCAGGGGGACACATTACACAGGGATTTGCCCTGGTCCTGGCTGTCATCTTCACCACTGCTATTCATGAGACTGAATAAAAGCAGCTCATATTTCTTTCTGTCATCCCCACTAAAAGCAAGTATTCCTGACTAATTCTGGAGTAAGGCTTTGTTTGCCAGTCAGAGGACAGTGATGCATGAGCTCTCTCACCCTTCTGTCATCCTCTGGGTATCCTCAGAGATAGCATCATCCCATTATCCAGCCTCTCTGGCTCTGTCAATACAGTCACACAGGAAAAGGCTCGAGCCTGTTCTCCAAGCCAGACTCCACTGCCTTCCTCGCTCGCTTCTCTCCTGACAAACATGGGCTCAGGAATGGAATTAACATGTTATCTCGGAGCAAGACACATTTTCATGCAGGAGGAAAATAGGATGTGTCTTCACACCACAATGATTTTCTGTGCAGCACCAAGCCCTGCAATATTTCAGCAAGTGTAAAAGTATCAGTTCACTTCTCTTCCCAATACACTGAACAAGCAGTCTCTCTGAAAAATCCAGATTTTCCCACAGAAGTAAAGTTACAGAATGAACACAGCTGATTTTCGAGGATTGTATTATCATGAAATATTATTTGTAGCAGGCAGAGCTCTCCACCAGGAAACTGTTCCATGGATCTCTAGCTTACACTGAATCAAGAGATGTTGACATTCTAACAACCTTAACTTCTTAAGGAAGTCTGAAAATACAGCCTTTTAGTAAATGGAGAGGAAAATTGAGTGGGAAAAACTGAGAGGGAAGAAGCCTCACTAGCACAAAAACACCATAATGTATCTCAATAACAGTGGAAACTTGTCTCAATGAAACCTCAAATTTCTCTGACTCCTTCAGTCTTCATTCAGCCACCTCTTTTATGTCACTGAATTCAGCAGTGCTTTCTGGCAGAAGAAAAAAGGGGAAAAGTTTAGGAGCATGGATAGATACTGTGTAGGAGAAAAGGAAAATGAAAGGAGAGCTGGGTCTTACTTCAGAAAGTTTATAAAGCCCTAATTACTGTGGGAACCCACAGTGACATAACTCAGCCCAGAGCTCTTTGAGGTTCCCTTCTCATTACAAGACCCTTCTGCTGAGAGATAAGGAAAGAAGAAGGAAAAACCTTTCTAAGGTTTCAGTGCTGGCTTTTATAAAGAGACCCTCTCCCTTAAAGTACTCTGGCACCATTTCTCAAGTCTGTTTCATGTGATTGCTGTAACTGTATACTGTGGTTTTTGTTTTACATTAAACCTGCTTTCAATCTCTGTTGCTTCCAGAATATCTCATTTGTTCGACCTTATTTATCTGCCAAATCCTCTTATAATATTTTATTTCCCCGCCCCACTTTTTGTATGTGAGTTTAGTTCTTTCAAAATAAAATAAAAAATAATTTTAAAAGGTCAGTACGTAGCTGTGGTGGTGCATCCCACCCTCCTCCGACCAAAGTGATCTGAGAAATCCTCATTAGGCTTCAGCACTGACAAACAGTCCCTGGGCTGAGCTTCTCTTGAGCTTATTAGGAACACGGACTGCTCCTAGGAACTTGTGCTGTCTAACAAGCTCTGCTTTTTAATGAACAGCCTTGGAAACTTATTTTTCTTGCCTGAATAATGACCCAAGTGAAAGAACATTTTTTTTATCAAACTTCGAAAAGTTACCAACTTAGATTATGGCCAGGGTGGAAAATTGCTATGGCTAAAACCCACTCTCTTGCTGCCCTATAAACAGAGGCCCAGAGTGAGATCCTTTGAGTTCTCCTGGGCCACAGAGGGCTGTGACCAGCATCTTCCTCTGAGTGGACACCTCTCAAAGCCAGTGAATTCTCAAGTTTGCTGTACTTGGAGGACCAGTGAATGACAATGGATCCCAGGCTGATCCCTCCCACTCCCCGAGACTTAACTCTTCACCCACTGAGAAGATGGAAAAGCATCAGATGTGAGTCCTTCCATGACTTTGAGGGATGTTATTCCCAAGTTTATATCTTGTACATACTCCTTTAGGTCTGTGTGTGTGCAGATGGAATATTTGCTGCAGGAAATATATGATGGATGTTGCTCTCATAGATTCTTAAGCACATTAAATTTGTAAGTCAAGTCTATATGTGAGTTACTGTTGTACTTATAGTAAAATCTATAGAGTATTGTGTTAAATTGTTTGATTTAAACTATCAATCAAGTGCTGTTAAATTTAAGTGCTCTTAAAACTTTTAGGACTAAACCTTTAATCTAAAACCAAGTCCAGGGCTGAGTTTGGCAAGAGGGTCCACTCTGAACCTTGTGACTCAATGGGAGGGTTTCCTTATTCCTTTCCCCTATTCTCTTTTGCCCTTAACCTACCTCAAGTGTCCATATCCCCGAAAAAGTGAAAACATTTGCTTTGTAGAAAAGTCAGATTTCCACTTTTGTTAGGACCTGGGACCCTTGCAGTTTTCAAGCTGTCTTCACCAGTTGGTTCCTCACACTCATTAGCTGGTCAGGGTTTTAATACAGGCATGTTCAGATAGAAATGTACAGGTTTACAGTTTTTGCCCTAGCAGAATTCACAATTACAAAGCAGCACAGCAACTATGGAGATACTTTTGGATTTTACCTCCATATTTGACTGGATTTTAGTACTTTTTGGTCACCCACTTCAAAGTGAGCTTTACCCCATCTTCAGGCCAGATGTACCTTGGGCATCTCTGCCAGGGAAAGGATCCACCCAGAAGCCGCCTGCAACCTTGGGGGACCAGTTTTCCCAGCCTCCACCAGAATTTAAACCCCTTCTCAGGCTGGTGTGCACCAATATCTCAGCTCCCTCACCTGTGAGACGCATTAATGATGCATCCAGACAGTTCCTCCTGCAATTCCCACCTGGTTGTCTTATCTTAGGACAAACCACACTGCCCATCAGAGACAGTGAAAAGGAAGGGGTGGTGTGTGTTTGAGGGCTGGTGGGGAGGATGCATGGGAAGAACTGACCCTTCTCTCACCATCACACTGGTCTCCTGTCTTGTACTTAACATCAAGCTTTATTCCACCCCTCCTGGTATCTGTACAGCCATTCCACAGAAATACATCATCTGGGGATGTGGGCATCCTGAATCTGGCAGGAGGCAACAGATGAATAAAGGGGTAAAGGGAAAGGGGAAAAAAGGGCTGATTAAAGAATTGTGCTCAGTCCCTTGAAGGCTGTTTGAAGCCTTTAGTTTGGGGTTTTTTTGGCAGTGTTCTTAATCTCAATGAGTCTGGAGGATGAATGGCACTGCAGGTGGAGAGCCCTGGAGCCATGCAGGTGTTGCGCTGGATCTGCATCTTTTATCAGGAAAGGGATAGAGATGTGCATTTCTGGTGAAGACAACACAACTCCTGCTTTGTTGCTGTTCCTCTCTGTCTGCAGCACTGATACCTCTGTCAGGGAATGTGTGAAGCCAATATTTTAAACACTTTTACTTCATGCAGGATTGCTTCCTAAGTCTGCCCTTACACAGAAAAGTGTCAAAATAATCCCGAATCAGATCGTCCCCATGACAGAAACGTTCAAGGGCTCATCACGATGGTCAAAGAAGCATTGCAAGTATAAACATGTATAAACATTTTTACAGCTGTTTTACCTGAATGTGAACTGACACTGTATGATGCCTTTTATTCATGTTGTGTCAGCTGACACAAGAGTGATAGAAATGTGAAGAATGTGTGTAAGGTTCATATAATGCCAACACAGTGTCTCACCTGCTTTGCTAATGCAATAAAAATCAGAGATCAAGGAAACCCAATAGATGGTATAGTAGATGTCTGCAGATTTATTGCCAGTAAAGGTGAGAAGCAATGGGGATGTTTCTTCCCCTTCCCATGGTCAATTATTACACGTAAGAATAATGAGTGTCCTCGCTGTAAGGGCATTTACTGTATGATTCATCTCACCTAAGTTTAGATGCCTGGATTACCAAATCTACTGCTGAGCTTCTCACCCTTGACTTCTTCTATAGTAAATGGACAGAAACAGGGGTCTTAAGGGCTCCATTTATCTGTCCTGTGACCTGTGTTAGACCGTAGGAAGACAGGACTCTCATCCTTAGCTCGAGGGATTAAATCCATTATCACTCCCCTATCTGTAAGGAGAGTTTAGGTTAATGGGGATGTCAATGTTTAATGATTTGAAGAATATTATTTTCTAACCAAAGATGTCCTTTGTTCCTCTCCCTATATTGTTATGACCTCAAATCCATATCATACACCAAAGAACACTGAATTTTGAGGAACAGATGGAAAGAAGAGGTCACCTTCTTCCGCAGGACAAGAGCCACATCCTAAGACCATCTGGCCATTTTCCACCTTACAAATCTCCAGTTATTGAAAATGAAGGTACAAAACCAACCTGCTCAGTCTTTCTTTCTTGCTTCCTTGGACACTTCTGGTTTATGTTGGGTTTGTCTTTTAAAATATTTAAATATATAATATTTAACTTGTTATGGAGCATTGGAAGGTCTGCTTCATGTCTTGTGGCATTTGGGGGTGCACAAAGTGAATTTTCTAGGACCCAACATCCATGGCAGAATTTCCATTGAGCAAAGGAGGTTGTGGCAGTTTGGGCCAAATTCCAGGGAAACGTCCAAAAGGAACATATCCTTAAAGGAAGACAGGTTACAGCCACGCCTCCCCCACCAGGTTCGAGAAAGATTCTCCTCAGAGGAATGTGAAAAAAGAAAACAAAAACTATTTATTTAACAAACACACAGGAAAAGAATAATAATAATAATAATAATAATAATAATAATAATAATGTTAAATAACAAAATCCTCTCGTTGTGAGAGAAAACCTGAAAGCTATTGAAGTCCTTCAGTGGGTGTGGTCTCTCTCCTTCTCCTCAGAGCTGGGTTGATGTGGGGACCCCCCTCCAGGCCGGTGGAAGGTCCCTCGGTGAGGTTCTGATGTTCTGGTGTTCTGAACAAGTCCAGAAGAGAAGAAAAAAGAAACCAAAGTCCCAGAAAAACCACTCTCCATCTCTCTCTGAAGAAGCAGAGCCGAAAAACTGGCTGAAAAGCAAGAGAAGCTTCCTCTGCTCCTCAGCAAGAAGCAGCTAATCTCTGTGTCCTTGAAGTACAGACAGTTTGAAAAGTTTGCTCAGTTTTTTTTTCTCTCTCTCTCTTGCACTCAGTTTTAAGGGCATAGAAAGGCACAGGAATCATGTCTGGCCATAGAGCGGTGATAGGGGATACACGGCATAAAGTCATCCCAAGACAGAGGTTGAACTCAACAAGCAGCACGGTCCCTTCTGCTATTGTGGTGTGAATAAACTCAAATTTCAGCTCCTAAATTTTCAGATTTCATCCCAGGAACCTTCTAACCAAACTTTTCCATGCCAGGTATTCCACCTGTTCCACCAGCGGTGCCAGCATTTTCTTGCTCAGATCTTATGCTCAGCCCCTAAGCTCTCACTGGAAAACGTTTCCCCAGCCTTCTTCAAGCCAAGATTTACAGCCCTACCCAACCAAGTGTGGCTACCTTTAAAGTCATCCTAGTCAGTGGCTTTTTTTGAATTCAATGAGGAAAACAGCACAATTTCCATAGGAGATGTATTCGGGTGTCAGAGTGCACCGGGAATTTATTCGTCTGTCAGTTTTATTCCTTTCAGCCATTAAAGCATAAGTGGTTTTCACAGGGTTATGGCGTGTTTGGCAGTTTGGTGTACTATAAAATATCATTTATTTACACTCACATTCCTTAAGCAATTCAGATTTATTTGTGTGCTTGTGTGTGCGTGTGTGCATTTTTCCAGTGGTGGCTACACATTCACAAAGCTTCTTCTTTCCTGACTTAATCACCTCATCTCCAAACACTGATTTCCTCTCTGTTGTCTTTCATGATTTAGTTTGTAGGCTTTTTTATTTTTTTTTTAAATTTAAAATAATGCAATGCTGCTTGAAAGACCTGGGACTGGCAGCCCTGAAGGGAGAACGCTGACGTTTATCAACAGCAAAGGTCCACTGCCACGAGTTGCAGCCCAGTCTAATCTGGAAGGAACAATAGCAGAACAGGTGGAGATGCTCAGATTTAAGATCTGCTACCATCCAGCCATTCATCCCACTAACACTCCTGACAAGATGATTCATTACTAAGACTCTTAAGAACTGATAATTAATGGTAATGATTTTGATTTAGCTCCCAGTGATGGAGAAATTCGAGTTTTGTTTTCCTCAGCCTCATTTCTTTCCCCTTCTTTTACACATCAGAATGTTTTTCAAGCATTTTGAGGCCATGGAAATGAAAGTTTGGCCTCCTCACCCCCACAGAGCAGAACAATTTAGTGGGTCAGTGGTCGTGGATGTCCAACGCTTCCCATCAGTGGCTGCAGAAGATCCCTGTCAGTATGAGACCCTCACATTCGGCAAAATGAATCACATCAGAAAACAATTATTTCATGAACCAATGGTCCAGCTAGGCAGAATACTTTCTCCAACAAAAGGCAGGAATGGCTGTTGTGATAAAAACACACAGTAAACAGGCAAATAACAGAGTAATTCTTCCTCCCACCTTCTGGCAGGCGAGTCCTACGTGCACAAGTCGCATGGAGATTTCAGTGTTTAGCAGCCAGTCACAAATTTATTCATTATGAGTCTGTTATTCCCCTTCAAAATGTTCTGAGGTTTTTTTGTATTTCACTGTATTTTGGGGGAAAGAGATGCATAAAGTCACCTGAGTGCTGCCTAAAAAATTACTTCTCTTTGCTTGGTCTGATTGTTTCACTGCCCAGCCTTGAGTTAGAATCGCTGAATCATTAAGGTTGGAAAAGGCCTCCAAGGTCATCAGGCCCAACCTTTGAGCAAACACCACCATTCCCACTAAACCATACCACAGAGTGCCACATCTGCTCGTTTTTTTGAACACTTCCAGGGATGGTGACTCCACCATTTGCAATGAGCAAGGCAGTGAATAATTATTTCCTGATCGTAACTCTTTCCGTCATTCATAAGTTTATAAAACTCTGTCACATCATTCGTTAATCACGTACTTTCCAGTTGTCTCTCTTCAAATAAGAGAAAATCCAAGAGTCTAAGCTCTTTCAAAATTTTCCATAGAAAGAAGTGTCATCTGAGGATCTTCATTTGGGACCCATTGTCTGGGATAGAACCATTCCCAGAAATCCTGAGTAGTTCTGATGCCGTTCAGCAGTGTTCACACTCTGTATAATGCCAGTTGTGATGGTGTTATCAGGTGTCCTGAAAAAAAGAGGAATAAAAAGTCTGTGTACTTGACGCCTTCCCATTACTGCTTGGAGCCACAAAACCCAGCACCACCAAGTTCACATTTCTGTGTGTAAGGCTATTTTAGATAGCTGTGATTTTTTTTTTCTCTAAATGTAGGAAGACACATCCAAATTGCAAGGGGATTTTTTATAGTGAAATATAGTTTTCTCTCATATGTTGAATTAAAACTTGAAATCTACCTCTCTTTTTCTTTTATAAACCTTGCTAACCAGTATCTTAATGTTGCCATTTCTAAATTCAAAGATAAACACTAACAGATTTATCAGGATGGATGTATTTAAGAGTGCAGATGATCAGAGTGAGTGGCATACTTAGTTCTGGTGATCAATCTGCTAGAGGACAACAGCCTGTGAGCCACGTGAGCAAAGCAGCTCTTTCCATTTTATGGCAGTGATGCAGCAAAGGCATCCAGGTTCAAATCCCGATGAAGATGCAAATCTGAGACCAGACATGCCCAAGAGGAATTGTTGCTGCCTGAAAAGCTGCACATCAGTTGGGATGCTTCTTGAAAACAGTCTCACAAATTTTAAACAGCAAGGAAATTAGTTTTCTCCCTCATGAAATGAATGACTTCCCGTGACTTTTCCCTCCTGGCTGAAATGTCAATCCAAGTCTCCGAGATGAGAAAACACATACCCAAGTCTATAAAGAGGAGGGGGAAATCGTATACAAGATATCCTAGTATATTAAAAACCTAGCAGGAAACATTTGCAATATCCTGTAGAGAATATCAGAATATAACATCAGTGTGCGTAACCCAAGCTGCAAAGCCACAAGCAGGGGGCTGGCATAGTATCTTCTTTCAGAAAATACTCCTTCTTATCCCAGGGCTAGAATACAAATACAGGCATGTGGAGATGGAGACTGTGCTTTTGAATGTTTGCCAGTTGAACTCTTAATTCCTGTTATTATGACTTCAAAGCCACCTGCCACCCTGAAGAGAACATGGAACAATACAACGTACACAGGGTTTGTTTATTCCCTTGATTTTTAACCATGATGGGTTTTGATTCAGGTTTAGAAACAATTTAAAAGAGGAACTAAGTTCTGTCTGACTTAAGCAATCCCAGAGAGGACCTTGTGTTTCTTTATCCCTGCATCTCTCTGTTCCAGAGAATGACCCAATCCCTCCAATTTAGCACATTGGTGCACGTCTTCTTGGTGATTTATTTGCAACCACAACATGGATTGCAACACAGAAGTGCTTGTGGACAGATAAGAGAATAAGACTGAAAGGTATTTTCTCAGTGAAGCTCTAATCTGGCCACCAACCAAAACATATCAGTAATTGTTTTGTCCTAAATTGTAAAAGAGGCTGTGATCGAGTGTGTAATCCCCATGCTGCCCAGGAAAGGATCACAGAGCTGCCAGGGCTTTGCTTTCTTGTGTCCACTGTCCCTCCCTCAGCACAGTTCCTCACCACAAGGACCTGTTTCACCCATCACCCAGGCTGTAAACCCTCACACTGTCTGGGCCAGTGCCTCAGTTTCATCCCACTCTCCTTCTCCTGCAATATGGGATGTGAAAGGCTTCAGCTCCTTAAAGACCAGTTTAACAGCAAACTTCCTGAGTCTCATTCATTTTTTTTGCACACTGTGTTCTCCTAAGGCTCTCCTAAGTTCTGAGAATAAAAATCAAAGGGCTTCAGGGTTCAGCTTCCCAAAAATTCACCTTGAGCCACCTCTTTTTGTCACAGAGTAGAGAAATTAAAGTCTATTGTGTGCACAAACCTTGGTGAACAAAATGAAGCCTGGAGAGGTCTGTTTTGGGTGCCATGATGCAGATGATGTTGTGAATATATTTTACTGTGCTGGCTGTTAAAGGATTTTCTGAGTGGGGCTCTCAGCCTTAAGAAAGCGACAGCCAGGAGAATCCTCAGGGCTTTTATTCCAGCAGGGAATGGTGCCATGACCTGTTGTGCGGACTGGAAGAAAAAGATCTCATGGTCCTGAAAATACATGATTTTTTTCTCCAAAATTCACAAAGGAAGACTGAACCTGCCATCATTTGCCCATATTTTGGGCAGAATCTCTAAAATCTTTGTTCTTACCCAACCTGGGCATCATGTTTTCTGAAACATGATGCTTCCCAACCTCCCAGTGTGGGCTCCATCTCAAGAATCTGAAACTCCTCTTGTTCATTAGCCTGCAAATGGGCAAATGGCCCACTTGCTGAAAAACTCCACAGATGTGGGGAAAATTTAGCCAACAGATTGTCACGGTAATGATTTTCCCTCATCACAGAAACAAAGGCACAATTAACGGATGGGAAACATCTGAATTATTTGCTAAGGATGAAAAGAAGAAAATTGGATTCATGTTTTCCAACTTTGAGTATGGGAAAATGATGTCACCCTCCTTTCCTTGGGCCACGAATCTTGGCTGTTGTCATTAGTCTTTTCATTCCTTCTATTGTTCTCTCAAGAAGCTGCAAATTGTCTATTTTCACCAGTTACTGAAACCACACCAGATCTGTTGCACTTAGAATAACAAAGAACTGGAACTATGAAAAGTTCCACTTTCTGGAGGGGTTGCAGTATGACACTGAAGTTTGGGGAAACTTCCTCTGGATTTACCAGCGTGGGAGACAAGGTAGTAGGGACCTCCTCCAGAAAAGAAACAGGCATAAAACCCAGGAACTTTTCTCAGAGACTTCTCTTTAGAGTGTTCTTCAAACTGTGATTTGAAAAAAAAAAATTTCAAGCTCTAGATTTGTCTTGGATGAAGAAGGGATATGCCTGGGCCCAAATTCTGTGTATAATCCATTATAATCTGTGGAAGACAGGAGAATGCAAATCCACAAATAGCATTCCAACTCCTTTTCCCAAGGATATAAGATTGGCAGCTGCTTCTAGCTTTCCACGAAGAAAGCTAACCCAGAAAATCCAAGGATGCACTTTCTGAACACCAGCACCAAAATACTGCCACCGTGGAGATTTATTCATCACCCATCTGGGATCAATAAACCAACCAGGACAAAACCACTTCTGCAGAGGTCAGAGAGGAGCATTTCTTTGAAATGTTGCTCAACTGCTCAGGACATGATGAGAAAGGGTCACCTGCCCCTAAATGTCAAGGTCTTGACCAAAATTTGACATGGCAAATAGCAAGTGCCAAGCTGCTGCTGATTTTTCACTTCCAGCATAAAAAATCCTTCCTGCTGTTTGTGAGATTCATGGATATAACCTCATATCTTCTGCATATCAGAGAGTTTCCAGCAAATGGAAGACATCTCCACTGGAAGAGACACCTCCATGTCCTTAACCTCTGGTTCTGGTGCCAGGTCTCTACATGGATCCTACAAATCCAAGAGGAACTAAATCCCTTATCACTGGGGGCACAGTAAAACTCTGCTGGAAATCCTCTTCATTTGTGTTCCCAGATGCTTTTATTATCAAAACAAGGCCACTGAAATTCAGTACCCAAAAATCAGAGGAAACATTTGCCTTTAGTTGTGTGCATCAGATATCTCCCTTTCCAGTTACCATCATCCCAGAAATAGAAATATTTGAAAATTGGCTCCTAAGAATATAAAAAACCTTCAGAAGACACAGTATTCAATGTAAGAGAAGATCCCAAGAAGGTATTTTTAGTTTTATCTTTAGAACAGGGTTGAGTAAGGCTTGAGGATAAACTGGGATAAACGTGCTGCAGTCACTGAACAGGAAAACAGAAACAACATATCGGCTGTCTTCTTCCTAAATTGTCATTATGTTCTGGGCACAAAATAAAGCATGAATCTGAGGGTGAATGTGATCACATAATTAAAGACTACCTCAAAATGTGATCCCAGTCATGTGTTTTTCTCTGCTTGCTGTGTTTGAGATTTTTATTATTTGTCCACACAGTAGTAAATACCTAAAGGCAAAAGTTTGAAAATTGAAAGACGTCAAAAGTAGCCTGGGAGATTTTTGTCAGCATTGTAGTGAGAATCCTATGGAAAATGACTGGAGACAAAGACAAAATAGAAGGTGAAATAGAGGCAGATATGGAGGGAAGACCATCAGGAGACATTGTAGGGATCCTTCATAACCCCCATTAATGGGGTTAGAAAATCAGAGCAATGAGGTGTTGCAGGGTCTAAGGAAAGCTGACAGGACAAAGTGCCACAAAGTTAGGTCAAAGAGAAGACTGTAATTTAATGTGGGCATAAAGCTGAACCTTCATATTACGAGGAACTCCAAGACGTTGCCATCTGTCCTGGCTGGAGACCAGAACGTGCAGAATGTGGACAAAATCATAAGCGAGAGAGGAATGTGACCTGGAAATATGAAACTTTATCAGGAGATAAAGGCAGATCAATTTTACTTTCATTTGGTCAAGAAAGAAGTGAACCCTTTCCGATAATGGACTAATGTACAGTGGTATCATTACAATATATATATATAGACCATTACAATTATATCAAAAATAATGCATAAATCACAAGTAAGTGATGGTAAGATCAGATTAATTCCTTCAACTTAGCAAAATGAAAAGATATAGTGAAATTATCTACTTGAATACTTTTAGGCTGAAAATTATTTCCCCAAAATATAAAGTTCAGAAAAATGTGCATTTTATAAATAGCAGAGTTTTTTTCCATGGAGATTTGTTTGTAATGAGCAAGATGTTGCTAGATGAAAAAAAACGACAATATATAGACACATAAGAACAGCACAACAAAGGAAAGAGTCGTGAGATTTTCATATTTCTTTTCCTAGGAAATCAGAACACAAATAATTGATTTGTTGTCTTGGATAACTATAACGTCATTTTTTATCAGTAGTAAAAGTGGAAAAAAGAAAATAAATAAAATACATCAAGAACTGAGATTGGTGATTTTAACATGGTTGATGGAAACTGAAAGGGAAATGTCAAGGATGGGCTGGGCTACGGATGTGTCAAGTTGTGTGACAGTGTCGGGTTGATTTTTTCCGTCATATGTTCCAAATAATTTAAAAAAATAAGAGGTTCCTGTGACTGGGTGCGTGACTGCCCAGGGAAAGAGGAACAGGATGAATCCTGTAAACTCACTTGGAGACTTGGGAGAACCCCTGAAAAACAGAGGATGAGTCTATCAAAAATAAACCAGAAAATTATGAAGAGAGTTGTGAGAAGGAATCACAAGACCTAAAAGGTGTCAGGATTCCATGGAAGAGAAGAAAGAATACAACCTGAGCAGCAACTGAATCAAAGAGTCTTTCTGCAAAATTTAGCCCTCATTCTTTGTACATTCCTCTTTTTTATTGTTGTTGTTTTAAAGAAAATAATCTTCCAGGAAGTCATTACATTGATTCCCTGTCACATTAGCCCATGCTGAAAACTAAGGTCCTGCCAAGGGAAACAATAGAAATGAAAGATTTGATTTCTCTCTCTCTGTTTTTGATGGAAGCTATTCCAGCTCAGGTGTCTTTGCATTATTAATTCTCCCTCATTTATTGGCTTCAGTGTTCTCCACCAAACTGGTTCATACAGATCACAGGATCCCAGAATCATTAAGTTTGGAAAAGACCTCTAAGGTCATCAGGCCCAATCATTAACCCAACACTGCCAGGTCCACCATTAAACCACGTGCCCAAGCACCACATCTACACATTCTTTGAACACTTCCATGGATGGTGACTCTACCACTGCCCGGGACAACCTGTTCCAATGCTTGACCACCCTTCCAGTGAAGAAATTTTTGGTTGAATATCCAATCTTAATTTCCCCTGGCAATATTTGAGGCTGTTTCCTCTTTCGCTTGTTACCTGGGAGCGGAGACTGACCCTCACCTGGTTACAGCTTCCTCTCAGATAGGTTTATAGAGTCATAAGGTCCACCTGAGCCTCCTTTTTTCTGTGCTGAGTGCCCCCCCCAGCTCCCTCAGCCACTCCTCATCAGACTTGTGCTCCAAATAATGTTGGTATTTTCTGGATTGTGGGCACAGGAACAAATCCTTATGGCACAAGCACAGCTGTGGTGCCTAATCAGAGTCCTTTGAGTACTCTGGAATGAGGGAGGGTGCTCAGACTCTTGCCCTGTTATAAGTGAGGTCATTGCAACACAATATCCAACATGGTACTTACCCTAAGGCATGGTGGTGCACACCTGCATGAGGTCTGAAGATCAAATCCTTCCAGCAGAGAAGCAATCATTGCCACTACAGACCCAGAAAAAGTCTCTTTCCTGAGTTAAGTTGATAATATCAGCTGCTATTTTTATCTTTGGATGCATATCAGTAATGCCCTCCCTGAGAGGGTTTCCTTCGTGGATCCATTTTTTGTGCTGAATGTCACTTCCCCAGTAAGCCCCAAGCACCTGGACCTAAAGCCATGCCTTTGAACAGCCTGCCCTGTTTCCTGTAGCCCTGTCTCTCCCACTTTCTCTCTGCTGGTTGCACATTACCTGAAGCTGTATTAGTTGAACTCTCTAGCAGGAGTTTTCTGTCTGTTCCTTGCTGTCAAGGGAACAGGCAATTTAGCAGTACAGCTGTTTGAAAACGCTGTGCTGGGAGATTTTCAGCTCTAACAGCTCATTGCAGGGCTTGTTTGTTTTTGTTTTTTAATTACTTCTCATTTTGAAATGTGTGCTGCTCGTTATAATCCATCACATGTAAAGATACAATTTATCATGTTGCAAAGTTGAAATTGAAAAAAAAAAAAAAAGCCGTAGTTTCAAAACTTTCTTTTTCCTTGTGGATTTTTTGCTTTTCATTGTAAATACTCATTCCAGCCTCGAATAAGATTTTTCTTCAAAACAAATCAGCATTTATCATACAAAGGATATTCTGAATTTCTCTCAGCTCTAATAAGTGGATTGAGAAGTCGGTGATGACTCCTCAGTTTAAAGGGAAGTGGGATGTTTTAATCAAGGGATGGTATTCCTTTGCCAAACATCATCCTGAGCTGTATTTAGATGCTGCTGTGAGAGAAAGAATGCTTTTTAAATTGCATTCACAGTCTGTTCCCACTGAATATCCTGCAGTGGAGTGGGTACCACAGACTTTATGTAACAGGTGACGACTGGAGCATTCACTGTGTGCTTCACCTTTGAAAAAGTGTAAACCAATCTCGAGCGATTTTCCTGCTTGGTTCTCTTGTCCTTCCAGGTCAATGTCCTCTGTCTATCCTCTTACAGTGTCTGCTCTTGTTTATTCTTCATTACAAAGCCAGTGAAGGGTCTTGAGAGTAACTCCTATGAGGAGCAGCTGAGGGAGCTGGGTTTGTTTAGCCTGGTGAAAAAGAGGCTCAGGGGAGGTCTTACCACTCTCTAAAACTCCCTGACAGGAGGTTGTAGCCAGGTGAGTCTTGGCCTCTTCTCCCAGGCAGCAAGAAACAGGATGAGAGGGCATGGCCTCAGGCTTCTCCAGGGGAGGTTCATGTTGGACATCAAGAAGAATTTCTTCACATAAAGGGTGGTCAGGCATTGGAAGGGGCTGCCCAGGGAGGGGGTGGAGTCCCCAATCCTGGAGATGTTCAAGAAATGACTGGACATGGCACTCAGCGCTCTGGTCTGGTTGACAAGTTGGGGATCAGTGAAAGGTTGGAGCCAATGACCTTGGAGGTCTTTCCCAAGCTTAATGATTCTGTGATTGCCATGCATTCCTCCCTTGGCTTGTCAGTGGTTTTCCCTGGACGTAAACATAGCAAATGAACAAAGTCCTTTCCCTGGGAAGGCCACAGACACTGACAAATAAGTCCTGGCAGCTCTTCCTGCAGCAGATTGGCACTTCTTTGCTCTGCCACTCTGCACCCGGAGCAGGGCTGACAACCAGGAGCACAGGTTTGCAGGGCTGGCAACAAGGAGCACAGGTTTGCAGTACAACCCTCTGTCAAAGCCCACCCTCCAGCCTGCAACCATTCACAAACTGAGAGCAAAGCAAAATGGCCACATTTCACACTGACACAGGCATCCATCCTCCAGGCTGCCAGCCAGGGGATAGATCTGACCACAGGCTGATGATTGACAGAGATGACTTCTTAAACTACTGTGCAAGATTAGCCAGGGCTCCTTCATCACTTCTCTGCAGCTGCAAGCAGGGAACATTTTGGCAGCTGCCCTGAGTGCTCACGCTCTGTCTCTCACACACAAACACACACGTGTGTGTGTGTGCACAAGGGAAGGAATCACTGAGCAGATGTACACACAATAGCTCCTAAAACGTGTTATTATTTTGCAATCACAACAGTCAGCACCAAGGAAATTGGGCATTGATCAAAATTATTGGACAATTAAGGCATGATAACGAGCATCCAATATGGCTGCTAATGTAATTACAGTGTCGTATCCCGTAAAGCTGTGCTGCTGGGTGGTGAGGCTGGATGCTGGAATTTTAAGGGCATTTCTCACTCCTGTGCTCATTCAACATTTTCCAACAATGAAGTTAAGTGAGCTTGGGGAGGAACAAAAGCAAAAATTTGAGATGAAAATATTGCCAGCAGTGCCACCAGTTGTCCATAGAAGTGGCTTTCCAAGGGATAGGTACCAATGTTTTGTTTTGAAACATTATATCTGAAGAAGGGATGGAAAAAGGGGTAGATTTTGCTTCTAGACAAAGAAGTCTAAAGGTGTGGGAAAAAAAGAGAAGGAAGCTGAAAATACAAGTCAGAATTTATCATGCAAGTGGAGCACAGGAAAGAATTTTATTCTTTCCACTTGGCCATGATCCCTTGACTGTGGATAAGGCTTGTACGATAGTGACAATCCGCTTGTCTTACAAGTGTAAACACTGCTTCAGGGAATATTTGCAGTTCAAGAGGGAGTCTCAGGTTTGTGTGCAAAGCATAAGGAACGTGGATTGGTTTTGCTAATCATGCTCGTGCAAAAGTCAGGCACATATGTAGGAGAACGTGCACGTTCAAAGGTGCCTGCGCTTCATTTGCAAATGAAAAGCGTATCTTCTTTCCATATGTAACATGCCAAATTGAGAGGGTCCAAAAAAATCCCCAAAACTGTGCCTGTCTTGCACTTCCAGTGCTGTAAATGCTAAAAAAGTGTTGAACCTGCTTTCCAAACATGGCTCTAAGTACCTTCAGCATCATCATTTCATGGAGCAGTGATGATGCAATGGAGGGTGACTCAACATTCAGGCACTGTTCAAGAGGATGACTTATTTCTTTTAAATTACATTTCCATCTTCTCAAGGGAGAATCCCAGAGTTAAGATGTGTAAATGACCAGATTTATCGGGGGACTGTCTTACTGAGTTGACTGTGTCTAAAATTTAGTCCTGAAATTTTAAGGCTTTTCACCATTCTTTAGCTGCATAAAGTGAAGGTAACTCTGTTGGTCCAGTCACGTATGTTGTGGGTGATCTCAACTAATATCTGGTGTTTAAATCCAGATTAACTGGAACCCACCTAGCTTGAAACTTAGGTGTTCACATGTAGATATGCACCACAGCTTAAATGTGTGTCGTGGTGCATGGAGAACTAATCAGTCAGCCCACTGCCTCCAACCAACCAATAATCTGGAAAACCTCTAGGGAAATAATTAATGTATCTAAAAATATGCTTTTGAGGTGATTTCTCCCCTCTGCTCTGCTCTGCTCTGGTGAGACCCCACCTGCAGTGCTGATTCTGAAATATTCTCCTATACCCCACTGCATCAGCTGAGGGAGGCTCAGTTGTCTCAGCAAAGGTGACCTGGTGCTGAGTGAGATGCCCTGAGGTTCCTCCTGTAGATGTCAGGGTATAAAAACATCCACAGGGAATATCCCAGGTCCGGGAACTTCTGTCCTTTTGGTGCCAGGCTGGATAGGTAGAGAAATATACATATTCAAGGCAGAGTCAGGTTTCTTTAGTAGCTGTGAACTTTTGCATGTTTCAGATGCACAAACACGAGTTTTAGTGCCTTTTCGATGCATTAGGGTATCCCTGCTGGGTCCAGTTAGTAGTGCAGAGATCCTACATCAGATCTGCCAGTTTCCCACGGAATGCCTTAGTTGGCACCATGTATCTATGGTGATTAATAACATCAAAGGATTTAGAGGGGAATTCATCCGGCCAAACACAGGAATTTGTTTTAGGATAAGGTAAATTAGCCTTAAAATCCATTAACACTTCTCTTTCCCCCTTAACAATAAAGGCAACCCATGATGATCTGATCACCTATAGTCACCTAAAGCCTAATTGCTGTTAACAGCCACATTTAATTAAATTGGTCATAACAAAACTAATAGGCCTCTTCTTTTATGTAGACAATTTACCATATTTTTCTGTTTTATTTAAGAAATTGCCTTGGCTTAGGGAAATACAGAATTTTTCCCTGTAGCTGGAGTCCTTACATCTTCTTGTCTCTGGGAGCCACAGAACACACCAAAAGTAAATTACTTCCTTGGAAGAAGAGATCCCGTCGTTTTTTGACAACTCTTTTCTCACCTCATTATTTCTCCATCACAATAACTGAAGCTGTCAGATTCCTGACTGAAAGCTGCAAGGGAAGCATGTTGCAAGCAGCTGGTCCTCACAGAGCTGTTGATTCCCCACCCTGTTCCCAAATGTAGAATGCACAAACAAAGGAAAACAGAGCAGAAAACACATTTTCTTCCACCAGTGCAGGTTTGCCAAAGGAACGGGGAATTTCACTGACATGTTCACAAATGTGAGACTAGAAATAAAAAAATAAATAACTGGATGATGAAATGTGCGAGCAGGTTTGTTGAGCTGGGATCTAAGGATTCGTGTCATGGATGGGTTACCCTCCTTCCCTGTTTTGGCTTCTGGACGTGCTTCGAGATCCACAGGTGGAAAGTAATGTGTAGGACCAAGGAATTATGGCTGATGCTGGATCTAGGGAAAAAAGTTATTATAGAATCATAGGATGGACTGGGTTAAAAGGGACCTTAAAGATCATCTCATTCCACCCCTCCTGCCCTGGGCAGGAACATCTTCCACTACTGTGTTACAGTGTGTTATACGTGGGGAAACCCCTAAGGCATGGAAAGGTGGCTTGGGAATAAATGTGGGAAAATAGAGGTCTAAGGGGTTGGAAAGGGCAGATCACATGCAAACAGGGCTTTCACCTGTTTTCTGCCACAGCTCTTTTTGTGTCCTTCCCTGTGAATCTGTTCCCTTCCCTCTAAAAGGCTTAGAGGGTTGGATCCATCGCATTACCTGTTTGGTGTTTACATCAAGAAGCAGTAAACCAACAGCTTTTAGATCAAATTTTCCCCTTTGAACAGGAAAAAAATCAAGATTTGGTATTGATATAGGAAAACCATGTAGCTATACAGCTGCCCCTGCCCTGTAAATTGGGTCACTTTTCACATCACTCACTCTTAAGATAAACGACGATTACTTGTTCAGCCTTTTAGCCCCTCCCCTTTCTCCACAATGAAATAATTAATAATGTCTTTCCTGAAACATCTCCATAGGAATTGCAACTTTTACAAAAATAATCACTGAGATTGCTGACAATAATTTATATATGTTTAGGCTACCAATAAATCTTGGAGTTGAAGGAAGCCTGCAGCAAGGAGAACCCCCATGCCCTGGCAAGCAAATAATTTAGGGAAACCATTTGCGTAATCAACATATTAGAAGGTATCAAGACATCTCTCCTTGTTGGACTTGGTATTCCTCTGATGTCATTATCAAGGTAGACATGACAAATAATATTTTATGCCCATGAATGATAATCAGCACACTGCAGAGTGTGTATCTTTATTGATTTGATTAAAGGCTTTGATCTGGGAAATTACCAATTAATGCTATCTAAATTAGTCTCTATGGGTTTGGACAGAGCAGCAGAAAAATAATTCATAAAGCTAGTGATTGGACACAAAACCCATTTGTTTAATCGTGCTAAATCTGAAAAGAAAATATTCAATTTGGAGGTCTCCTGCAGGTCAGTCCTCAGCTCCTCATTAGTCATTAATGACTGCACTTCAGCCCCACTGTCTGAAATTGCATGTGCGTTTTGGGGAGGCTTAATTAAAAAAAGATGGGAAAAAAAGTCTTCCCTAAAACAGCTGAGAGTCTGACAACTGGATCTGCTTCAAAGAGCGAGGACAGACCAGAGCATTTTTGGAAAGAGACTTGCTAACCTGGCAAGGAGGACTTTGAACTCAGCTTGCTGGGCCAGGGAGAGCAACACCCTGGGATAACCAGGAAAGCGTGGATGAGAGGAAGCAAGCAAAGCACAGGGCAGCAGAGGGTGATCTGGACTCTCCCTTGATGAAGAGCATCTCGAGTACCCAAACATACCCAGCACGAGAAACGAACAAGGAATGGCAAACCCGAGTGCCGGTTTCAGCTATGACACTGGAATTACAGGGATTTGGAGGAGACTCACCGTGCTGGAGCTCTGTGATGGAGAGAGCAATTTGTAAGGTTGGGCAGGGAGGATGACAGCAGGGTTGTTTTGTCTCACCTGGGTTTCTGCTGGGGAACAAGCTGCAGATGGGTCAGCAGTGGACCCTTACATGGAGGAGCCAAGACAGGGACTTAAAAAATCATAGAATATCTGAGTGGGAAGGGACCCATGAGGATCATGGAGTCCAACTCCTGGCCCTGCACAGGACAACTCCAAGAGTCACAGCACGTGCCAGAGAGCATTTTCCAAACACTCTTTGAGCTTCTGCCAGGCTTGGTGCTGTGACCCCTTCCCTGGCAGCCTGTTCAGTGCCCAGCCACCCTCTGGGGGAAGAACCTTTTCCTAATATCCAACCTAAACCTCCCCTGATACAACTTCAGGCCGTTCCCTCGGGTCCTACTGCTCCTCACCACAGTGAAGAGATCAGTGCCTGCCCCTCCTCTTCCCCTCCCGAGGAAGTTGTAACTGCAACGAGGTCTCCCCTCAGTCTCCCCCAGGCTGGACAAACCAAGTGACCTCAGCTGCTCCTTGTATGGTTTCACCTCCAGACCCTTGGCCACCTTCTTTACCCTCCTTCAGACACACTCTAATAGCTCAATATTCTTCTTATATAGTGCTGCCTTTTTTATATTTTAACCTGTTTAGCCAGAAGAGAAGGCTAAGGGGTAACTAACTGCAATCTCCCCAAAATTTAGCAGTGTTAGATCAAAGGCGAATACAGGCTCCTTTCAGATGTGTCCCGCTAAGGGCAGTGGTCACAAATTTCAGCACTGTTTGGAAATATTTTTTAAAAAATCTTCATTACAAGAATGGTTAAGCACACATATAGGGGCTGGAGAGCCTGTGACATCACAAATATATTCAGATTTTGCTGCACCAGCCAAGGGGAAGGAGGTTTACCTTGGAAATCAGCCCTGTCTTCAGCAGAAGGTTCAGTTAGGGAAATCCAGATACCCTTTCCAACTTAAGTGATTCTTTGATTCCTCACTGGCCTGGAGAGTAACTCAGCAAATAAACACTAGTAAGAATTTGGCTCTTCATTCATAGCAGTGGCACCACTTGTCTGAAAGCTCCCTCAACATATTTTGCTGTTCAGAATCCTGTTACTTTTAGCAGTGAGTAAAACACAGGAATCCCAGGAAGTGGAGAAAAATATGTCTTAAGCATAAAGTTTTGCTACAGATCCCCATCTCACCTCTAAAATCCTCCTGAAGTTATCCTCAGAACAGGCATTAGTTTATATCACAGAATCACAGAATTAACCAGGTTGGAAAAGACCTTTGAAATCATCAAGTCCAACCCATGGCTCATTGGAGTCTCCTAATTTTCCACGGTCATAGTGAAGATATTGAAAGACCAAAACAAGACTGTGGAAGTTTTTATTGAAAGAAAGCAAAATGTTCCCTGTCCGTGGCAGGGGGGTGGAACTAGATGATCTTTAAAGTCCCTTCCAACCCAAATCATTCTATGATTCTATGAAAATACGCAGAAATTTCAGTGATGATTATTCTAAATGCAATTCCATGCCTTCAAGTGTTTATAACCTAATAGTAGCACAGCACTATTCCACGTGGTAAGTTGAATCATTACCCAGATGCTCCTACTAAGTATGAAATAAGTTGTTTGATGCTTTTCTCTTTTCAGCTGCATCCTGGAAGTCACACTGAAAAATATAATTCACTCCAAAATTTCTGCCAGGAAGGACTCCACATGAAACCAGCATCACAAAGGATTCTCTCTGCTGCATCATTTAACCAGTTACCTGAGACATGGCTCAGTGTCCTGCATGAGCTCTTCCCTTAACCTCAGGGAGAGACCCGTGAGGATTTAGGAGTTTGGTCTGTTGATTCCCAAGTTTATTGGGAATCATTATCATGCTTGGAACATGGAAAACCGAATCCAGGCCTTTTATTTCCTGGCTTTACTTTCTACAAAATTCTGTGCATCCCCTTGGCTGAGAATTTGCTAGATTGCTTGTGGGGGTGTTTTTTGGAGGAACTTGAAAGTGAGCCCTGTATGAGCACGTTCTTGGGACACAGCTGTTCGTTAGCACAAATTACCTCTTGTTCTGACCACCTCCCCCTCCAAAGCACCTACTGAGATAAGGAAGGGAAGAGATGAGCTTTGCCATGGCAACCCAACACATTCTAGTGAAATTAAAACCCAAATGGAAAAAGATGGCAGGCTTGGTTGCAAACAAAAACCTCACTTTTCCTTTCAAATGAAGCTGATGGAAGTTTTAAATGTGTCTTGAGATATTAATAACTGGCCAGAATTTTTCTAGAGGCAGGGAGATGAACAAAATAATTACAACAGTGGCAGTAAGAGTGGTAATAAAATGAGCAACTCTCTTTGAACTTGAAGCTATCATTAGATTGACTGAGGAGATCAGCATTTGGGCTTAAGTGCCTAAAGCAGAGTCTCTGGCTCATACAAAGGTATGAGAAAAATACTGTTCCAGTACTTCAATCTTTTTAAATAGCAGAAGAGTTTCCCACTGGGGCACAGTTTGTAGAGGAAAGAAGTGCCTCGTTATTTTGTTTTACAGGGTGCCATTCCAGACCCAGAGCCGGGCAGGATTATGCTTTTGCAGAGGAAAAAGATAAAAATAGTCCTTGCTGCATCAAAGAAGGCAAAAATTAGACCGGAAAACAAGATGAGCTTAGGTGTGGCTCACTGACTTCACATCTGTCAATCTGCTGTTTAGAACATGAGATACGAGAAAATGCAACTGTCTTGACTAAGAGAATTTGTTATTAAATAATCTAGATTGTGAAGGGTTTGATTTGAAATAATTTGGACACCCTTTGAGCTGAGTTTAAGAGGAAAAAGAAACCTCACTACCATTCCATAGCATATTTTTCTGATTGTTTCCTGTCTCAGGCATCTTCTTTTGTACAAATACGGGGAATATGCTTAAAACCCAGAGCCAAATATACCATACCATTTTTTCCTTCAGTGGTTTTCTCTCTCTCTCTTAACTTAGTTTTATTCTATCCTGGACTAAAGATTTTTTTTTTTAATTGAGAATATTCATGTCTCCATTCAGATAAATTGCTACTTTCAAAAAATTTTGCATATGATTAAAACAATTCCGAGTAGTTCTGCCTGTAGTTCCCGTTCTGACGACTGCTATGATCTACACCACTTTCATCAATGGAAGCAATAGCAATTTAGAACAAAATAAGTTTATGTTTGGACTTTCTGTTTATTGACCATCCAGGAACTGAATTTCCATGTCGTGCCTCTTCTATTTAACGGAGGGTCAACAAATCCGAGACATTACAGCCAGATCTCACAGCAGATCAGCATCTTGAAACAAATGTGGAGCTCAGATTTTGCCTAATGTGGCTTTCTCTAGTGCATGAAGGCAACTTTGAATCAAACCACTCCTCATTACACTCCCCATCTTATGTCAGTGATGTTTGAGCATCACAATCTTCACACAGGATTCCAGATATTCAAGAACCCAGAAACTTAATTCCACCCCTACCAGCAAGATGGAGCCAACAGCAGCAGAGACAATGTGGGATGAACTTACTGTAATCCCCATTCCCTGTCCCCTTGAGCCACTGGGGACAAGGAGATAGGGAAAATCTGGAGTGAAGCTCAGCCCAGGAAGAAGGAAAGGGAAGAGGAAAAGATTTTTTGTGATTTGGTTTTATTTCTCATTTTCCAAGTCTGATCTGACTGATAATAATTTAAATAAATTTCCCCAAGTCTAGCCTGTGACAATAATGAGAAATAAGGACAGTAATGACAGACAATAATGACAATAAGGAGAGGAGAGGAGAGGAGAG